>JACEVL010000383.1:218992-590461 GCA_020284085.1 Aporrectodea caliginosa | reverse complement strand
AAGCGACGAGGAACGTCTGATCCACCCCAATTTCGAGCTTTCCGGCAGCCTGCTGAACTGTAGTCAGAAAATCATCCACAGATTGTTGTGGCGCCTGTTTCAATGTCCACAGCTCAGCTGACCGTTTCCATGCTGTCGTTGAATTTGGGCCGTACCTTTTAATGAGGGCTTCACGTAAAACCTCATAGTCCTCACGTGTCCGTCGGGTTTGCGTATTAAACCACGTTGCACTGCCTTCCTTCAGAAGAAGAGGTAACGCCGAAAGTTTTTGTGCTTGCGTCATTGTCCGAAAAGTAGCCCACAAGTCAAAGTTTTTCAAGAATTCCATAATATCGTCCTCAGAACGACCCGTGAAAGCAGAAGGTACCAGCGTATTCGCCATCTCCTCAGAATCAGACTCAAATTCAGAACTGTCAGAACTCTCAGATCCGTCGTGATCAACGAAGACAGATTGGTCCGGCAGCGATGATACTGGCACTGACGACGGAATCACTGGAATCAATGGCGATGAGGCAGGAGTAGTTAAAACGTATGAAGAAGACGGAACCAGTTCAGGAGAAGACGATAGTAATGTTGAAGATGTCTGTTGTGGTTTTCCCGATCTAAGGAAGTAGCGACCAGTGGTTGCGTTTTCCGGTTCACTCATGTGTGTTCTTGCTGCTTGAGTCAGTGTGGCTGCTGCTGTCCGGAAGCATACAGATGCGGAGAGGTGTGTCTGCACTGTTACCCCGGTTGTCCACCAGTTGTAGCGTCTCTATTGTCGGATGTTCTAGACTTAACGCTAGCTAATACAACTCAACACTGTGTATAGAACGTCTACCTTTATTAATCATAATGGCACTACGATACAGCTTACACAATGCTAGGTGAGCAGCAGCACACACTCATATATTTAACCGGTCGCTCTCTCAGCTCCGCAAAACACTGGTTTTATACCCCGGCAAGATAATCCCTTGCCTGCACACACCACCAAGGCCACCAACTCTGCTTGCCAGCCGCTGTCACTGCACACACACCTAGGCTGATACTACACACCTACATACTACACTACACATATATATATATACATATGTATATATATACATATATATATGTATATATATATATATAGCATATATATATATATATATGTATATATATATATATATATATATATATATGTATATATATATATATATATATATATGTATATAAATATATATATATATATATATATATATATATAGGGTGGTCCCATGAAATGAAATCTCTAGTTCAACTTTCTCCAACCCTCCATTGTGTTCCATTGATTAAAGAAATATTATTTACCAAAAATTAGATCAATAAAACGATATTTAGAACTTGCACAACACACTTTTTTGTGACGAATATGACTGTATGTCTTATTTACGCTGAAAAATATGGCAATTTGCACATTACTTCCAGCTAATCAGTCTTATGTCAATAACTTTTGTTTTTAATGCTAATTACTGCATTATTAAAATACATAAACATTAAACAACAGTCGTAGACATGTACAATCATTGCACATTAAGAGAAATAAGTGAGTGAAATGGTTTTTGCTATCATCCCGCTTTTCCATAAGTTAATGTTGGATTGTTGGTTGTTGGTTAGCGTCACTGTGGCTGGGCTCGCTTGATTGCTGCGGTTTTTGTGGGTGCTGAGAAGGTCTTCCTGTGGTCCTCAACAACCTGCAGCAAGAACTGTTTTTGCTCTTCATTGCGTGTGAGCGACATGTTGAATTCTTGAATGAGTGCAACGCCGCGTTCTGCCAGGTCGTTGATGACTTTCACCGACTGCACAACTTCTTTATTACGCTGGTACACTTCCAGTTCTCCCCATTCACTTGGATCATGTTCCATGAACTCTTCCTGCAGGTCCAGCAGTTTGAAGAACTTAAGAGTTGATTTGGTGACAAAGTCATGGATTCCCTTGGTCAGTGGTTCAGTGAATGGCGAAATGCGTTTTGGAGGGTCGTCAGAGCCGTCATTCTCTCTGAGTGCTACCATCATAAGTCTCTTCTCCTCTACTGCCACTCGGTCATCGAAAAAACTGAAGCCCACCAGTATTTCTGAAAGGTACCAGAGGTGACGGCCAAATGCGGTGATGGCTGCCTTGGCAACATCTCGGTTTGAATATGCAGACAGTTCACATAGTAAGGTAAGGTCATTCATCGGAGCTCCGGTTGATGATGGACATTCGAACCAGTACTTGATATAGATTGCAGTCACAAATAGGCATACTTCCTCTATGTGGTCCCACACTTTCTTGCTGTAAGATTTCCGTCGAGATCCACGTGACTGCTGGTGAAGGGGGAACTGAGTACGGAACAGCCACATTTTGATGCTATATATGGCTCTAGCCATCCAGCGAGCACGATGAACGGCTCCGGGATACTGGAACGATACTCCACGTGGAGGAATGGCTCCCAAGAAAATAATTGTTAGCTCAAGTAGCTCGCGATAATCATCACGTGGTTGAGTTTGACTTAGTTGATCCATGGCAACATTTATGACAATGTCCTTCCATGGAGTGACCAATGCTGCAGTTCTTTCATCATCCATTGCTGTGCTAAATGCAGCTTGGTTGATAGAAGGCCAGTAGTCTTTAAAATGACCGAAGATCTCGATGTTTGGGGACTTTGACACATCATGTAGGCTGAAAACTTTCTCGAGCATGATCTCGGCAACATGATGGCGACAGCCCAAGTTCAAAAGCTGTCGACCAATCTCGGACTCCAGTTTGATGCACACCCCGCCTTTAGCGCCAGTATTGGATGCCGTGGTATCAAAGCATAGACCCTTAATGCGTTCACGCAATCCCCATTCATCCAGTGTCCCCAAAATCGCATGCGCCATTGTAGCTGCTCTTCCGTTATCAAGCTTTGGAACCGAAAGAAGTTTCACTACATTTTTGCCTGAAACCAGAACTGGAAGTCGGTCAACTCGTTTATGACCTGGAACAGTGAAGTCCTCCAAGATCTTCCCATCCCAATGTAAGATGAGTGGTACTCTTGGGTCAAAGCTGGCCTTTACTTCAGCAGCCGATCGAGTCGATCGATCGAGTCGATCATAAACTCGGCCAAGTCGAGTCGATCGAAAAATCGTCGACTCGATCGACTCGCCGATCGAGTCGATCGTAAACCCGGCCAAGTCGAGTCGATCGTTGTTTCCTCGACTTGACTCGACTCTGAAATATTTTACTTACTATTTCTTCACAAAATGACAGACCTTATGATATAATGACGTAATTCTGTGTAAACACACAACTACCGTATGAACCTAATATGAAGTTCACTGCAAATAATGAACCTCTTGGCGCTTTCTTATTAGTGGAAGTTATAGAGATACTTTCTTTCACAGTTTAACTATAATAGATAGATATTACACGTCCTCTACTGCCGTCTTATTTGTTGAGCTGGTACTAATTTATGTACCGTACCGTAGGAGATTCCATTGTAGCCTAGCTGCCTATAGCTGATCAAGTCGACAGATTTAGCGAGGCTTAATCCTTACAAGTCAACCACAGGCAGACACGATTTCATTATAATACCTGAACTGTTACTTACCAGTTCAATTACAGTTGATGCTTTGTACATTAGACACCAGAGCTATTAGAAGTTATAACTGCAATTACAGTTGTTAATAGAACTGTTATAACCATTGACAGTTTGAGGAAGAGCGTGCAATTGAAATACATGAGTAATTTAGATACTGGATTATAAGAATGCAACAGTCGTCAGCAATTTTGGCCAAGAGACTACAGTCCAAGTCGACGAAGTCGATCGAGTCGATCGTCGTCCGAGCCAAGTCGATCGAGTCGTCGAAAGGTCGGCGAGTCGACGAAGTCGATCGAGTCGATCGTCGGCCGATCCAAGTCGATCGTATGCACTCGACTCGATCGACTGCGGGGTATACTTTACTTCAGCGTTGAAATTCGCTCGGTGCTTCATTCTTGCTCGCCGGATAGCACTGCGACTAATAACCAGCTCCTCCACATCCTGTCCAAGCTGTTTAGTCGAAGCCATTGCCGAAAATATATGTGCTGCCTTTCGATCGCTGATGTCTGTACGGTCAAGAGCAGCTGCCACTTCAGAAGTCACCAATCCTTTCGTCCCACGAAGACGTGGACGAAGACGTGGACTCTTTTGTGTCGAGGGTCCAGCTACCAATTCAGATGACACGAGGGAATCACTATCGGTTGAGTCACTGGAGTCACTACTTGATGAGTGTTCATCAGCGACAGTAATTTCACTGGAGTCCATCATTGCTGACTTGACGTTCTTGGCTCGTTTTTCCTCAGCAGCCTTTCGCTTCCTAACACGCTCTTCTTGTTGAGTTAGATTTCGATCAATTCCTAACATAGCACCTCTTCGACCCTTTTCCCGTTGTGCCTCCAGGAACAACCTGTCTTCGTCAATTTTCAACAGCAACATTGCATCCTTGTGGGCCACGTCAAAAAGATAGCTGAGACTTTCTTGGAACATCTGTTGGTTCTTCAGATTACTTGGCGAAACACGATTTATAAGCTTCTTTAGCCCTTGCCACTCAGCGTGAAGCTTTCTGATATGCTCCACCACGTGAGTAGGTGCTTTAGTTGGAATTCTTGCTTTGTCCCACACCTGTAATAGCATCTCTGTAGTCTTGGTAATGCTATCATGCAGGTTCATCTGTTGACCAATGTGGTAATGGAAGAGAACTTTGATGACTTCTCCACGCGACGGAAGTTTTGAAGCCTTGAAGTTCTCTTCAGTTCCCCCAACAAGCCAAATAGCACGTGCGGCACGTGTGGATTTATTGCTCGAAACAGTGGCCATTGTCTCAGCTCAGATTATTAAAGGTTTTGTAATGTGCAATAAACTTTAGCCCATGAGTTGCATGACGATGACACTTCCAAAGAAAAATATTAACCCCGGGTTACTTTCACACGTGTTACTTACAACAGCAAACTTTCTTAATTTGATGCGACTATGGGTAAAATGAACGCAATTATTGTAAACAACATACAGAATTTGTCAAAACGCCATCCAAACCTAGTAAGTAAGCAAGTTATCATTATCATTTGCTGTTGTAAGTAACAAGTGTCAAAGTAATATTACTGCGTCCGAAATAGTATTATTGACAATTTGACATTCAAATGATTTATTTTAGTAATATTTCACATATGCTAACAGTTTAACATACAAGGAAGAATAGGTAAATATAGTCAATGTTTAATTTAGCATTAAGGTGGTATTCACAAAACTTTGCAGTCCAGAGTGATATTTTTTGGGTAATTGCTACTCGTTTTCGTTCATTGTTTCAATATATGAAACTTCCATCACGTTGTGCAAGTTCTAAACATTGTTCAATCTTACTCATTTCTTGGCTACAACAGTTCTGGACCAAGTGGCACCAAATAATGGGTTGGAGGAAGAAAAATAAATATGTTGAAAATTTTCCATTATGGATAGGACCACCCTAATATATATATATATATATATATATATATAATATATCATGTATTATATATATATATATATATATGTATATATATATATATATATATAATATATATACATATGTATACATATATATATATATATATATATATATATATATATATATATATATATATATATATATATATATATATATATGCAGCAGCAGCATATATACATATACATATATATATGTATATATATACATATATATATATATATATATATATATATACGTATATATATATATATATATATATATATGTACATATACATGTTTTACCATGAAATCTTCGGAATATCGAACCTTCGGAATATCGAACCTTCGGAATATCGAACCTTCGGAATATCGAATCTTCGGAATATCGACCTGTCCCCGAGCTAACCATGTTGTTGCTTTTTATGTCGGTTTTATGCAAAGTATATAATGTACACCATTAAATGCATGTGACCTTATGTCAAATAGGCAGTTGCACAATGCACATAGCTTGCAACTGCGTTTGTGCAAATTAACATGCATTTGAATATTTAAACACTGCGCTTTGCATGACCGTTAATCATCAATAGTGTAGCGTTACGGTCACGAGTCGTCACCCATGGGGTTATTAAGCTATAAGGATGTCAAAGCGAAGAAGGGTGAGAGCCACCCAGTGTTTTAGTTGTTGGGGGTTTGGGAGGTTCAACCCCTTAGTTCGTCTTCTCTTCCAATCAGCTACGTTTCTCTTCCAATCAGCTACGTGACTGAAAAGCTAATGGGGAGTCAGGTCTTGATCCCAGCTCATTAGCTATTTCAAAAAAGCCTACAGCCATTCAAAGCGTGTTAGAAATTGGTTCTTTTGGCTGAGATCAAGGAACCAGTATGCAGAATTAAGATTAATAGGCCCTACTAGTTCTCTAGTTTGTTTCTTTTTCTGTTAATGCTGTGCTTGCTATGTTCGTGTACTTTGGTAGGCTGTAAAATTATCGACCACCCCAACCCAGCTCTCTTTGGGCAAATAAAACACTTAAGTCACCCAAATGTGGGCAAATGTGGACAAGTGGATGAAATTACGCCCAGTGTTGGCGGTCGCTTGTAAATATGGTATATATTCTGTTGCTTTAGCAAGTGTAAATATGGTGCAGACTGTTACTTCAGTACATCCCGTGCCTTAAAAGCTTATTTCAGACACACGGCTTACAGCGTGAATTGCATTTGAGCTAATATTAGACCCTCTGCTGGTTGCGGAAGTATCAAATAAACAAACCCACAGCATAGTAAGCTCTGTAAGAACAAAAGGTTAGCCTAATCTACCAATAGAGTGCGGAGGGAGAGGGTAAGGTCAGATGAGGGCATATGTGGACTAAGGGAGAGCGGTGTTAAGAGTAGGTCGTTTTTATATGAGGTTCCTTGATTAGGGCTTGGTTTTGGTGAGCCATTGGTCCCTGGCTAAATAACACCGGCTGATGAATGATAAAAATAATAATTATGAACATCCCAATTGGTAATAATTTCACAATTGATAAGGAAAACGGATGCTTTTAGGTCTATCCAACGTACAGACGGCACAGGCCTAAAGGCCTGTAAATTGAAACATATAGTTATACTGTCGTAATTGATATAGCCTGTAGGACCTAGAGCATCAGATACTCATAACTTGCTGCATGGTAACTCAACAATAACACCCTCGGATTCAGCACTGCCTACAAGTGCTATTGTACGGACGCAGACATTGTGATAACGTCGCTATAGAATGCCATAGATTGGAAGAGCATTTGGAAATTATTGCGCAGACAAAAGTCGATAAGCTTTTTTTCAACGCCGAAAGCAGAAAACAAGGGAAAGAAACTTAAGATTCTTGCACTGAGCAGATGATTTTTTTAACACAATCCGATCAGAAGTATTCGGCTGCTGTTCAAAATACGGGTATTTGGATATCTGACTCATGTAACAAGGCTGCACATAACAATACAAAGCACAGGCTTAAGACAGCCGGCTTTATTTCAGTCATCACAGAATGGAAGTCATCGTGCTAATCGTCTTCTTTCTTACTGCTGCAGGTAAAAACTACGTATTTGCATGCTAGAAAATGAACTTAGCACTTTAACGATGAGATGCATTGGTTTCCCGGTTTGTACATTATCGTCGTAAAAGTGTTAAACAAGTGCTGATATTTCACCTTCTTATCTCCTTTTATCTCCTAGATTCCAGTTCGGTCGCTAAGACTGTTTTATTCAGCCAATGCCAAGCAACCTTTAGTTTTACTAAATGCAGCTGACCGCGTAGAGTTATTGAGTTTGAATAAGAAAATGCACGCAGAACCACGCAAATCAGGTAATTTTTCATGCGTTGAAGCCTAATCACATAAAAGATTTGATATGCCTGCAAACATAGAGTTGGCATAATCGAGGAGAGAGCAGACAACAGAGCAGTGTATGTTGTTCACTTCAAAGTAAGTCACAATAGTACAGTCCCTCAGTCCGTTCGTTTGACTGTCCGTCCGCACATAATTATGGTTGCAACGGACAATATTTAGCGCTACATTGCAGTTACTTGTTCGGCGCGTTAACCGATACGGCGTGTAAATTTAATGACTTTGGCATCACAGTGCTTTAAGCGGAACAGCGAGTTATCTGGGAACGAGTTCACGAGTCAACACTGTACTTCATAATTCTTCTGTTAATGATCTAAATTGTAATTTTGTTACTTACTTGTAGGTGCACAAGAAAGTCAGATGAAAGGACCTGAGAACACACTGAGCGTTGTTGGCTCGAAGGTTACCTTGAAATGTGTATCTTCATCTAGAAACTGTAGTGGAGTTGAGTGGCTGAAATATAGTGCTGGAAATACAGCGACTGTTTTCAACCATCATGGGAATATATCCAGCGCTTACAGTGACCGATATAGAGTCAATAATAAACACGGCTGTGATATAGTTATTGAAAACGTTGATCGGACAGACGCCGGACGTTTTCTTTGCAGAGCTCTCATTTCATCAAACACAGTTGAAAAAGCTGCTTATCTTATTATACTGGGTAAGTTATTTTTCTCAAATGAGTATGTGGTAATAAAGAAGACAACCTATTTTTCTGTGGAGCCTAAGTTCCATAATATACTTACAATGTATATGTATAAGGATGTATGTATTATAGGTTTGCTATTTACCGAACCTTACAACGCCAAAAAGCAACGAGCCAAGCCATCCATAGAGAATATTCAGCATACAATGAATATTATCACACAAATCGATACTTTCAAAACTTGGACACACTGATTTGCTTATGACGGTTGTTGTATGTGTTAGGTTTATTCACACGATTGATTTCTTTATGATAACCGATTCGTTAAACTGCAGGCCTTACCATGTCTTCTGCGGGCGATAGGCTATTCGATCAATCACAGAAAGCATTTAAATTCAAAAGCATGCAACCTACAAAAGAACCTACAAAAATCAGATTAAAACTAGATACAATAATATTAGTGGTTATGAGAATGACTAATATATCTGCACTTTTAGAAAACTATTAATGTTAATCGATCGTGTTTGAGTGCATTTATTAAGAAGCACAAGTAATTTCGAAATGCTACAGAGACTCAACCAAATTGTTCGACAAATGCCTCTTCGGATGACATAGTGGAAGGAGATGGAGTGTGGTTGACATGTGAGGTGAATTACAATGGAGCAAACAGAGTATGGATGGCCTGGAATGGAGTAGAAAATACTTCAAATGCTATGGAAAATGGAATAACCATAAGTCGGTCAAATTTCGTTGTTGCTTCTGCACCTGAGATTCCATCATTCACCTGCATCACTTCATTTGCAGTTGAAACTAAAGATAATGGAGAACTAATTAAAGGTTTGGCTTCAAACACTCCAGCTACAACTTGTGAAACACCTGCCATCAAAGTCCTCTGTAAGTATTTTTCAGAACTTAAGGTTATAAACATGCTCATGTTCAGCTTTTCAACATTCTAAAATGCTAAATACGGAACCGCATTTTCGTTATTCTAGAAAATAACCTAATGTAGTCTACTCCCACCGTAATGGTGAGCGCTGAAGTCTGTTACATGGACGGTTATTATTCTTAATCAGTCCTATGCGTCGCGATAATGCAACATTCGTTAGCGGCCAAATGATTTCAGTGTTGTTGGCAGTAAGGTTTTTGACTCCGTAATCTAGAACCTCTGCATGTGTTTAAAATCCACTTATGTAAATTAGTATTATTGCAATGCCTTCTCGTTAATTTGCTGCTTAGGCTACTTTGCTAGCTATTCTAGTTGAGCTGCACTTTTCTTTCATGTTTCAGATTCAGTGAGGAATGTTAATTTATCACCGTCATTTGCTGTCTATTCTCCTGGAACCATCATCACTTGTACGGCAGAGGGAAATCCAGCGCCCAGTTTCAAGTGGCAGATGATGGAACCGAAAATCAATGCAATCTGGCAGGATATTCCGAATAAAGCCCACCATCTATTTGCTCAATGTATTGTCGGTTTCAGTCAGTATAGATGTGTAGCAACGAATGTTGTGAGAGGAGAGAATCACACAGCAATATCGATTGCATTCCAAATCACCACACTGTCAGGTAAATTAAGACTGTTAATTAACTCTTAGTTTATTTATTACGGTTTCTTATTTGTAAGGGCAATAAATAAATTCTATCGAGCTGCTGTCTACTTCGCAAGGCATCAGCCGATGGCGCACCAAAATGAAACTGTAATCAGGTCAATATTCAGAAGATTAGTCCGTTAAGACAGAGAGGCAGCCTATGAAGGATAGGTAATTTTTAAAAGATGCGTTTTAAGGCGAGAACGAAATGACAAAAGCGAATGAGAAGAACAGGCAGCTTCAGGGACAAAGCGTTCCAAAATCTGGGTAAAACAACTGAAAATGCTGTTTCACAACAGACTAGCTTATATTAAGGGTTATGATGCAACGTCTTACGAGATCCATAATAATATTATTATTAACAACATAGGTAAAGTTGTGTCCATGCTCCCTTTGACGTATTCGCCATTTTCCTAATAGGGCCTACCTTTTGCAAACGAAAGTCTTGAATATGGTCCTTTCGCGTCACACCCTTAGACAACTATTTCATTGTCGAACCAAAAAGTACTGAAACAATGCTTAACCAACGTAGTTCAATGAACGTGTGTGCGCTGGATAAGCCTAAACTTTCTTAATGCCATGCAATTTTATGCATGTATTTAAGCATTTATATGGCGCCTTTTGTTCATTTCGCTCTCTGCTAAAAATCATCTGTTCCAATTATTTATCCATCATTAACCGATTCTTTGTCCTTCGTTGATTGGGCTAATTATATAATGCCTTTCAGACCTTTGCCATCCAAGATTGCCTGCTCGTCTTACGTTCTAATCATTTGTCTGAAAATGACATCAAAACACAGACATTTTGTGTTATTGAATTCACAGGTGAATTAACTTCAACTATGACTAGTAATTCAGAAGGTCTCGTTGGAGGTGGCATTGGATTGGGCTTTGGAATGGGATTTCTTGTTGCCATACTTTTGGCTTCCATTACCTTTGTCATCTTTGTCAGGCTCAGACTCTTAGAGTTTCATCGAAGGCCAGCTAATAAAGCAGAAGAGCCGATTGACAGAGAGATTGACATACATGGTAATACAAACACATACATACACAAACACAAAAGTGTTATGCATAATCGCCAAATTTGTGCTACATCCTGCGACGACAGATTTTAAATATGCTGTTGTTGATATTGTTATACATGTATTAAACAAAGTAGTAACATACATGACTGCCAGGAGCCATATGTAAAATAATGATAATAAGCATATATATAGGCCTATCTATCTTTGTATGGATATATATATATATATATATATATATATATATATATATTATAATTGTGTACATATAAAGATAGATACTGAGAGACAGAAACAGACAGAGACTAAAACAGAGAGAGAGAGAGAAAGAGCCACAGGGAGAGAGGGAGAGAGAGAAACATAGAGAGAGAGAGAGAGAGAGAGAGAGAGAGAGAGAGAGAGAGAGAGAGAGCAGACAGAGAGAGAGAGACAGAGACAGAAACAGAAGCAGAAGAAACAGAGACAGAGACAGACAGACAGACAGACAGACAGACAGACAGAGAGAAACAGAGACAGAGAAACAGAGACAGAGAGAAGCTTTAACATTATAGAAGAGCTTTGAGAAGTGATCATATGATGGAGTGTGATAGCAGATATTGCATCCTTAGTTTCTTGTTCGGTAGATGGCGTCGTGCAGCCCATTGAGCAGGAGATCAGTCCATCCTCTCGTCAGCTCTCAGTGATGTATGCGTCAATTCCAGAAACAGAAGCTCCATTAGTAAGCCAATCATTCACTCATTGCCAGAAAGAATCAGGCACTACTGTGGCCAAATCAAAGTTTGTCTGGCGCAACAAACATTCATTTGAATTTATTTCACTGTATTTTCTACTTCTTTCCTTTGTGTACTGCCAGTCGAAAGATCAGGCGGCGAGAGGGGACAGGCCACCAGCCCTACAAAATACCGAGGCTAAGAAGATGACGTCGCTGACACATCATACCCATGACTGCTCTTCTTCTAGCTCAAATTGTATCTACCTGACGTTTTAATCTGGATGTAACAAGGAAGTTTACGGTCGTTCAAATGTAATGTTGATGACTATTTTACCCCATTTTAAATATTCTTATGCTTTTCGTGTAACACTGTAGAAATTATTCAGCCAAATAGATTTTACACTTTACTAATGTATGGAGTCAATGCAGAACTACAAAATACATATAACTTTATCTACGTTCTATTAAAGGTCAGCGAACAGGAGTCAACCTATGCAAGTTTGAGAGAAGATAGAGACGTGTTAAAGGTCAGCGAACAGGAGTCAGCCTACGCAAGTTTGAGAGAAGATAGAGACGTGAATGAATATGCGTCGCTCGAAGAAAAACGGAAAACCAAGCTAGAGAGAAAAAGTTCAAATCTTAGTCAGCGTTCTACCACACATGATATTCAGAGTGCATAAGGAGAATTACTATCATCGCACCAAAGGTTTAATCCCTTCCGTGTGTCAAAGACGAAGACGTTGTGAATCAAATAATTATAAGCAATACGATAGCCTCAGTGCCTCACTATCAAATATTAGAATGCATCCAAGTATATGTCCCAGAGTGCTACTACAGCTTAATTTTGTCAACGTACTACATGTATATTATTACATCCAAAGCTTAACTTTATGCTAGAATTGTTTAGCAAATTTTTTCTAAAATTTGTGATAACCAAGTGGAAACAATTAATGTTTTTAAATGGATCGCCTCGACATTACTTAATATGTCTGCTGCAAATATCAATTGAAACCAAATAATATGGAACAATATTATAGTTGGAAAAATGATGTCGCTCTGAACATGTCTTATCCTGGACCAATAAACTGAAATGAAACCACTGAATGCGACGTCGTTCTGTAAATGACTCGTATTAGGTTTAGACTCGTTGTTGTTCCTGTTATTACTATTATCTTGTTTCGATCCTTCTGGATTGTAAAGACAAGGGAAGCGTTGTTCGGGAATGGCTAGTCTTCACAGATGGTTTTGTTGGTGAAAAAGGTGCTATACAAAGTGACATTGAAGCGCTGACAGACACAGATAAGCGCAGAAAGAGAAAAGTGGTATCTCTACTGTTGTTATTGCTACTACAACTACAACAACAACTACTACTACAACTACTATTACTACTACAACTACTACTACTACTACTACTATTACTACTACTACTGCTGCTGCTGCTGCTGCTGCTGCTGCTGCTGCTGCTGCTGCTGCTGCTGCTGCTGCTGCTGCTGCTGCTGCTGCTGCTGCTGCTGCTGCTACTACTACGATCATCATCTTCACTAACCTATTTATTATTTTAACTACATGCTGAGTTTTCAACCTATTGGCCTGAGAAGGCGTGCTAATGACGTGGAGGTTACGGGTGGGTAGAAATTTTGAGTACGGGTCGGGTACGGGTGCGGGTACGGGTGAATGTCCTCTGTTACGGGGAAGGGTCGGGTAGCAAAAATGATCTGCCCTCAGACCTCTAGAACGGACTGTTACTTCAGTACATCTCGTGTCTTAAAATCATATTCCAGTCACACGGGTTGCAGAGTGTATTGAATTTGAGCTAATATTATTACCACTGCTGGATGCGGAAATATCAAGTACCCAACCCCACAGCACAGTAAGCCATATCTGCCAATGGAGTGCGGACTTCCGGAAAGAAAGGGAAAGTAAGGTCAGATGAGTGTAAATGTGGACAAGGAGAGAGTGGGGTTCAGAGTAGGTGGTTTTTATATGGAGGTCTATTGATAATGGTTTGGTTTTGGTACTCCATCAGCAGATCCTTAGTACAGTGGACACCGGCATTCTAAGAGTCACTGATTAACAATAACAATAATACTGACGCACATTCCAATCGCTATGAATTTTACCTTTCGTAAGGGAGACGGAGATTAGAATGGTGTTTTAGGTCTGTCCAGCGTTCAGGTCTAATATTAGGCCTGTAAACTGAAACATAATTATAGATATCCTGCCGTAATTGTTATAGCCTGTACGATATGGGTATCAGCTATACTGATAAGTCTCTGGTTACACATTAATAGCACCCCTCGCATTCAGTACTGCCTACAAGTGATATACGGAGGCAGATAATGAGATAGGATCGCTATAGAATAGGATGTGCATTTGGAAATTATTGCGCAGAGAAACTCGAGAAGCTTTTTTCAACGCCGAGAGCAGTAAATAAGGGAAAGAAACTTAAAACCCTGCACTTAGCAGATGTTTTTTTTAAAATACATATAAGTTATACTGGTATACATACGTCTGACTCTTGTCATTAAGTTACGCCTACGTAAAACAGTACACAGGCCTGAAACAACCGGTTTCATTTCGGTCATCAGACAATGGAAATCGTCGTTCTAATCGCCTTGTTTCTTACTGTAACAGGTAAACACTACGTTTTTGCATTACAGCAAAAGAGTGCTGATGTTTCACACTTTCATCTCTGCTTCCTAGAATTCAATTCGCTCGCGGAGACTGTTGGATTTTAGACTATGCCAATCAACAAGGAGTTCCAAGTGAAACTAGTCCTTTGGTCGTCCGCTGTAATTCAAGTCAGCTCATATTTAGGCACCCTTGTAACCAGCGTAGTACATTCTGTATATATTCTGAGAATTGACAAAATTTTTGAATATGTCGAATGAGACGTTCCGCTGCGCGTAAACCCGATCTAGGCACCCAATCCGGACAGACAGAAGACCCCGATCGAGGGCACTAGAGTAATCGAGGCTGGAAAATACAAAGGCGTGGACATAGGTGGAAGCAGCAGTAGGAGTCAATGAACGCAATCGGTAATAAAAAATAACGACAAAGTAAGTTAATGTGTCGCGTGAAAGTGAGCTCCTGATCCAAGGTTACACCAAGGTCCCGAAATTATGTAAACTATAGGTATGTGCTCGTCGGGACTTCTCGATTGCGGCGCCACGGATCTGGAATACTCTTCGCCATCTGGGCGTGCCAGAAATGCTGCATGTGGCTAAGTGGTTTTCGCTAGACTCTTAAAGACGCAATTTTTCAGCTGTTTGATGGCCACGTGTTGAGCGCTTCTGTGAGACCCTGAAGTGGCGCTATAGAAATGTCTTGTTACATTACATTACATTGCATGTTAATCATAATGATGTTTGAGAAATAAAGACATCAGAGGAAATAAATAGACAAGCCATTGTATTGACTATAATAGACGGACTGACATAATGCTCGCATTAGGGTTACCCTATTAATGGAACTTGAGGTTCCTAATCTTATTACTCATTGTCACTGGAATTGTATAGGCCTACTTGTCTTTTCATGTAAGCACTGTTTAATTGAACTGAGGCGGTGAGCAATAACGTTGCTTTGATCTTATTGATTTGCTTTAGTTTTGTGACTTACTTTTAGGTGCAGAAGAAAGCCAATTGGAAGGACCTCAGAACACATTGAGTGTTGTCGGCTCAAATGTTACCTTGCAATGTTTATCTCCATCTAATAACTGTAGTGGAGTTGAATGGCTGAAATATAGTGCTGGAAATCCAGTGGCTGTTTATAACCATCACAGGACAATACCTCCCGCTTACAGAGAAAAATACAGCGTCGATAATTCATCTGGCTGTTATCTGATTATTAAAAACGTTGATCTGACAGATGCCGGACGCTTTATTTGCAGAACTTTAATTTCATCAAACACAGTTGAGAAATCTGCTTATCTTATTACACTGGGTAAGTTACATGTTATTTCAAGTGAGTCTATGTATGGTAATATTGATTCAAGAAGGACCTATTTTCTGCGGAGCCTCAGTCACCGCGGGCAAGGACATAATTAATTTGCCATGTATATTATAATTATATATATTTGTATATGTGTATGTATGTATATATGCATGTATGTATGTATGTATGCATGTATGTATGTATGCATGTATGTATGTATGTATGCATGTATGTATGTAGGTGCGTGCGTGCGTACGTATGCACTCGTATGTATGTAATCTGTCATTTTAAAAATTAGCAATCTAAGTTAATAACAAAATTCAAAACTAAGTGGGGACAAGTTTACTGTAAATTTACCAAACCCTATAACGCCGAAAAACTGGGAGCCTAGTCATAACGAATATTCATCATACATTGAATATTTGTTGCACAAATGGAAACTATTGATTGTTTGAGGGACTTTGTGGAGCAATTTCCATGTTTGCTTTCGAAATATGCGTCCCGGCGGGAAGGGAACTATCTTTATGAGTTGATAAATGCATATTTACCTAAAGCGCTCCTGGCCGGTGGAACATGCAGAGGCTTTTCCATGTAGAGGACCACTGAAGAGTCAACTTGTAGCAATGTGCAACATTGCACTGGAGCAGACATTGCACTCGGGCTATAAGCCATGAAGCAATGAAAGACTGTCTGATGTAGGGCTACCAAGTGCTTAAAGGTATGCATAGATCAGCATTTATCATAGATAAAACGCATAAAATTGTATCAATTAATATTGCCAAAAACCATGGAAGATTATCCCGTACCTCCCAGCTAATAGGCCTACCAACTCAAATTCGTCTCACATTGTACTACTCCCTGAATTCTCATACCTCACATTTTGTAGTATAATTTCGGCCTCAGCTTATAAATGAAGTCTAATAAGATTAATGAAACGTCAAAACGAGAAATCCGTTAAGTAGCGAGTCTGCCCAATGGATCCCCTGCTGAAAAATCATGAATATAATCTACTCAATATTGACCAAATTAGGCGGGTGCAAATAGGGGATTCGTGTTTCGATATGATCGAGGCCTATAATTAGTTTCTTAATAAAATATTATTATCCACCATCCCACTGACTAGGGGCGATGACTCCTATAGCCTAGTACTTACCCTTTGCTTTCACCAATACTCGACGCTTCTCTGTCAAATATGTTTGGGTGTTTGAGGGAGTAGTACAATGTGAGACGAATATGAGGTGGTACTAGTTGGGAGGTACGGGATAACATGGAAAGAGATTACTCTTTACATGAGTCAGCTACCGGTACCTAATCTAGGCCTATTGCTTTTGAATTAGGACTGCTCTTCTTACTAAGTGATAAATTATACCTCTTGACAATCTTATAACCATGTGCAATCAAATTGTTTCCATAACATGTGTATTGGTTTAATATGCTTGTACTGTATGTTTTTGTAAATTCTCCTTGAAGGGTTACGCCAAATAAAATGATTTGATTTGAAGTGGCGAAACAAGGAGATCTTATAACGCTCTGACCTTTCAAATCGTGGTCACTTTAAAGTGCTTATGACACCTGTTGACTTTGTCATTTTTACGACTTCTTCTCATGACTTCCCCATGATTAGCAAACAGTTAAACGATAGGCCTAGGCCTACTATCGCCTCTGCACCCGATATTAGATCAAACTTAGCAGGCATTTAATTCAAGAACAGGCAAATTACAATCGTAACCCACAGAAAAATCAGATTAAAGGTAAATATATTTTTATAAATAAATATATCAATGGTTTATTACGAGAATGACTAATATTTCTGCACCTTTTAATTAACTATTAATGTGGTCTATCGCGTTTGAGTGGAATTTTAAAATTACAATTAATTTCGAAATGTTACAGCAACTCAACCCAAGTGTTCGATAAATGCATCTCAGGATAGGCCTAACATAGCGGAAGGAGATGGCTTGCTGTTGACATGTGAAGTGACATATAATGGAACAGACAGACCATCGATGTTCTGGAAAGGAGTGAAAGATGCTCCGGCTGCTGTGGTAAAGAACAAAACCATAAGTCAAACCTACTCTGTTGTTGCTCCTGCACCTGAGGTTCCATCGTTCATCTGCAACATTTCATTGGAAGTTGAAGCTAAAGATAATAATGGAGGGATTCAAGGTTTGGCTACAAACATTCCAGTTACCACTTGTGCAACGCCTGCCATCGATGTCCTCTGTAAGTGTCTAACAGCTTAAGATAGTAAACATGCTCTTGTTCAACAATTCAACTTACTCAAATACTAAATACGGAACCTCATTTTAATGACGTGCAGCTAGACGTTATTCAAAATCCTGTTGTCAAAACGCAGCAAGTGACAATTGTTCTAGATTATAATAGTTATGAGACACAGTTTTTGCTTAGTAACATCACTTGACTGTTATGACTAGTAGCTGTTTTTGAACATCATATGTGATAGAAGTTCTGAATGTCTTTGACTGGAAGGGCGACTGAATGGAATTTAGAGCGCAAAATATTGCTTAATGTATATAACGGTTGCCTATTCCGACCAAAATGGTTAACGTCTGACAGGGTTGTCTAGCCTATTATATGGACTGTTATCAATCAATATCAATCAATCAATTTCGTTTATTCACAACACCAAGCTGACAGGTCGCAACTTGTTAACATTCTTCAGCAATCATATGCAGCGGGATATACATTGTATACATTATACAATGCAACAATTCGCGGTAGGGATTGTAGAAACTCATGGCAAAAAGTCCATATTCACGGTAGCATCTTGTGAAAATGGGCGAAAGTCACGCAAATTCATGCCATGATATCACGCTTTCTTTTATTTGCTGAGATCCGACCAAACAATAACGCAAATAAGACAGAAGCTATGCTTTCACTATTAATATAATGTAAGAACCAAAATGACCTCAATGTCAGTCAGTCGGTAATTTGAGAGGGAGAGGGGGAGGCGCGGGGGGTGAGAGAGGACTAACGTCAATCGCATATCACGTGACGACTCATTCTTGACATTTTCGAGTTCATCTCAGGGTTAGGACGGGCAAACAACTCATGTATAATTATAAATGACAGTCTAAAGCTCCTGCATCAAATTACATTTGTTTTCACTAGAATCTAATCAATATAATCAAATCAATGGCGCTGTGTAATGTCAAGGGTGGCTTATAATGGTCAGAGTCAACGTTCGACACAGTTAGTTTTCGCATGTTGCGCCAAGTTATCGTCTGTAAAACTTGGCATTGATTTTACAAAATTTTACCAGAATCACCACAACTGACGGTGTTTCGGGAAATTCACAGCATTCACCGCAAATTCCGAAAATCACGCAAATCTCGGCTTCCGTGAATTCGCAAAATTTTTACTCTCCCTAGCAGCATGTGTTAAAAATCCACTTTGCTAAATGACTGCAACGTTTTCTCGTAAATTTGCACTTTCCATGCTACTCTAATTAAGCTTCACTTTTCTTTCTGTTTCAGATTCGGTGAGAAGCATTAATTTATCACCTTCATTTGCTGTCTATTCTCCTGGAACCATCATCACTTGTACGGCAGAGGGAAATCCAGCTCCAAGTTTCAAATGGCAGGTGCTGGAATGGAAAACCAATGCAACCTGGCAGAATATTCCGAATGCAACGCATCATGAATTTTCTCAATATAATGTCGGTTTGAGTCAGTTTCGATGTTTAGCAACGAATGTTCTGAGGGGAACGCTTTACGCAGAAACATCTACTGCATTCCAAATCCTGCAGTCAGGTAAATTAAGACTGTTTATTAACTCCTTGTTTATTAACTGCGTTGTTTAATTTGTAAGTGTAATAAGTAACTTCTATCTAATTCATAGGGCATTAACCGACGGTGCACCAAAACAAACCGTAATCAAGTCAATATTGAGAAGATCAATCCTTTAAGATAGAGAGGCATCCTATGGAGGTTAGGAAATCTGAGAAAAGTAAGTCTTTTGTGAGAACGAAATGACACAAGCGAATGAGCAGAACAGACATCCACAGGGACAAAGTGCTCCAAAATCTCCAGTCTAGTGATAGCCATATCCTCGTTATCATAATGCATTCATAAACAAATCAATGGCCGCTTCAATTGCAATCGCAGTCAGTCATGATCCATTAGGAAGCCAACTCGACAAAATTAATGTAATCAGAGAAACTAAAATTCAAGCTACGGAAGGTGATTAAACTGAAACAGATTATTTTGAAGTTAATCGATGTAATAAGTTGTAAAATGATATTTTTTCGATAAACGTGCCCATTCGATATAAAAACTAACAAATTTCACTAGGTCTTATGTTTGTCGTCAATCATTCATTCATTCCGGACATTTATATAGCGCCTCTTCAGAAACCTACTCAGAGGCGCTCCCAGCCCAGCCACGGCCAAACAGAAAGGACTTTAGGGGTTGGTCTTCTTGGACCCCCTTGCTTCTTCTTATCGACCCCCTTGCTTCTAGCCTTTGGCCGACCCCCGAGGGGGTCGGCTTGACCCCCTCGCTTCTAGCCTTTTGCTGATCCCCGAGGGGGTCGGCTTGATCCCCTCAAATTCATTACCCACAGCCCTACACCAAACGACTCCATTATGACCAATCGGCCTAACCCAGCTTTTACCTCCCTCTCTCCTAATCTCTCTGAAAGCCCACGCACCGATATAATATATATATATGTATATTAGATATATATATGCAGTTATACACACACACGCACACACACATATATATAAGGGTCACCTTTGTCTTTAGTACGCTAGTAATGTTTCTTCTCTCTACTCGACCATTCTCCTCCTTTTCCTCTATCTCTCTGTCTATAATTGCAGACTTGCAGTTTGATATATGTGTGTCACTTCAAAGCACCATCTGCTTTTGGATTAGGGGCCTAAGGAAGAAGAAAGTTATCTTTAAACAAGATTTCAACACCGGTTACAGTTTTCAGGCCCAATGGATCAGGTTTCCATGAAGTACATGCTTCAGGCGAGAACTCCAATCATGCCACAGGCCGGGTCGGGGATACCGAAATAGCAATATAATTATTTAGTACTCCATGGCCGGGTATAACAGCCGGGTCCATGCTTCAAGCGTCGCGGCTGACCTTTCCCCTTTCCCCTTAAGCCACGGACAGTGGCGCTGAGACCGCTGAGTCATTTACAAGTCGTGGAATATCAATCTAGATGTTGTCTAAGCTTATTCGAAATTCCAGTTTTATGTGTATTTGTTGTTTATAAAACTGTCTGCGCATCGCTTGCCTTTATAAAAAATTAAGCGGCATAGACTGAACGAAGCTAGGTTTAAGAAATTGTCGGAGAAAAGAGGTGCAGCTGCAGCACGTTCTATGGAGTTATTTTGAAGGGTTCAGCAATTTCAGATGAACAAGACATAGAATTCAATCATGCCGCAGCAGTTTCATCAGCCAGATTGAAGTAGGCTAGCGCTTCTATTAATTTTGCTGAAGTTCTCAAAGACTTTGCAGATATATCAAAGATAGAAAGTTTTGAGTCTGGTAAGAGCCACATATTCATAATAGCCTAATCCAATAATGTTCAATATAGCGTTTGACTAACTGTGATTTGCAAAAATTAGAAATTTCTATTGTGAGCGCTTGCCGTTATTCGCCACGGGCGCCAAAATACGTAGCCACGCCACTGATCAAATCACTTGCATTGGAACTTTCTCAGACAAGTGATAATGCCTCCCTAATCTAGTGCTTCCCAACCTGAGTTTCGCGGCACCAAAGGGCCCGGTGAACCTGGCACCTGCTCAAGGTTGGATGTCAGATAGATAGAACGATAACATTTACGCAGCTCTTTATGTGAAAAGTTTTAAAATTTATCACTACTAACACATAGGCCTATATAGGCCTAATTATTTTTCATACAAGAAACGTTTCTTATCAGTGAAATAAAGAACTAACTTGAAGAAAAATAGTTGAAATTAAGGTCAAAGTAAAGGTGCCATGCTCTGAAAAAGGTTGGGAATCACTGTGGACCTAATTAATCTATCAGTAGGCAACTTTCTAAAATATATCTCACTCTTCCTGTTACGTTGGCCATTGCAGTACGGCGCTCTTTATATGTCGCCCCGTTCGGGTCATCTGGCAGAAAGAACTTTGAGCAGATTGAAAATAATAAAAAAAATTACTTGCGATCCAAGTCATCCAAATGAGCGCCAATTTCAAACAGTATTTTATAGGATATACTAGTGGTCTACTACATTAACTATTACGCATAATACAATTATTTCAAATATATATATATATATATATATATATATATATATATATATAATTGCATAACATGTAAATGTACAGCACAGTGCGTTTGTCAGGCGCTTAATAAAGAAAAGATTATAATAATAATAATAATAATAATAATTATAATTATTATTATTATTATTATTATTATTATTATTATATATACATATCTCGCATATATTATATACATACTCGCATATATATATATATATATATATATATACTATCATTTAAAGTTAATTACAATTTTTACCCTCAAAAACAACCCTTGCCCTCACATAAGCAATCCTGGATCAGCCACTGTTCCCGACCCCCCTGCTTCTTTTTTGACAAATCGGACCCTGGGCCAAACAGAAAGGACTTTAGTAGGCCCTAGTTGGTAATCGGGCTTAGACTATTATATATTGCCCAAGAGATCTTTACCATCGTCTAACGTTCTAATTATATGTTGCAAAAATGACATCTAACTACGGGCATTTTGTGATATTGAATTCACAGGTGAATTAACTTCAACAACTAGTACTTCAGAAGATCGCGTTGGAGTCGGCATTGGATTGGGCTTTGGAATAGGATTCCTTTTTGCCATACTTTTGGCGTCCATGACCTTTGTCATCTTTGTCAGGCTCAGACTGATAGAGTTTCATCCAAGGCCATCTAATAAACCTATCGGTAAGAGTCGATTGACAGAGACAGAGACACAATTGGTAAGAGGAACGCATACATACACAAACACAGAAGTGAGATACATATCTGCAACTTTTTTCCTACATCCAGTTAAGACAACCGATGCAATTTAAATTTTAAATAGGCTGTTGTGGATATTGTTATATTAAGATAAAGTTGCAACATAGTTGACTTCCAGTAGTCATATTTAAAAAAAATAGTAATGAAAATAAGCATATATTATATACAGAGAGAGAGACAGACAGACACAGACAGAAGCAGACAGACAGACAGACAGAGAGAAGCATGAATAGGCTACTATACCAGAGCTTTGAGAAGTGATCATAATTATGATAGGAGTTTGATAGCAGATATTGCATCCTTCATTTCTTATTCGGTAGATGGCGTCGTACAACCCATTGAGCAGGAGATCAGTCCTTCTTCTCGTCAGCTCTCGGTGATGTATGCCTCCATTCCAGAACCAGAAGCTCCATTAGTAAGCCATTCATTCACTTATTGCCAGAAAGGACCAGGCACTACAGTACTGTAGCCAAATCAAAGTTTGTCTCGCGCAGCAAACATTCTTTGCCGAATTTCTACTTCGTTTCATTGTCTCGACAATTGTGAACCTATATTCTCCAAATCTGACTTCTAACAGGAGAATCCGACTTGACGTAGTGTTCGTAAATACTGAATTTGTTTCAGGAACTTCAAGATTAATTAAATTGTTAAAAGTCTGGAACGGTTATTATTATTATTATAACTATTTTTATTAATTTGCTTTGGTCCCACTTTCGAATTATCTTCTTGTAATTAATGCAGAATGACGTTTAAATGTGGATGTAAGAAGGAACTTTGGCCTACAGATGTTCGAAGGTAATGTTGACGACTGTTTTACCCCATTTTTAATCCTCATTCGCTTTGGCGTACATCTGTATTAATGATGCAATCAAATATACTTGATACGCTACTTTTATGTGGAAATCAAGGCCGAACTTTAACAAATGTATTCTATGTTCTATTATAGGTTGGAGAACAAGAGTCAACCTACGCAAGTTTGAGAGAAGATAGAGTCCCCATCGAATACGAATCGCTCGAACAAAGGCGGAAAACCAAGCTCGAGAAAAGTCCAGACGCTAGTCCACGTTATACCACACTTGATACTTAGAGCGATTATGGAAAACTACTAGCAAGGCACCTAAGGTTTATTTACTTCGTGTGTCAAGAGAAAAACTTTGTGAAGCTATTATAAGTAATACGGTAGCCTCATTTAAATGTATCCAAGTAAATTCCTCAGAGCAGCTTAACTTTGTAAACACACTACCTTGCATTCGAAGCTTAAATTTATACTGAAATCGTTTAGCAGATTCTGTCTAAAAATTGTAATGACCAAGTACAAACTCGAAGTTCTTAAATGTGTCGGCTGCGTATACGAATTGAAATCAAATACAGAACAATCTATATTATTGGAAAACTGAACATGTCTTATCTTGGACCAATAAACAGAATTGAAGCCCTTGAATGCGACGTAATTCTGTTTATGATTCTCATTACATTTAGGTGTTGTAGTTCTTGTTCCTGTTGTTGTCATCATTATTATTTTTTCTTCATGTTTCCGGATTACAAAAATTAGGGAGCGTTGTACTGGAATGGCTGCTCTTCGCTGATGGTTTTCTTAGTGGAAAAGGTGCTACAAGAAACGAATTTATTGAAGCAATGAACAGCCATTGAGAAACGTTGAAAGAGAAAAATAGTCCTCTGTTGTTGTTGTTATTATTATCATCATCATCATCATCATCATCATCATCATCATCATCATCATCATCATCATCATCATCATCATCATCATCATTATCATTATTATTATTATTATTATTATTATTATTATTATTATTATTATTATTATTATTATTATTATTATTAATATTTATTGTTATTATTTAGAAACTTCTATAATGCCAGCTATAATGGACAAGACATCAAACCACAGACGCGCTCAGTTTCAATTTAGAAGACGATAATTTTGTGTAAGCCTTGTTTTAGCGTGCAATGTTAGCCAGCTCATAATCGCCACTAGAATCTCCCTCCCGTCCTCCTTCCGTAGACACCAACACTCGGATCCGTACATGTCGTGATTGAAGGTCGCCTGTCGTATGGTTACCGAGGGGTGATGTCGACCTTCTTCTCACTTGTTCTTTTAATTGCACCTTTTGATAAAGCTGCCTCACTTTCTAAAGAAGACTCACGACGAACTTTGTTTGCTTTATATAAGAATTTAATTAAACCACAAGGGCGTACATTAACTTCACGAAACTTCTAAGTAGCGACCCTAGTTTGATCTTACTACAGACTATCTCACTTCCTGCCTCGCACGGCCTCCTCCCCAGATCGTTCCTTCGTCAGTCTCTGAATCTGACGGACTCTACTTCCCCGGATGTCGCTTCCCTCGATCGCTCTGCCCAGCCCTCAGCCACCTCTCCTCCAAGTCCAAAGCAAAAGTAAACCCTCCTCAGTCCTATACTCTCTTTAAGTACCACTTTGCGGCGACCAGTGTTCTGCCCTCCCCACGCCTCATTAACGTCAGCTCGTGTCACTTTGCAGCGTCCAGTGTTTTGCCCTCCCCGCGCTTTATTAACGTCAGCTCGTGTCACTTTAACCGCTCGCCTGCCGAGCCGCTTCACCGTCGGTGGCATGCACCCCCCGGCGTCTCCCCCGTCTCTCGTTCGCCTGCTGCCGGAGTGGTGTCTTGTTACACCTCGTCCGAGCGGTGTCGTTGTTGCTGACCCAGTGGGGACTGGCTTTCGTCCGTCATGGTTCCGCCTCGACCGACGACGACGACATTATCACGATGATGATGTCCTCTCGTCGTTGTCGTCGACTTCCTCACGCGACAGTACATAAGTACTGGAGTGACAAATGCCCTGTACAGTTTTATTTTTGTTCTTGTTAACATTCTGCTCATCTTCCACATCCTACTCAATCTGCCAAACATTGCAGTCAATCCGACCTTCCATGTCCTTTGTACATTTGCAATCTTCCGTTATTAATCATCCCACGTTCACGTGATTTAAAATGTATAATGAAACCTAAATGTATAATCACGTTATCGTAACTAATATAACTTACATGTCGCCTAACAGGATCTGGGCCATCCGCCACCATTGTAGATCGGTATCTCACTGATAGCACCTCTCGGATTCCACACAGCCCACTACAGTAACTAGTGCTGACATCATGATAACAGTACCATAGAATTGATGTAGATAGGGATTTGAAATTATCTCCCCTAGATGAAGTCAGAGGTTTCTTCTCAACGTTAATAGTAGGCTAATTCGGAATTTGTAGCAACGCAGGATATGTTAGCAGAGAAACTGAACTGAGTCAGATAAGTAGCAAATGATCTGTCTGAACTTACACCGAAAAGAGTTACTGTTATAAAAAATACTATATATACGGATGTGTGATCAATTGTGACTGAACACAAAACAATTAAGGTTTATACAGGCCTGAAATATTCGGTTTCAATACATTGTAAGAGGATGGAAGTCATTGTTCTATTCGTCTTCTTTCTGACGTTTACAGGTAAAAATAATCGAAGTGACCGTTTTCGTTCTTACTGTTAGGCGTCTGATAAAAACTATTACTATGGACGATAAATAGATAAGGCGCATCAAGTGCTGAGGCTTTTTACTCTACTTCCCAGATTTAAGTTCGCTGACTGAGACTGTCGCTTTTTAGCCAAAGCCGAGCCCTAGTAGCGTTATACCACGTGAAACCAATGCCTTTGTCGTCCGTTAGAATTCCAGCGTACATGTAGCTCGTAGATGACAATTCGTGATGCGTATGGTATCTCATTATATGGAACCTTCGCTCAGGTGGCCCCAACTAGCGAGGACGTAAAACCCCTGTCGGGTACCATGTACAACCGAAAGTATAACCTTTATAATATTATGTGAACTGGTTTAATATGTTTGTACATTTTTGTGTATCCTACTTGACTGGTTGTCAAACAATGATTTAATTTTGATTTGATAACTGACGGATCTCAAGTTCATGTGAACTTGACAGAGGCAGTGCGCAGTGTTATTGATATCTACCAGGCAGAACTATAATATACATATTATGTATATCATCCAGATGCCAACAAAGTGAACATTTCATGGTAGTAAGGTTAAGGTAACGCCCCCCGCCCCGCGTTAACCAAAGTTAAATTTATGGATAGTACTAATTCATAATTCTGCTGTTAACGTTTTATCTAAATTGTAATTTTCTAACTTACCTTCAGGTGCACAAGAGAGTCAAATGGAGGGACCTCAGAACACATTGAGCGTTGCTGGATCAAACGTCACCTTGAAATGTTCATCTGCATCTAGAAACTGTAGTGAAACTGAATGGCTGAAACACGATAGTGCTGGTATCCCGATGACTGTTTACAACCATCATGGGATGATATCTGGCGCTATCAGACATCGATATAGTGTCGAAAATAATAAATCCGGTTGTGATTTAGTTATTAAAAACGTTCAACTGGCAGACGCCGGACGCTTTCTTTGCAGAACTCTCATTTCAGCAAAAACAGTTGAAAAACTGCTGATCTTATCATACTGGGTAAGTTACTTTAACCCTAGGGCTACCAAGCTTTTTTTGTAACCCGGACTACCAAGGGGGGGGTGGTTACCACCACCTCTGGATTTCGTGTTTGGTTTCACATATCATAACTTGTAATATAGCAATGGATTCAGCATTCATTTCTGCACAGAATGGTATATTTAGTTGTACATTATGTGAATGCACCTCGAAATTACATCACTTTTAACAATGGAACCCATTAATTAGTGATATTTTATATTTTTGCGTACATTTTTTACTTTTTGGATAAACAAATATAAGATTATGTGTGTTTTGAAACTGATCTATGTATAAAAGATACACACAATCATCCCTACACATGTTTATATAGTATAAATGTACATCCATACATATATATGCATACATGTATATATCGGTTTAGGCTGTAATGCCGTATTCAGCCATTTTCACACAGATTACGAGTATTATTATTTATTTTGATCACTTCCGGTATTCAAAAGACAAAGATGTAGGTATGCAAATGAAGCCCCACATTCCCTCTAAAGAATGATATCTTTGATTCTCTTCCAGGAAGACAAACGAATACGCTGCAGACAAAAACTAAGGGGGGAGTGCTTCCATTCAGCCATTTTTCACGCATATTACGCGTATTATTATTTATTTTGAACACTTACGGTCATCAAAAAACAAATTAATCAGTATGAAGAAATAGCACTACGTGTCCTCTATGCAACGGCATAATTTATTTCTCTTCAAAAATAAATTATGAATACGTTATAATCGAAAAAACATGAAAAATGTGTGAAAGTGTAACCTATTTTCATACATTTTAATTTATTTTGAGCACTTCCGGTTGTCTCAGATCAACTCAGTGACCATAGAAATGTAGCCCCACATTCCCTCTATAGAATGGTATAATTTGTGTCTCTTAATATTAAATGACGGATAAGATATAGTCGAAAATCTAGGGAGGGTGGTATCCACCCCTTCTGGTACCTCGGGTATATTGGGTATATCTTTTGATTGGTGTGAGATATCATCTCACATTTTACCTCAAAACGTGTGTAAATGAACCCCCTACAGATACCTAAAAGGTCAAATTTTGATTCCATACTGAAAAACTTTGAGATGAAAAAAAACCTAGGGGGTGGCAACCACCCCCTTGGTAGCCCGAGGGTTAAGTCAGATTTATATATTTAGCAGTGTGGGGCGCGGTGGTGTAGGGGTATTTTTGGTGCCTTGCAGCCGGAGGGTTGCGGGTTCGAATCCACCTCAAGGGAGTATGTTTGGTGCCTTGCAGCCGGAGGTTTGCGGGTTCGAATCCACCTCAAGCCGCCGCGTAGGGACCCTGGACAAGTCCTTCACTCGCAATTGCTCGTGCGCTTCGGCGTGAAACTGTGATTAATTGTCCGCGCTGTAGTCGGGAGCGCCTCTGAGTAGAAATCTTGAAGGGGCGCTATATAAAAATATATGAAATAAATGAATGAATGAATTTAACATGGGATTCATCGGAACATTTTATGTAGGGCCCTAAATACATCGACTCAGAGCTCAATATTTAAGACAATGTTAGGAAGCATTCCTTCCGACAATATATTGCTCAGAAACTTAACTAACAGAAAAAATCATATTCAAACTAAGTTTATATAAATTTTACCCGACACACTAAATTATCTGCCGTTATAAATCTGAAGTTTTGAGTGGTTTATTAAGAACAACAATTAATTTTGTAATATTGCAGAGTATAAACCACGATGTGCGATGAATGCGTCTCTGAAAGATACCTTGGAAGGAGATGGAGTACAATTAACATGTGAGGTGAAACGCACTGGAACAGAAAAAGTCTCGATGTTGTGGAAAGACATGGACGCTGCTCCGGCTGCTGTGAAAAATGGAGAAACCACAATTCGGTCTTATTCATTTGGTGCTTCTGCACCTGAGGTTCCATCTTTTACGTGTACCACGTCATTTGAAGTCAATGGTGATCGAAAAGAAATTAAAGGTATCGCTTTAAACATCCCAACTGCTACCTGTGAAACACCGTCAATTAAAGTCCTCTGTAAGTGTCTTGCAACTTAAGATAGTAAGCGTGCTCTTGTTCAACAATTCAACCTACTCAAATGCTAAAATACCAACAGCAGTTTTAACGGCTTAATCGTTACTCAATGGTATCCTTGTGAAAGCAAATAGTTTGATGTTCCGGTTGCCAATTCCCACCAAAATGGTTAACGCTGAAGGTTATCTATTATATGGACCGTTATCACTCTCAATCAATCATATGCAGCGGGATATAAATTGAACACTACGTTAACGGCCATAAGATTTCAGTGTTGAAAGTGAGGTTTTGACTCTGTTTTTAAGAACACCTTAACTCTTGCACGAAGAACACATCCTAAAAACCACTTAGATAACTGACTCATTCGTTTGCTTTTACTTAGCTGCACTTTACTTTGACGTTTCAGATTCCGTCAGGAATGTCAATTTATCACCTTCATTTGCTGTCTATTCTCCTGGAACCATCATCACTTGTACGGCAGACGGAAATCCAGCTCCAATTTTCAAATGGCAGGTGATGGAACCGAAAATCAATGCAACTTGGCAGGATATTCCGTGTGCATCCCACCATGTATTTGCTCAATGTTGTGTCGGTTTGAGTCAGTTTCGATGTTTAGCAACGAATGTTCTGAAGGGAAAACTTTACGCAGAAACATCTACTGCATTCCAAATCCTGGAGTCAGGTAAATTGAGACTGCTTATTAACTGTAGTTTGTTGATTCCGTTGTGTAGTTTGTAACTGTAATTAGTAACCTCCATAAAGCCGGTATCTAATGCACATGGCATCAACTAGTTGTACATCGAAACCAAGCCATAATCAGGGCAATGTCCAGAAGATCAGTCCTCTGAAGCAGAGAGGCAGCCTTTGGCTTATAAGAAATTTGAAATGGTAAGTAAATTGAATAACATAGGCGTCTGAGCAGAATCAATATATATATATACTGAAAAATGAAGACTGGTTATATTATGAGTGTTGTGGTTAGCCAAAGATCAATGCTTTATGAACAATTGATAGAAAAGACCAGCTTTACTAGCAGGGCGCTATATCAGGTCAAGTACGCAGGGAACAGACTGTTTTATCAGTTTCAGTGGCAGGTTAAAAGGCGCTTAGTGAAAGACAATAATACTGTGAGACAGGTACAGTCAGGCTCAATACCAATCCTGACTATCGATCCACACATAACTGTATATTCTAATGACTTTGTAGCGCCGCCATCGTAGCATCCAAGCACCAATCGATGGTCGCCTCCAGTGAAATCGCAATTAAAAATTCAACTTCACTGGAGAAGCCATGTTCAAGTCCGATAGCTACTCTGCCATTTCATGGTTTCGCATGCTGTAAAATTTATTGAGCCAACTGCAGATGTATTACTTTCAGATTGGAGCGCTTCCAAAGTGATTTTCATAGCAATCGGCTTTGGTCTAGGACTTATCGTGGCTTTCGCACTCGGTTTCGCAGCATTCCTGATCCTGAGGAGACGAGGATACTTAGTGTTTCATCGCAACCCAACTAAGCCGTCTGTTGGTAAGAAGTGCAAGACGGTTAAGACTAGTCTAAACATGACAAAACACACGTAATTAACATTGTACTTAGTAGCTTCTATTGCGCCGGCGGACAATGAACGAGGTATCAACCGATGGCACGCCAAAACGGAGCCGTAATCAGGTCAGTATGGAGAAGAACAATCCGTTAAGACAGAGAAGTATCGTATCGTATCGTATCGAATCTAAAGATTTATATATAGCGCCTCTCTCAGAATAACTATTCAGAGGCGCTCTCAGCACGTAAACCTAAAAAACCTTTGAAAAGTAGCTTGTGTTGGATTAGCAATTTGTAAAAGGTCGGTCAAGTTGAGAACAAAATGACAGAAGCGACTGAGCAGAAATTGACAGATTCAGGTAGAGACTGAGATAGAGGATAGAGTTACACAGAATAGGCTTTTTTTATGAGTTACCTACAACACTGTAGATTACATAGAGTCAGACGCCAAGGCAAATAGCCGGCGCAAACAGGGTACACAAAAGTGCATCCAAGGCGAAACAATTCTATCGTGTAGACTGCTACAGATACCTTAAAATATATACCACTCTCGCTTTGATTAACAAAAAAGTATATTTTTCACAAGTAATAATACATTATAGGAACACGCTCGACAACACCACAGCAGTTTCATCAACACCAAGGAACGATGGCCACGATGTCAGCATCAGGTGATACAGCAGATGGAGCGCAACGAACTCCATCTGCTCTGCCTCCACGGAATACAATCAGGCGTCCAGCAGCCGTAAGTCATTGAAGCCACTTACTCATTTAGGTAATGGTCACATCAGGGAATTAGGTTACCAAGTCTACCTGGGCCACTAGAATCAGGATGTCGCCTCCAAACTCCGGTATGTATACTCGGCTGGCTGATCGCAGAGTGACCCTTTGACTCGCTCTCCTGCTGATGAGGTTAAGCGCCGAGTTATGTAATGCCGAGATATGACGTCATCGTCATTACCATAATATTATAGAATACAAATGTCATTATAATTATTCAAATAAGTCAGCCTAAGGGAGAAGATTGACACAGCTAAAGAATCAATCACATGTCAGAGTATAGCAAGGAGGCTGTGACAAAGCATAGCATTGGTGCATAGCTTAATGTATGAAATGAGACGAAAGAGGCATGCATTGAAAGATACGAATACAGGAATGGTGGATGCGAAAGTAGGGACCGCCTTCGTATGAGCAAACCACGGTACGTGGATGACAGGGGATTGACAATGCACTGAATCGATGCTACTATATAACAGGAAGGCACATGGATAAGAAAGGTAGTTGGAGTTGTTGGTTGACGGAGTGACGAGTCGGAAAGCCAAGCAGACGCAGGAGAGAAGGACAGAAGTCGAACTTGGTAGATCATCATAGCAGTCTGCGCTTCTGACGATTAGATTCAGCACAGACGAGGACGAGTATCCAACCGAGTGTTTACTTAAGTCATCCGTGATTCAGCACATCTACTCGTAACTACATCTCTCATTGGTCTAAAGGATTTGGTCAGTAACTATCAAAGTTATTATATAAGCTTTGTCTAATTTGTAAAAGGATACATGGAAGGGTGTTCATTTAATAATAATCATTGATGAAGCAACTCTTGTTATTTGTGTAGCTAAATAAAGGTAATACTCTTATACATTAGCTAGTTCCCCACAACAACAGAATCAGGTACTTTAGAGTTGAATACATGGCTCTTTATAAAGAGCTACATACTCACTCACATACATACATACATACATACATAAGCATGTAGTGGTAAATAAATTACTACAGTTAGGCCTATACCTATCACATCGGAGATAAGCGGGTGTCTTTACGCAGCTCTGGGCATTATATTAAGTGTCCTAATGCAATCATACATACATACATAAATACATTGCATATAAAGTGTCCTAATGCAATCATCAGTGTGATTCTCCTTACAGATTTTATTTTAGTTATAGTTACAGTTATAGTTAATGTTTTTTTATTTTAGTTATAGTTATAGTTATAGTTAGTATTATTTTTTAGTTATAGTTATAGTTATAGTTAATGGATTTTTATTTTAGTTAATTTTAGTTACTACTTAGTTACAACAATTAAGGCTATAAGCAAAATTGTGCGTATTAACACGCTATTTCACAATTTGCTCAGAGTTTTGAAAGCCTTTGAAGCATGGGTGCATTCAGCTTCATGAATACACGAGTTTCCAAAGTAACTGACAAATTGCGTAATAAATGTCGCATTTTTACGTTCTCATTTATGTCGAGTCGTCCATATTGCACTTCTTGTTTTTATTTCTTGTATTAACGAAAATAAAGATGAATTTTCGTTATTGTTATTTTCGTTATAGTTATAGTTATAGTTAATGATATTTTTTAGTTATAGTTATAGTTATCGTTAACGAAATCATTTTATTTTCGTTAACGAACATTTTCGTTATCGTTATAGTTAACGAGAATCACACTGGCAATCATACATACATACACAAATACATTGCATTGTAGTCCCTAGTACATAGTAAACAAGATTAGCCCAATGCACTTGAATCATCTGCACCCCAATCCAAATCAACAATAATTAGCACAGTGAATTATACTGTCAGGCGGCGAGTAAATAAGTAAGTAAGTAGGCCTATCGACTTTAATTCACAGTCGCATTCTGAGTTTAAAACGACATTATACATAAACGTGTACATAAGAATAATCAGAATATAACATACGAATAAGAAAGGTTTTTTGCATTCGATCCTCTGCCAACGGGAGAACTCTGTCGTCCGCCCTTGGTCGAAGGGAACGCCCCGGCTGTTTTTTCGGAGGGGAGCAAGAGGACAGGCCACCGGCTCTCAGTTCTATACAAGTGTATTTTTAAGCAATCACGTTGACACAAATCTCTAACATTATTCCCTTTTTCTTTATAGTAGCCTTTGTGTATGTATGTTTTGAAGCGGTGTTTGTTCCTGCGTGATCAATAAACGAATATCATCATCTCCACTTGCCGAGGCTAGGATAATGAAGTCTCTAACACTTCATACCGATGACTGCTCTTCTTCTATTTCAAATCTCCTTCTGCTTGATTTTTAAATCAGGATGTAAGATGGAACTATACAGACGTTCAAATGTAACGTTGATGTCTATTTTACCCTATTTTAAATCTTCGTGTGCTTTAGGCGTACCGGTACATCTGTAGAAATTATGCAACCAGATAGATTTTATATCCTACTAGTTTATGAAAATTAAGACAAAACTATAAAAAAAATTAAAAAGCTTGACATTGTATTACAGGTTGAATTACAGGTGTCAGCCTACGCAAGTTTGGGAGAATATGGAGGCGCAAACGAATATGATACGATTGAACAAATACAAAGAGGCAAGCCAAAGAGAAAGTCAAGGCCTTAGTCTACGTTTTACCACGCGTGATATTTAGAGTCTAAGAAAAACCAATAGCATGACACCAAAGGTTTATTCACTTCCATAGGCGTAGCCACATGAAGGCAGGAGGAGGCAGTTGCCTCCTCTTGGATTTTCCCGTATTTGCCTCCTCTTGCCCGAACTCCATCGCCATACAAATCTGCATGCAATTTACTTACTTACTGCACTGTTCAAGCGAATGTTGTACCGTACGGCGTATACTATTTCATAGAGCATGCAGTCTAGGCATTGACACTTTTGGAGACACTTTTAAGGCAGAAAAACCGAGAACATGCAAGTTGTCACGGAATCGTCCTAACGCCGGCGATACGAGTCAGAGTGATGAGGAGTACTTCCGCAGAAACTTGTATTATCCTTTTGTCGATGAAGCTGTTGGAAATTTGAAGGAACGATTCCCGACAGGACTGAAGGATGCTCTTTTGGGATCTTACTTAGTTCCACATAGGCTGGAGCAACTTGGTGACAAGGAGCTACATGCAGTAAAGGAAGAATTCGTCAATGATTTGCCTCATCCAGAGTCACTCGAACAAGAGGTTCGGAAATGTGGATTATTCAATTTCAATACAGGCATATCACAATAGCTTTCAATTCATCTTACCATTTAGCATTGCCATTGCCAGTGTAGGCCCTACTGCGTTAGCAAAAAGCACAATACTTATGCTCTCTATGGAAATTATGAGGTTGCTATAATTGTCATACACGTTCATTCGTAAACGAGTAGTATTAAAATGACATTGCTTCCTACCAAGGATGGAAGGAAGAAAGTAAGTGGGGCATGAAATTATGCTTGTGTTATTATAAGAAATCGTTTTGGACAGATGTTTGTTATGCAAATAGCTTATAACAGTCATTTATAAATTGTCCTTTTTGGTGGTGGCCGTGTCTGTGGTATTTGTACATTGGTCTGATCGTCATTTATGTCGCTGTCATAAAAGTATAAGCCTACTCACATTTAGCTTATTTTAATTTTCTTTTTGCTTGTTTACCGTCTATCGAGAGTTATCGGTTAAATACAGATTATGAATTCATTCTAAATGTGAATTGTTGTGCCTTTGTCCTTGAAGGTACTGCGCTGGAAAGAAAAGTTTGTGCAGCCCGCGGCAGTGAAACCTCCAACACTTCTGGAAACGTTGCAAGTTTGCGATCCAGTATTGTTCCCGAATATATACACGATACTGCAGCTGCTACTATCTCTGCCAGTGGGTTCTTGCTGCTGTGAAAGATCCTTCAGTGCACTGCGAAGGCTAAAGACTTTTCTCAGAACAACAACGTCCGAAGAACGGCTGAACGGATTGGCACTTGCCTACATACACAGAGACATTGATGTAGATTTAGACAGAGTGCTTCAGAAGTGGGACGGATCTGGGCATAGAAGAATTCATTTGGCTTTTTCGTCAACCGACAGCTGCTGAACATGGTTGTGACACCTATAGCACAGAAGTCGAGCATAAGTTACGTACTAAAATTAACATCTTTAATAGTCAGTAGATACAGAACTTGTCAAAATTACTGCAATGAAAGACAAGTTGAACTCATAACTTATGTGAACTTCTCACAATTTCATGCTCGTAAAATTTTTACGTTCACATACTGATGTTCTCTATACTTAAAATAATGGCGGCAGAAGCTTTGCAACTGTTAGTTTCAGACATGCTGAAAAAGCAACTGTTAGTTTCAGACATGCTTAAAAAGTAATTGCTGTGAATTATACTACCCCTAAAAAAGTCTACGATTTTCGTCTATTGCTCCATGGATAAATTTTGCCTCCTCTTGTTTGCTCCATGGGTACATTTTGCCTCCTCTTGTGCCTCCTCTTGAAAAGAGGTCTGGCTACGCCACTGTTCACTTCCGTGTGTCAAATGCAAAAACTTTGTGTATACACTAAATGTTTGACAGTAAAATGCATCCAAGTGACATGGCAATTTAATTATTTTTGCAAATGCAGTATTTTACATTAAGAGCCAAACTTATGCAGAAATTGTTTAGCAAATACTCTTTAAAAATAATATGCAATAACCAAGTGCAAGCAATAAATGTTCGTAAATGGAATGCCTCGAATCTCTCGATCTCGCTTTATATGCCTCTGATTGGTGTGCACTGCGAGAGGCGCTATGTAAATTGATAGATACAATACAATACAATATGTGTCGGCTGCATATACGAATTGAATCCAAAATATAGAACAGTCTGTATTTGGAAACTAATGTGTTACTCTGAATATGTCTTATCTTGGACCAATAACAGGGCCGGATTTAGGCATGGGCTCCACGGGCTCCAGCCCAGGGGCCCCCACCACTTAGGGGCCCCCACCAGTTGCAATTTTAGTTTTTTTCCCTTCACTGCGTGCGCTATCTGATTCAGGAAGAGATTCTACAAGTGACTATAGTCACTGGATCTGAATCAGTGAGTGGTCGTCTTCTGAATGACCACTGTTCTAAATAAGGATAATTTTGAAATATTCGGTTAATATTGTTCACGAATAGCGCTTTAAGATTGGCATCTTGAGCTGTTGACAGATTATCTTACTGTTAACTCAAGCTCAGGTCGTCTACAGGTGTAACTGTGTAAGAGATATTTCCCAGGGTTCTGTCTGCATGCAGCAGACAACGGTGCAGCAAAACCCGTGCACAAGCCAGCGTCCTGAGTTCCACCCCGCCACTGGCGGGGTGAAGGCCCTGCAGACAGTGGGCATTCTGTGTTAGCTACAGCGTTCGGTTCCGCTGGTGCTTTTGACCTCCAATGACCCGAAGTAGCCTACACATCTGTGGCAGGGAACAGCTGCATGCTGTCATTTCTGTGCTGGTAGTGGCTTTTAGACATGCAGTCCTATAGGATTCCACCTTGTATGAGCATTGTATCAAGCCATGCAACACAGTTTGAGTTTGCAAATCAGTATACTTAATATAATTTGAAGAGTCTAAGTAATTTCAACTGACAGACATGAACCGAATTGGAGATCGGCACAAGGACACTAATCGGCCTAGTGGATCTCAAAAACGCACGTTAAGCAAAGAACAATCACCTCAAAAGGAGAAAGTAGCCTACTTGCAAAGACACCTTGTATTAGGCTACTGATTTCCTTCAAGCAACAGCTATAAGTATCTGCTGTCACCGTGGATGATGGTCAAAATGCAGACTCCTCTGAGCCTGGTGTCACTGGTGATGCTGTACAGTGTAGTTGCTGTTGAACAATCGCCAGCTCAACAACGTTCCCTTTCGATCGGGTCTGAGGCAGAAATTCTGTTAGATAATAAACCTGATAGATATTCGTTTTATTTTCTGACAGGTTGACAGACCGCAACCAGTTACAATAGAAATGTGTTAAATAATTAAATCAGTAGCCTATAGGACAAAAAACCCAGACAGGTGTGCAGTCAGGTGAGACCTAGGGCAAGCGTTTGTAAAGTACACGTACACGTGAGATAAAGTTCTTCACGTCCTTAGCAGGCAGTTCAGTCATGGGCGGAGGTTATATCGTCGTTGCACAATTGGTGGAAACAACTCTCGCAAGACATGGCAGCCATTCCTTATAACTGCATGGAGCAGTCGCTCCTCAGCTGCACCCACCATCTCCTCTACACCCGGCGATCGCGGTAGGAGGAAACCCATCATCTGCATCCTCTGCACCAGCAGATGCTCAAGTCTGGAACGGTCCTCAGCGCTGATTGTGACAAGAACAAAATGAAAATCGAAAACGCTGTAGAAGGTGATATAGTAGAGGATATTGGATTATGGCCTTTCCATCTAACACAGGAAGTCATCAGTTATTGGGCAAAGAATGGTTCAGTCTTTAGCACTGTGACAGTGCAGTGCTGATGCAACACTCGATGTGCCAAAGTTTCGGATTGACAATGTTCTACCTATCATAGACCAACTGAGTTGAAAAAGGTTACCATCAAACGAACTACTCTGCTCAAGGTTTGGTTTTCTATCTAGGCTTGAATCATGTAGTGATGAAGAAATACACAACTCAGCGAAAACCTCGTAGCAATATATGCTATGGTGATGACCTTGGCAATGAGCTCATGCAGTTTTCTTATTTTGTCAAAATGCTTAAAGGCAAGACAGGTAGCGCAGGTCTCAGCATAAGTCAGGAGCACTTGTAGGCTACCAATTAAAATTCGACAAAGGTGTTCATTTCCAACTGTTGAAATTATTAATGTACTTGGTGCTTATGGTCACAAATTGTAGTGCTGAACGCTAATTTTCTAAGATGAAGATAATTAGGAACTGCAGGCTTAGCACAACTATGACGCATCAAAGACTTAGCCACCTTAGGCTTGCAGGGTTGAGCATAGAGAGTGATATTCTACACCAATTGGATTTTAATCAGTTTATTGATGACTTTGGCAACAGAAAAGTGTCCAAAGTCTCTATTGGGTCTATTCAAATTTAGACCTAACTGTAGCCTTACTGAGCTAATAAACTTACTCAAACTATATGTTTTTAGTTTGGAGGCTCCGCTTATCACTATTTTTACTTTGTTTGTTTGTCTGTAGGTCTATTAAGTATGACTTCTATGAAACACTGGATAAGAAGCTTAACGCTTATCCTTTTATTTTCTATTTTTGAGAAATTTTTTAATACCTATTAATAATTATAATAGAAGACACTTTATTTATTAGCAAAATGATCTTCCCAATTTATTTTTGCCTATTATGAATTTAAAAAAATTTAGCTAACAATAAGTCAACAAGCCTTTAACACCTTTGCCTGTACGAGTCAGTATGATATTGCATGTTATAACTGTTGGCATGGCCGCATGGTGTTGTACCTGTTGGAGACTGCATGCACGTCAACAAAAGCATAAAATCCGTTGCAGGAAAGGGCCCCACTATACTGGGTGCCCATGGGCCCCCACCACCCTAAATCCGGCCCTGACCAATAAACAGAATTGAAACCAATGAAAGCGGCCGTACTTCTATAGATGACTCGTAGTAGGATTGTGTGGCGTTGTAATCATTATTGATAATAATTAGCAATTTTTATAATGCCGGTGTCACGAAATAGAGTATCCCCCATACATGAGTATCCCCCTTAGCGAAATGGAGTATTCGGTTTAATTTGCATTTTGGGCGGTTTCTAAATGTATTCAGTCGTACTGTTTGGATTTATTGTACACATAACATTTTTAAATTGCGTATCTTTAGTTTCTAAGTCGACCTGAAATCAATATTCTGCGTTTTTGGTGATTTTGACTGGATTTTCGTCGAGGCTATCGTGATGCGTATGACGATGGGGGATAGAATGGTTTATCCCCGGATACTCTAAACCGGTTTATTCCATCCGGGGGGATAAATTCTTACATACCCCCGGATAGTCCTAGGACGGATACTCTATTTCGTGATACCGGTTTTAATGAATAAGACATCAGAACTAGCTTACTATCACCGTCATGTATTCAACATTTGGGCCGTTATTATTACAAATATTAAACATGCGTAAAATCTCAAAGAAATGTGAGCCTAATGCACAAGTAGTCAGAAGCCAGGTGAAGAGCTGGTAGATATACAAATCTTTGAAAGCCAATGATAAGTAGTGAAATATCGCATGACTTCTGATTGAGGTGCATTTTCATTATGTCACCTCGGTCAGACGGTAGGCAGGGCAGGCGATGTATGCTGTCATTTCAGTTGTTACCCAAACAGGAGCTTCTGTCAAAATAGATGAGTAAGCTGGGTAGAACGATTTCAGCAATATGATTATGTCATTCTGACTAAAGAACAGCAGCTAGTTATAGCTCACTAAATAATTCAGTGCAATCTACGAAACCAGATGCTACACCGATGAAACGGAAACTGAAACTGTTGACATATTAAGGCAATTTGATGAGCAGATGAACTGAGAGACCTCGTTTTAACAATAATTATTGATGAGAATTGCTGCATGTGTAGGCCTATTGTTAAGAAACACGACCTGTAATTAACTCCTGTACTAAACTCTAATTACTGGAACCTTCTCTGAGTTCTGTCACGATTCGTGAGCGCCACCTAGTCTGTTAGTACTTGATATTCTGAGTAGCAAATACAACGTAGGGCAGGGGCGGATCCAGGATTTCTGGTTAGGGGGGGCGTAAATACTACCAATCCAATCCTGTATATATATATATATATATATATATATATATATATATATATATATATATATATATGAAATTAGATCACGCAAAACTATAATGATCCTTTTTATAGAAAATGTTATGGAACTTTAAAAATATATAGTTTCTCATATAAAACAACTGGTCTCCACTGAAGGTTAACAGTGAAACGATTATAAATCAGTTATCGGCTTTGATCATGCAACCCTTCATCCAAAAAGAAAATAATTAAGTGTCACATGCCAGTGGATTAAGCAGTGTCATTCTCCTTGGATGCTTTCTGGCGTAGGCATTGATAATGTCATCAATGTCTAACTTGATGTCCTTGTGGACAAACAATAAAATGAGTGCATTAAATCTGTCTTCGTTCATTGTACTTCGGAAACACGACTTCACAAATCGCAGACTAGAATTTGCTCGTTCAACACTGCAAGCCGTGACAGAAGTGAGCAGCAAAATGTGAATTATTGTGGTAATATTTGGATACATAATACGACAGGAGCGGCTGTCAGCGAGGGTGTCCGACAGGGTGCTTGGTGTGCTGTCAGCGTTTCTCCACATCTGCACAAAAGCACACAACACACACGCGCGTGCACGCACACACTCACACACACACACAAACATTCAAAGACTTTAGACCGAATTCCATTCCTCTGCCGTCAGGCGATCCGGGCCTAAGAGGCAGAGATGCTCAAGGCCTGCGCTTAGCTTAGCACATCCTTGGATCCTAATGGTTCGTCCTGATAAATATAATACGGGCGTTAATGTGGCTGATGAAAGATTAAGGAGAATGAGATCGGAGGATATTCATACATAATATATATATATATATATATATATATATATATATATATATATATATATATATAGACAGACAGACAGACAGAAAGGAACAGAGAGAGAGATGGCAGAGAGAGACAGATAGGCCTACAAATATAAAGAGACAGACAGACTGCAGAGAGGGAGAAAGTGAGGAGAGAGAGACTGTTTCGGATCACCTGATTTGACCTCAATCGACCTGTAACATTATACACAAGGGAAACCAATTCTTTGGCTCTGTTTCACAAAGTCCATATTATGGTACATGTAGGGTAGAGTGGGGTAATTTCGGCACCTTAAGCAATTTCTTGAATATTTAAAATGTTGTCACATTTGTAAGATCCCCTGAAGTTTCCATAGTTTGCTACAACCCTGAGGCCTCTGCTATGAAATGGCGCCTTCAAACTGTGAATCGGCTCTCACAAATTCCTGCTATAGCATTTGAAGTGAAGGCATTCAAATGCCGAAATTACCCACAGGGTAGGGTAATTTCGGCATGGGTGACGAAATTACCCGAAATGAAAATGACGATATGTTTAGAACTAGCTAAACTGAACAGAAAGGCTTAAATTATGTTTGTAGACCTATAGGCCTATACCTGCATTCATTAACACTCTACAGTCAGACACTGTAACAAGCAATGCTATCGTTTTATAGCTAAGATTTATTTAAAATTCACAAACTGTTCAGACATATCCGATTCCCAGCAGTGCAAATGGACGGGCGAGTTGAGGTCACTGCCAACATGCTAGAGCTCTTTTGTCTTAGCTACTGTACAGTAAGCCAACAATTTTGCGACAGCAATGAACAAGCATAAAAAAGGAAACAGTTTTGCAGTGCAATAAACAAGCCATCAGTGAATTGCAGTTATATTAGTTTTAGGTCAGTTTAGTTTGAGAACATTTGCTGCAGGTTTAGGGGGGCGTACGCCGGCTCCGCCCCCCCCCCTAAATCCGCGCCTGTAGGGTAATGATTTCAGTCACAAGTGATAATGTATGTGCAAAGTAATTGCTTTGAAGTCACCTAACATGATAGCAGACAAAAGTCGTTAATATGGCGGCGGCGGTGGCGGCGGCGGCGGTGGTGGCGGTGGTGGGTGGTTTTGGTGGTGGTGGTGGTTATGGTTGTGGTGGTACATGTCGTAGTAATTATAGTATATTTGTAAGTATGTAAGTATGTATGTATGTGTGTAGGTATGTATGTATGCATGTACGTACGTATTCAACTATTCATGTATGTATTTATGTATAGACTATATGTATTGTATTGTATTGTATTTGAACACTTGTTATAGCGCCCTTACAAGATTTTCCATTCAGAGGCGCTCCGACTACTGCGCAGACGCTGAATCGGAGTTTCACGCCGAAGCGCATGAGCAATTGCGAGTGAATGACTTGTCCAGGGTCCCTACGCGGCAGCTTGAGGTGGATTCGAACCCGCAACCTTCCAGCTGCAAGGCACCGAACATACCCCCAAACCACCGCGCCCCAGTTGTATTGTGATGTGTTGTATTGTGTGTTGTATTGTACTCCACGTTTATAATGCGACCGAGCCACCCGCAGTAAAGATCCGAGAAATTAATCTCTGATAAACCGACCGACCGGGAAGCGAACCCGGGGCGCCGACGTGACGAGCGGGCTACCAACCCACTCGGCCACTCAGGATCCTATGTATGTATGTATGTAACTATGTATGTATGTACGTTCGTATTAATGTATGTATAAATGTATGTTTGTGTGTGTTTGTGTGCGTGCGTGTGTGTGTGTGCGTGCGTGCGTGCGTGTGCGTAGCTGGTTATTTGTTTAGCGCCTTTTACGAACATCACAAGGGCGTTAAACATAGCAATGTAACAAATCTATAAAGGTGCACTTTAAGATGGCTTGAAAAGTTTCTTGTGCTGTCTATTACGAAATAGTTAGTAGATTTAATGGTAGATTGTGGGGCGCGGTGGTCTAGGGGTATGTTCGGTGCCTTGCAGTCGGGGGGTTGCGAGTTCGACTCCACCTTAAGCCGCCGAGTAGTGACCCCGGACAAGTCCTTCACTCGAAATTGTTCATGTGCTTCGGCGTGAAACTCCGATTCAGTGTCCGCGCTGTAGTCGGGAGCGCCTCTGAGTAGAAATCTTGAAGGGGCGCTATAACAAGTGCTCATACATACATACAAGGAGAATGGTCCAATGCACGAGGAAGCACGAAGTGTCCGCATCGTCGTACGGAAGAGCGGGACCAACAGGTCCCCACAGGCACACAACGCCCGATGACTAAATTTATTTCCTTGAAATCTGGTTGACAATTTGAAAACAGTTATCACCGCAAGAGCTAGGCGATGGTTTTAGCATTGCGGAAGTAGTAGTACCCTAATATTACTAAGAAAGGTCTATAATAGACGGTGGTAATAATATTATTACTAAGAAAGGTCTATAATAGACGGTGGTAATATTACTAAGAAAGGTCTATAGACGGTGGTTTTCCCCGTTTTATTCTTAGCGATGTTGATGCGTTTGAGGGGTATGATGCTAAACATCGTTTGGATGACTTGGCTTATAAACGAATGAGCGTTTAAGTTATACGCTCATTGATTCAGTCTCGTTGAAGATTTTCCTTTCAGATAGCCGTTCATCAGTGTCTAAAGAACGTGAACTTGAGCTGAGAGAGAGTTACGTTGGAAGTGAACTTGAAGGACAATGGATCGTCTGGGCTGCAGATTCTTCGTTCTATTGTTGGTCGTCAGTCTGGCTCGGTCTTCTCCGATCACAGGAAGTAAGTAGTATTGTAAACGATTGTCATGATGACAGTTGAGACGGCAACAAAGAGGATGACAATGGTGATGATGTTATTTCGCAATTATAATTAGAAGTTTTTTTATTGCAATTGGAAATTTATGTAGCGATAAATCTTATGAGAGACACTCTTAAAACTAATTATGGGTGCTATAACATATTCTTGTGTGTTGATTTGACATAGCCCCAGAGACACAGTTTAAAGAAGTTTCCTTTGTGATGCCAAATGAGCATTTAATATTTTTAAGAAGAGATATTACGTGAATTTTGCCTGAATAATTACGTTGCGTTTGACCTGAAAATTAATACACATATAACATGTCTCATAATTATATATGCATATTAATTTTCTTTAACAAGTGACAGAAATAAGCCTGTATTGTGCAAATTATGGGCCTATGCCTAAATATTCATTCGTTCATTCATTAGAGCACTTGTTATAGCGCCCCTTCAAGATTTCTACTCAGAGGCGCTCCCGACTACAGCGCGGACACTGAATCGGAGTTTCACGCCGAAGCGCATGAGCAATTGCGAGTGAAGGACTTGCCCAGGGTCCCTACGCGGCGACTTTTGAGGTGGATTCGAACCCGCAACCCTACAGCTGCAAGGCACCGAACATACCCCTACACCACCGCGCCCTATTAAGTTTCGTTAACGAGAGTCGTGTTGTCTAAACTATACATGCAAATTAATTGTCATCAACAAAGACGTGAATAATTTGTACTAATCAGGTATGAATACTTAGTTTCGTTTAAGTTAAAAAAGACATAGTGTCTTAAAATAATATGCAATGCATGCATATTAATTTTATACACGTTTTTATTGATGTTCTTGCGTTTGCATGTTACTTTTAGCCATCGCTCCATCCACTCCTTCAGTCTTCGCAGGTCGCACTCTGACGCTGACCTGTACTCTGGAAGGCAATATTACCAATGACATCTCAGCGCGCGATGTATACTTCGAATCTACAAATCCCGACGTAAAGTCGAAATCTGTTGTCGAAGTCGTGAATGATCGCACCGTCAGGCTAAAGATCTCGAGAGTTGATCTGAACATGTCGTCCAGCAGAATAGCTTGTCGTTTGAGGAATTATATCTTGGACGAGGTCGCCATTGTTTATAGGTAAGGTTTAGTTTGCATGCATGGTCTCTTCGCAAAACCTCGACTTAGAAGGAGGGAAACGCTATGTGGTGAATGGTACAATGCAATACAATACAACTGCATGTATGTATGTATGTAATGTATGTATGTATGTATGTATGTATGTATGTATGTATGTATGTATGTATGTATGTATGTATGTATGTATGAGCACTTGTTATAGCGCCCCTTCAAGATTTCAACTCAGAGACGCTTCCGACTACTGTAACAGCACGGACACTGAATCGGAGTTTCACGCCCAAGCGCATGAGCAATTGCGAGTGAAGGACTTGACCAGGTTCCCTACGCGGCGGCTTGAGGTGGATTCGATCCCGCAACCCTATGGCTGCAAGGCATCGAACATACCCCTACACCACCGCGCCAGCACCCCTGATACTACCACCATGCCTAAGAAGTGCACACCATGCAAGAGAACATCAATGGTAGGCCTACTGAACAACATATGTTTGAAGCACAGGATCTTAGAGGGTTTGATTTCTGAAACAAAGTGTGGAGTTGACATTGTTGAGTGGTCAGCTGACTTGTCTGGAGTATACAGTCTGTAGTAGGATTTTTCAGAGATTAACTCAAGTGAGCTACACACGATTTCGTTCTGAAAACTGTAATTTTATTTACCAGTTCAAATACGGTTTGTAAATATAAAGAAATTACATTTGAATTTACTGTTTACGCTTGTTTTGCAATTTATCAGACGAACCTCGATTCCCGAATACTACTGAGTGTATTGTCTACAACTGGGAGAGAATGTCTTGCACCTGGGAAATGGACGACACTGACAATATATCCATCTCGATGGCTTACAGCCGATCGTAAGTTTTGAAGCCTTTGGGCGCATTGAACCCGTACTGCATTCATTGCATTGCCTTCCCACTGAGCGAAGAATTCAATTTAAGACTCTGTCTTATTGTTCATTAAGGTATAACAGTGTGGAATCGTTTAACGCGCCATTCTGCTTAATCTGAAGTGGTGTTATTATGCCCCAATGCTATTAACTTAACTTTCCCTATTGGCTAACGCCCGGTACAAGAACCGATGTGTAGTGCTATTGACTTTTTAGTGTATTGACTTCGATTGGACCTATTTTTCATTTGCGTGATTTGTTTTAATTTTGTGACCGTATTATTTTGGCTTCAGATGTTGATTTCTGTGTTTCAGTTTCCGGGGATTCCTTCTGACGTATTTCAGCTTTACGATTTTTCATGATATTTATAAGCATTTAGTATCCATTTTCTAATTTTACTAGTCTTTTCGTGATAACAATATTAAGACGATTTATATAGCGCCGTATTGCATGCGGGGCCAAAGAAAAGGACAATGTACATGGGTTTAAAAGGAAATCTGTGATGTTTTTACAGGTTTAGTAGGCATCCCTGGCCATGAGTTGTTTGAGGGGCTTGCTAGCAGATAGTTTAATATCGATGACAATTATTTTGTCCATTGTATGGTAAAGACAAAGACAGAGACAGATGGACAGAAATAGAGAAACAGAGAGAAAAGCGAGACAGAGAGAGACAGAGAGAGCGATAGAGAGTGACGCGGGGAGACAATCTTGTCCCCATCCCCGCCCCGCAAAAGGTAAGTCTTCCCCATCCCCGCCCCATCCCCGCAAGTTTTGTCCCCATCCCCACCCCATCCCCGCAGGCTTTCTCCCCGTCCCCACCCCATCCCCGCAGGACAGCATCACATTCCCCGCAAACAGTTTTCACCCATTAAAATTTAAAAACACCAATTTTAGCTTACAAAGCCATTTGTATTGCTGACTGCATTAATAAAACGTTATGCAAAAACCGATTATCTTATCGACAGTTTGCATTAACCACGCCCTTGCTATTTCTGACTAGTAAGCTTCAGGAAAAAATCTCCTTCACAAGTTCTCAACATCACCTGGACTGATTTGGGATTGTACTTGTATCTCTTAAAATGACATGTTACTACTATGTTAAAAATTAATTCATCAGCATAGACAAACTCGTAAAAGGGCTAAATATCACCTTTCCTTTAACTGTAATATTACTTTAAGATATTCGGTCACTTTTTGTTTTGTTAGTAAAACGCAATGCTATTTTCCAGAAATAAAATGCTGTTCCAAAGTTCTAGTCCATTAAATTTTTATTCTTACCGTATTATCTTTGGCGCACATGTACATCACACTAACTGCTAAAGTGCATCTAAACTTACTTGTCCGCTGAAGATACGGTCTTGTGAGAAGAATTGAATTCTGGCATTGGTCAACCAGTGGGTTCAAGGTAGGCTACCGCCGACTGATTTAACGTGCAATTTCAGCCAGCTAAATAATTCACGTTCGCAAATTACAGACACGCTAATAAAACGGTCAAATATAACTTTTAGTTTAACTATAATTACTTTTAAAACAAAATTCGGTCGCTTTTTGTTGTTTCAACAATTTATTTAAAAACAATTCCGTAGACAGGAAGTAGTTCACCATTGATATGATCCAATGATATCTATATTTAGACCTAAACATAGATATCGATGATACGAGCAAGTAGCGTCAAAAAGCGAATGGAACTGGAATTTTAAGTAAGTAAGTAGATTAACTAGGGAAGTAAATAAATTACTGCATGGTAAATATAATTAGACTATATGCTGTATAAACTATAAAACTACAGGAGTTGCCATTACCGCTGTTTTATCGCCGGTTTATTCCCCATTACCGCGGTATTTCCGCAATTATTGTCCCCATTACCGCGGTATTGCCGCAATTGTTGTCCCCATTACCGCGGTATTACCGCAAATGTTGTCCCCATTACCGCGGGGTTTACCGCGGTTACCGCGGTTTCCCCGCGGGGAAATTCCCCATGTCACTCTCTAGAGAGCGAGACAGAAAGTGAGATAGAGAGACAGAGTGAGCTATATAGAAAGCGAGAAAGCGAGACAGACACATAGGTGTACATAGACAGAGATTGAAAGAGAGACATAGAGATGCAGAGGGAGACAGAAACAGACAGAGAGAGACAGAGAAGCACAGAGACACACCAAGTGACAAAGACAGACAGAGACAGACAGAAAGCGATCCTCTTTTGTTGCGAAGCACATCCTCATGAAAATCGCCTGGATTTTTTGTGTAGCAGCAGGTGCACAATGAAGAATATGTACAGATGTCCTACCCCGATCCAGGAACGTGGACGAGGCAGTTGCAGTTGGCAATCGCGTGAAAATTCTCTGACGTTCTTTTTTATGAACCACTGTGTTTGGTTCTTGGCCAGAAATGCTTACAATGCGATGGCATTTAGCAGGAGCATGTATATCGTCGTTGAAAATATCGGTAGGAAACAGTAATTAATGGCGTTTTGCTTTCGATCACGCATGTAGAGCATGTTACATCACTAACAACTACTACTGACTGGTTTACTAACAGCTACTATTAAATAGTCGGTGTTAGTGTTAATGGACGCTGCTAATCCGTTGCCTTTATAAGATTGAATCGCTACGAGATTGGCCACTTACTCATACTAAAATGTAAGTAGAATGTTTAGTTAGTTTTGTTAGTCGATATGCAGAAATCAGGATGTTCGGAACATTTTACAGTTCCAGGTATTTGCTCTGGGCTGTAATACTCTGCATAATTTCCTCTAGGATGTGAGTCGAATGCGGTGGATGTGGATGGGGATATAGCCAAGCCTAAATGGTTGAGTATGAAGTTACGATGAATGTCGAGGTCCGGGCGTGTCTTGTGATTGCACACATGTGATTTAACACGATACGATCGGGAATTTTGCTGCTTCAATGGGAGGAGGCTCAGGAAATGTAACTCGTGCAGCTGCACTTGAGCAAAGTAAATGGCGTAGGTGGTAATCGCAATCGTAAACTCGTAACTTCTACAGTGCCCACAAAAGCGAAGTCGCGGGAACCAGTGGTACAGCTTATTCCTCTTCGTTAAGATTGTGAAAAGATGTTATGTAAATAGCCATATACATACACATACATACATTCATGCGTCTAAACAAACACATATAGGCCTACACGCATTGAACATGCAGACATTATATACAAGGATTCACTCATTCATTAATTCATTCTGGAGATTTATATAGCGCCCCTTCATGAAATCTACTCAGAAGCGCTCCCAGTCCAGCCACGGCAAAAGTAAAAAGACTTGAGTGATTTATAAAACCCAGTTTGATTGGTGAAAGGCAGCAAACGCAGCTCCGATGGTAGGTAACGACGATGTGGCAACTTCTAATTTCACGGGCTCGCTTGACTCCTAGGCAACGCCGAGCTTTCTCGGTTGTAGGCCCCTGGAGTCTAGGATCCCTTGAGAATGTAATTTACCTACAATTGCTCAGCGCCATCGATTGATGCTTGGTCATTAGATAGTGGCGCTAAATAAATGATTGTTAATAATGATAATACACTGTCACTGATTTACGGTATATCCCTCTGGTGTTATACCAGTAACACAGTTGCCAGACAAATATGTTTAGGATAAATGCTTTGTTAGTTTATTTTTGGTTTATTTTTGGGTCATCCTTTTGAAACAGTTAAACCAGATCCAGTCAGAATTGGAACGGTCAAAGTTTCGAGTGATCACATCGAGCTGAATTGGACGTCTCCTAATAAGTACCGACTAATCAGGTATCGAGTGGCTTATGAGTCTCGATTTTCAAGCCTTTCGGTAAGTCCGACTTTTTCTATTTATTTCAGTTTCAGGAGCAGGGTGATAGGCCTCTAGTTTTGTTGGTCGCAGAAAAATTAATGCATAAAACGCTGTACAGCATTGAATATAGTGGATATAATTATATAAGTCAATGTAAAGATAAAATATAACATGAAGTGACATTAAATATATGCATACAGCAAAAATAAACAGATACAACATAAAGCAGCAAAACACAAACTAATTTAATCTAGCAGAGAATAACCAATGGACATTATTGATTTCATAATCACGAGTGCTGCATTACACATTGTACAGAATGGCACAACACACGGTAGTCTAAAGTAACCTAGCATGATCTAACAGATAAAAAAATAGCCTAACATAAACTAACATGATACACCATAGCACAACAAATAGTTGTCATAAAAAGGGTTCTAAGTGGTTGGTTGGATCGAATCGGTTAGAAACACTAATTTGTTCAGGGATTGATCAGTAGGCCTAACCAACATCCTCTTAAATCTATGACAGTGTCCACTGAGATTGCACTCCGTTACACCATTAGGCCTACTTGCCCCGGCTCTTCTACTCATCACCCCGTAGGCTGCCACTCCAATTGAAGTATCACTCTTCAAGAATTCCTACCCTAATCCATCCATTCCTCCGCCTTCCGAATTTTCGCGTCCTCAACGAAATCCGCCGTAGCAGCTCCTCTATCTTCTGTGCCTGGTCCATCTGACAACTGAACTGGGATCTTCCTTTGGCAATCTCTAAAGTAAACAACCCTACCGACAAGACGCGACGCTCTTGAATAAACTGGTGCCCAGCACTTGGCTTTATAGTAGCGCTTTAGAAATGTGGAATTTACGATGACGACTACGACTGGACCATCCTTCTGTAGCAATCTTCCACTTAAAATTCGAGCTCTTCTGCCACAAACAGCTCAAGACTTAGGCTATTCTCAGCTTAACTAGGCCCCTATATATATTCAGCAAGATATAAATAAAACCTAGAAGTAATTAGTGACAAGGCAGTTTTATGTTTATTAGTTAGGTAATAACATGTAGTAAAACATACTAAAACCTGCAATGTGTACATTGACAGGAAATTACACAATTTAGTCCCAAAATCGTCCACTTAGGCCCTATGAAAATAGTTAATTCCTCGTCAAATCACTCGGGGTGTACACCACGCCCCTTCGGATTCTTCTGAAAATTGTTGTGCATAAACTACTTGTCAAATTAGGAATAACAGTGAAAATTTGAGCAGAATATCTCAAAATTTGACCGAGATATTAATTTTTTAATATGTCGAACTGCTCTGTTGTGCGGATTCATGAAATGCATTATACAAGTGTTAGGGTGGAGTATAGGCCCTACTATTACGATTCGTGATAGCGTCATCACAGAGTCGTTCATTTCGTTGATCTTAGGTTCAAAACACGACTGAAACATCGATTACGCTTTCCAATCTCGTTCCGAACACAAAATATACGATTACGATCGACTGCATTCCATTGGTCAGAGGCGCTGCCATAGGATTCTGGAGCGATAAAGAGACCGTGGAGGTTACAACAGATCGTATGTAAACAGTTTGTTTATTTCTTATTCGTCTCCATCGATAACTTTCACAACCGTCCTACGTCTCCGGGCGAAAAGATTTTGACACTCAATCATTCATTCATTCATTCAATCAATCAATTCAAATGGAACATTTATATAGCACCCCTTCAAGAAAACTACTCAGATCTCGAGGCGCTCCCAACTCCAGCACGGTTTATTACTGATGTATCCAAAATCCACGTTGTAGTTTGAAACAATGTAATTATGTTACCTTTGTCCGTCTGTCTGTCTGTCTGTCTGCCTCTCTGTCTCTGTCTCCCTGTCTCTGTTTCTCTCTTGTTATGTACTCTGTGCAAATATATGGGTGTTGCTGCAGCCCAGACGACCCCCTTCTTCGAGTCTCTGCATGGTGTCTGGTGGTTGGTACATGTAAGTATTAGGCCAATAACCCCTGGGCAATAACCCCCGGCCAATAACACCGGGGCAAATGACCCCTACGAAAACAACCCAGACCAATTAACCGACAAAGCACCCAAAGAAAATACCCTCCCCATTCTAAAATCCCCAGCCAAATACTACCCAATGTTCATAAGGCATCAAGTTATGAATTGTAGAATAGTAGAATTGATGAGCGTACACTGAAAGTAGCACTTCATTGGTGGAATTTCATTACATTAATAATTCATTATGAAATTGAGTTTACTCTCTATAGTATACCCAATACCTCCACAATTAAAGTCACCTTAGTGTCTCGGAAAGAATCCATTGGCAGAGAAAGAGACATACAGGGTACCAGACACATACAGATTTCATTCATTCATGCATTCATTCATTCATTCATTCAGAGCATTTATATAGCGCCCTTTCAAGAACCTACTCAGGAGCCCACGACTAAAGAAAAAAGACATGATGGACTTGTAGAACCCTGCAAGTAGCCTAAAGAGCGCATCTTAAGTCATTCCAGATGGAAGTGCCCACAACCTAAAAAACACTTGCTGCCTATTAACCAAGCGAGCCTGTCGAACTAGGAGCTCACCCTTCGTAGCAGAGAAGTCAGACACATACATACACACCATCTGCGTACTACATTGAGGCACGATCGAGGAGGCAGTTGCCTCCTTTTGCTTTTTTATATACTGGAACTCCGATTGACTATTGACTCCAATGACCAGGATTTTGCCAGTAGTCTGTGAAGTTGCCTCCTCTTGAATGTAAGTCTAGCTACGCGCCTGATGTATACAAACCAGTGAGATAATTATATAGTGGCAATGTATATTCTGCATGTATATCGTGCTCATCAAGATCTACAAAATATGCTGTTCTGGATGTTCTTACATAAAGACAAACAAAATGCATGATTCCAGTAGTCATACTGATGACAAGCCTAACGATAATTAACACCAAGACATACCGTACATAGGCCTAACATAAATGTGTTTAGATATACGCACTTGAACATAGTTATGTTAAAGAGCCTCGAGAAGGAATATAACAGAAGTGCCATAACAAATATTGCAGCAATAGTTTCTTGTTCGATAGATGGCATCGTGCAGAACACGGAGGAGGAGAAAAGTCGACCGTCTCACCAACAAGCAATTATGGATCCGTTGATTCCTGCGATAGCCTAGAAGCTCCAGAAGTAAGCCATTCAATCATCTATTGCCGGTTTGAGGCATACAATACTGTGGCCAAATCCGTTTTCTCTGGCGCAGATTAACTAGACGAAGCTGTAAGCTGTTAAACATCTGAAGCGCAACGGGCTTAGTAGTTACTAACAATGAGATATATTATTAACGCTAGAGGGAACATGACGCATATTCCTATTGCACATTTTTGAAGCCACAATCATAGATATAATAACACCTTAAAGAGAGTTCCGCAGTTATTGGAAATTGAAATGACGCGTTTTGATTGGTTGAAATTCATGGACGCAGTCAAGCTTAAGCGAGACTTTAATTTCTTTTCGAAGCTTACGCCTTTAAAAAGTTCAAAAGACACAAAATAACAACTTATCCATTAAATAATATTCCAGCTGCCACGTTTTCGGGCTTTAATAAGTTGCTACATCCTCACACTACACAATTTAGCCAGCGCTCATTGAAATAACTGGTGACGTGTCCACGCATTTCACGTCGATGATGACGTCGATTTATATTATACATTAGGGTGCATCACTTGTAATGGTGAAATTTTTTTATATTTTTCTTTGATTTGTAATAGCTGGGGAAAGTTGTCACTATATATTAGAAGCAAAATGTAAAAAAAATTAACGAGATTGTAAAATGTTTTGAGGTGCCCCAGAGAGATTTTAGTTTTAGGGGGTCATTAAGCCGAACTAGCGTTTTTCGATTTTTGCCCATGTTTTGGGTCAGTTTTTGCAGCTTCTGGTTAGACCTAGAACAATTATTACTAGCGATTCATATAGTCTATGTCAAGTAGATTACAAATATGTAAGCCTAAAAGTTGTAGGATAAATAGAACCGGCGCTGCTTTTAATCAAACTTGACGATTTTTCGTGTAAATCAGTCACGTAATCGCGCATAAGCATTTATCCTAAGTTTGATGGTTATTTACTCCAGATGTATAAAGACTTAGATATCAAACTTTGGGTATTTGTAGACTAATTATGTGGAGTTTCCAAAAATGTGGACATCAATGCTCTACTATAACAAGAAACAGAGCTTTAAATCATAAAATCTGGAAGAAATGAGCATGAACGATGCATTGCATACAATGTATACTAGATGTATGGTAGTATGCATAACATTATTGCAAGTAAATCATGCACTGTTGCAATACTCAGTTGAAGACAATCAATTGGCAACAACATTACATACATTTATAAGTGCCAGTGTCTGCAAAATATCGTCAGAAATAATTACGAGGAAATTAATTAAGCTAGTTGCACGCAATAGTCAGCTTTTGTGTTAAAGCATGGCATAGTGGCTCGAGCTGCGACTCTTGTTCTAATAAAACCGTCTCTAGCTTCAGCACTGCATACATTGGCTGAAGATTCTGTCACAAGCTTGACACATCTTTCTACAGCTTGGGTATGACAGGGAAAACGGGGAAAATCTACAACCGGAGCGGAACCATTCGCTACAAATAGCTTAATTGCATCGTCCGATATACTGACTGTCAGAGGCGGCTCAGTAATTTCGACATCTTGCCAGTTAATGAGTTCCACATAATCATTTGCATCAAAATCCAGCTGAGGAACTACGAATCGTCGCAAGGCTGTTGGAGCATTTGTCTGTGTTCTCACCTTCAGTATACGGCGCAGCCCGAGTTCTCGAATATGCAAGCGTTGGTCCGTGATCATTGAAAGCAAAATGTTTTCTGGATGTCCGAAAAAACCATTTCTCTGAATCACGGGATCAACAATTCTTCGCAAGTCTTCTGGGAGATATCGTGATAGTTCAATCATGCGAAAGAGGTGCAGTGCGCCATCCTTGCATGAAGGTTTTGACTTTATCGAAAACCATAGCGGAACATACACTTTGATTATGTACGTTACTAACGACACAAGACTCGTTGATGGCTCGTCACTAGCCACGTACAATCGAAGCAGTCTGTTGGCGGTGGTCAACCATCTGGAATGGTTTAATTTTCCTGGATCCCGGTTCGATAGTTCGGGCGAACATTTCCCACTGCACACAGCCATGCTGATTTCTAATAAATACCTTTGGTCAGTACTTAAATCTTTCAACTCAATGGAGGGAAAATCACCAGGAATTCTGGCAAAGTTCGTCAGTGGTAAATGTTCGCATTTTGAAAGCTGCTTACCAATGGGACCCGTGAAACCACGAGGACCAGATGTTGACCCATCCAGATTTTGCACCAAGTGCCTCAGCGGAAGCTCATTCGCGTGAAGTTGGCATACGAGCCACTGCAATGGTTTTTCATACTTCTCCTCAAGCAGTCGAATAACTCCCCTTTTAACCCAGTGTTTACATTAGTACCGTCACATCCTATGGCTTCAAGTTTCTCAGTAGAGATGTTGTTAATAGTCAAATAGTCCACTATGCTCTTCGCTATATCTTTGGCGCTGCCGGAACTTGGTGATGTGTGTCCAAGATATGAAGAACCGGGCTCAGAGATGATCGATATACAGTTCTGCGATGAAATGTTCGCCCTTCTTTTCTGTTTGTGAGTGTTTGGTCCTTGCGTCCATCGAAGAATAATCCACGCAGTTCAATTTGTGTTTCAGACATTTGAAGTCTTGTTCTCGCCTTCCGTCTTTGCCATCTTACTTTATTCTTATCAATCACACTCAAAGCATTGTTCTCAGTAATTATTCCGACATCTTCTAAAACTGCCGATGCTATGGCTGCCGCTGACCTATCTGACACGCCGTAACGGTCACATGCTCTTGCAAGTGCTGGAAGATCTCGCCCAACAGTACGAATGCCTGATACCTCACCCAATCTCTCAGAGTTTGTAACTTCTTTATCTTCTCTCGATTTAAACTTCAAACCAACTTCAATCTCAGAGTAATCACTTTCACTGTCAGCTTCAGTGTTGTCAGCTTCAGTGTTTTCGGTTTCAGAGCTCGACGCTGTATTGTTCATTTTATTCAGATTTAGTATGCTTTTTTATCTTTTCTGCCTCTGATGCTTTCCTTTTCAGATTCTTAACAAGTCGCCGTGTTTTAGACTGGTCGATACCGCTTATGCACATCAGCCGGACCGTCCTCTGATCACTAAGGAACTCTACCTCCTCGGCTGGAACCTTGCGGTCTTTGGAGCAACTACATGTAGGCCTACCGTCAACACATTTGCAACTTGCAATGTCAAACAACGTTTGTTTACTTTCCTTTCTGAAAGCCAAGAGCTTAGCTTTATAACCGTCTTGATTTTTCCTCCCTTTAAACGATTTCAAGATCTTTCTATACCTGTCGTGATATGTCCTAATCATCTGCAAGACACGAGTGTGTGATATAATTGGAATCGAAGCCTTACGCCAAATGCCTTCGATAACTGTCGCGAGGTTTTCAGATATGTCTCCGACAGTAGGCTCTTTTGCATCACGGGTTGGCTTTAGGTGAATCCTCTCCAACAAATAATGCTTCATAATATCGTCATATGTTGGTAGCAAAGCTTCAGAAAGTTTTCGAGGAGCTCCGAATACAGGACAGGATGACTGCTTCCTAGTCTTCGGCGTGCGACAGGTAGCCATCGAAGCCATTGTTATTAATAAAGTCCTGCAAATAAAATAAACGTTAGCCTAAACATTAAACAAGCCGCCATCTTAATTCGCAAACAAGCACAAACAGTACTAAACTCATACATATTCAGTCTAAGCATCAAAATGACGTCATTTTTGGGTCTAAAAATAGCCTCTGTCTGACTCCCTATTATACTATTGGCTCTGGTAGCCATAATTATAGTAATAGATCTACCAGGCCTTCCTACGATTACGGTTAGAATTATTAATGTTATGATTTGTGCTAAGGTTAGGGTTCTGTTTTTGAAGTGATTTTGTTAGGCTTAGTTAGCGCTTGCAGATATTGAAAGCTCTAAAACATGGCGATTTCATTAAAGATCAGTGCTTAGAAGTATGTTTGAAAGAAATCAAAATTTTGAAGCAAATTTGGCTATATTATTATTTTTTATTTGTAAACAAACACTTGCTATTCAAATCCATTATTACCTATATGTTTTAGTTTCGTATAAACACAAATCAGTGCTCTGGTAGCAGTTGTAGACCATCTAAAAATCTTATTATATCAAGGACAAGAAAATTTACTAAATTTGCCATGTTAAAAGGCCTACTAAACCCGCACTAAACCAAATATCATGGGGGCACCTCAAGATATTTCTTAATAATTCCCAAAAAAATCAGGCATGTTTTTGTATCCCAAATACAACTTTTTGCCACTATTAGAACAAAAAAAAAAAAAAAAAAGTGATGCACCCTACTGAGGAGTGTGCCCATTATTTGTTTCTTTCTACCTGCATTAGCCTGCCAAAGTTCTACTCTCGAATAGATCTTTATTACAGACTAGAGTGAGAGCGGGCCAAAATATCACGAGCTGGCCATGGCCCTCTGGATATCCAGACTCCAGAGGGCCATGAACCGGCCCTGTTCGTCCCGAATCCAGGCCTCGTTGAAACAAAATGTTAACGAGTGCATGCTATAGTTGGAAGTGTACCTCACGTAACACGTTCTGCAAATGCTGTATTCGCATCCTTGGAATTTTCGTTATTTAGATGGCCAGTTCAAAGCCAGATGTTTTAAACTGCTCAGTTTTATTACAGAGATATCCAAGATATTGTATTGCACTCACCTGTATTGTGTCAATGATTTTCACTTTTACAACTTTTAAAACATGGGATTAACTCGTGATCAATGATTCAGCTTTGTTTGATAACATCTTTTATGTTTTGCAAGATTTAAAAAAAAGTTGTATGCAATCTTTTGCTTATGACAATGAAACAGTTGTTGACTATTTTGGCCGAAACAAATGTGGAAATCTCCATCCAATTAATACTGTACTCTATCGCTCTCTACGGAAATGTTTTCACAGAACTGTTGCTTAGAATCGCAGTTGTTAATAAGCGTATGCAGCTAAAAAATGAATAATATGTGCATGAATTCTTAACACATGCATTAAAAAGCAACAAATCGAAACTGCAGCTTTAACACAAAGACCGAAATATTTCCCCAATAATGTTTTCTAAAAACTGGCGACTTGTCCACCAAAAACTCGGCCCGGTACTAACCGCGTATCAAAGAGGACCACCAACACCGACCAGGCATGATGCGCGGCTTTATTACATAGCCTAATGTGTGGGAGCAACTGCATTGGTTACCGATACACATTGGATTGCGCTTGAGACCTTGATGCTTATGTGCAATTATTTAGCAGCCGGTGCTTCATTTTATCGAAAGGAGCTTTGCATCTCATGGTCTTCCATATCTGATCACAGATATCCTCGCACTGATCAGCAAGGCAACTTGCTTGTTTCACCGACCTTTAATTCCACGTCTCAGCATAGAAATTTTGCAATGATATGAAGATCAATCACTCATATTGCGTTACAGCCTGCAGCATGTTCTCCTCCGCCTATCTATGCCTCTTCCCCACAAATGCTTGAAGACCATTCTATTTGCTTGTGGTTTCACGTTATTAGGTTCAGAGATCTCATACGCTTTTCTCTCGAAGTGACTCCATAATTTATAAACTTGCATTGAAATTACAATTTTTGTCTAAAACCCGGTTTCAGATTCGGTTAGGAATGTTACGTTGTCGCCGTCACTTTCTTCTTACACTTCTGGAAACGTCATTAATTGCATGGCCAAGGGACATCCATCACCGACTTTCAAATGGCAGGAAATGGAAAACGGTAGTACTTGGATAGATATGCAGAATCAGAACAGTATTGAGTTTTCTATGAGCAATGTCACTTCCAAGCAGTACAGATGTGTTGCAATGAATGTCGTGAGGGGTAAGAGCTACAATGCAACCTCACATGAGTTCCTGGTTCAGAGTGAGAGCTACAATGCAACCTCACAGGAGTTCCTGGTTCAGAGAAAAAGCAACAACGCAACTTCCTGTGAATTCCTGGGCTACAACACGGATAGTGGTAAGTCTCGTGCACTGGATTTAATTCTGCTTCCTACTGTTTCTGTTTGCTAATTGTGCAGCTCTTATGGTCTACCCCTGCAGCCACAAGGACTATCATTATGGATATTATTCCTTTCTAATCACTTGTATAGCGCCATTAGAGTTGTGCACAAAACATAGCTTCACCGCTCACATCCTGTAATGCCATTCTTTTTGTGTGCAACTTATAAAGCATAGCGAGTGTAATTATGTGGGTCTGGAATGGATGTTGGTTGACATGTTCAGTAGTTTTCAGAATCTGACTCCTAGTTCATCATTCGATGTTAAATTTTGCCAATTCGCATAATTATTATAAAGAAATAATTAAAATATTAGAACGTTCGTATTAAACTGTTATAATCATGAACTCCAGTGTAACAAAATATCCAGGTTTTAGGAAAGTTTTACTAACAATTTTTTACTTATTGTGTACTGAATGACCAATTCCGTTTTCATATACTGGAAAGCCATAGACTCCCAACTGTCGTATGGAAGAGTAGGCTAAAGTTGTCCATTCAAATGACTTAGTTGCTTAATCCAGCTAATTTGCTACTTTTAAAGTAATTAAATTGCTGTAAGGAAAATGGCCTTAGAAGATGAACAAACAGAACGTTTAGCACACCATCTAAGAAAGAAAGTGGCAAATAATTGTCAGTCAGTATGCATCAATTAGAAAACAGTCTTTAATTAATAATAAAAAATGTCTTATTCATTCATTCATTCATTCATTCATTCAGATATTTATTGCAGCGCCCTCTTCAAGATTTCTACTCAGAGGCACTCCCCGACTATACAGCGCGGACACTGAATCGGAGTTTTCCGCCGAGCGCATGAGCAATAATAGCGAGTGAAGGACTTGCCTAGGGTCTACGCGGCGGCTTGAGGTGAATGGAACCCGCAACCTCCGGCTGCACAGGCTACCAAATATACCCCTTGAGGTGGATTCGAACCCGCAACCCTCCGGTTGCAAGGCACCGAAACATACCTCTACACCACCCACTGCACCCTCATATTATTAGTTAATCTGAATATGAGGTGAGCTAAAAAGTTGTCGATAATGAACTCCCTCAAAATTCCTAGCCTACAGTAGGCCATATGTATCAAAGAGAGATTGGACCCCAATACCGTCCACTGCTAGCGGTCAAGCGCAAGCAGCTCTAACAAAATGGGTAGAGTAAAACAATAAATTGCACAAACAAATTTAACAGCAGCCAAAGTTTCTTCCACTGCTTTCCAGACCATCGATACTTTGTTTGTTCCATGGTATTTCACCACACAGCTTAACTGCACTCCTTCTTCTTCGACCGTGTCATCCATAGACGCATTTGTCGTACATTTTGGTTGAGTCTCTTCAGGCACACATCATACAACCCATTAGATAAAGAAATAATTAGCCACACATAAATATAAATAATTTGTAAATATCAGAAAATCAAAGGCAACAGTACGTAAGTGCCGTGGTAATCTGTTCCAGGAGGACGGTCAAACACATCAGGCGAAGGTACAAGGTGGGCTGAGTTGAAGTGCGGCAGCGTGGAACTTACATATCTCCATGTATACAATTATTGCTAACACAGCTGTACATATATATATTAGCTTAGATATATATATAGCATATATATGTAATATACATGCACATATATATATAAACACTTAGTATGCACGCATACATATACATACATGCATGTACGTACATACATACATCAGGTGTACAGAAATCCAAACATTTAAACATACGTGCTGAAATACTCCTCGTTAATTGATCATCTGCTTAATTGGAATAACGAATCTGCATGAACTAAGCTCGAAGAACTCCAACTCTGATAATTCTGTGTATTAATTATACTTTTTAACTTTATATCATTGTAAATGAGCGGCAAAAATAACTGTGCCTGTACTGAACTGTTACACTGATTCTGTGTAATAAGATAGGCAGTTTTTCAGTTGTATTTACTTACACCAATTTGTTCAGCTATCGTTGTCCACATACATTCGTACATAATATACATGTATATATATATATAAAGTTATAAACTGAAAAAATAGGATTTTCGACGATGATGGCTCTCAATCTTTTGACCTATTTCGATTTTCGTTTAATACTATCAGGCACGTCAATCGCTCCATGCCCTACGCATCCTTTTGGCACATGGCCTTATCGGTCCTCAGCTCCACGATGTTGTACGTGCCACCAGCTTTGCCTGGATGCTGTATGCCTCCCGTCTAGAACCCGAAACTCGCATCTCTTGGGTTGTCCTCACGGACATGGTCCACGTCCTGCACCAACTACTACCTGACCAAATCCACCTACTACCCCATCCTCCGGGTGTCTATGGCCGCATGCAGGTATCCCTAGCTGACAGCCTGGTGCGGAAAAAAATATTGTAAGGAAGTTATAAACTTTTCACTGTATATATTAGATGTAAATATAAAGAATATACTTACTTATTCATACTAGAATACATGCACGGATGCGTACATACTGTACATGTATGTTTATACAGGGCGGGCCATTAAAACAGTTACTGAGAACATCTCGTTCAATTATGTTTAATACAATATCAAATTGTGCGTTGAGTAACTCCTAGGCACCCAAATTATTCTATGATGTAATTACTTACGAAATCAAAATAGTGCGACGTATTGTGAGGCAAGATTTACAACTTAAAGCGTACAAGCGCGTGATGGGGCAGGTGATAAACGAAGGCTGTAAATTAAAACGCCTGCAACGAAGTCGGCAGCTACTTGAAATGTCTCCTAAAGAAGCATTTGGTTCACATATGAAATTGGTTTACAGTTGCTGCACCATTTAGCTCTCAAAATGATGGTGTTTATTCTGACGCATTAAAGAAGAAAAATTCCAGCAACAAGACTCGTACGTGAATTTGAACATTTGTTTGTGAAATAAAGGAATAGTAGTAGTACTTTCAACTGTCTTCATCAGGAGAATGTCGCATTGGATAAGATCTTGCACAGTGACCGAGAGGTACCGAGTTCGAGCCCCCGTTGGGCGGATTTGCTTTGTAGGCTGCTATTAGCGCCGTTGTATTGCAAGGCTTTCTGTTCTGTTAGTAGTTAAGATTTCGATTGCATAACATGTAAATGTACAGCGCAGTGCGTTTGTCAGGCGTTTATTAAAGAAAAGATATTATTTTTTTTACATGTGGTGCCCAAATAAACCAGGTCAAAACTCGGTTGACTCTGCGAATTGCGGTGCCATACAACAAAAAGTTTTTCTTCGTCGTAAATTTACAATGATAGAACAAATGAAGCTGGCCATAGTTGAAGAGTGGCAAATAATGTCCCAACGATTTGTATACAGGAGCATTAACGAGTGGCGCAGACGTTAATAAAAAATGTTGAGAACGGAGACAGACACGGAGAACTTAACACCAGGCAAAAGATTACTTGCATTTTGACAAAAAATATTGATTAAATAAATGATTCACATAACACGCGATGTTCTCATTTTAATGGCTCATGTTGTACATACGTATTATATAATATCGATAAACACATACTATGTCTTTATGGATATATATATATATATCTTAGGGTGGAGTGAAAAAACCGAAAATTAGAATTTCAAAAAGTAATAGCAACCGAAAGTTGCCTAATGGTATGGGGTCAAAAAATGTCTAAAAAGTTTTTAAAAATATAATGTCTTCCGCCCCCACCAGAGGGCCAAAGTTACGAAAATGGCATTTTTCGAGAAAATTGCAGGTTTCCTTGTAATATTTTTAAATTGAAAACTAATTAATTTTCATTCAATATATCGTTGGATAGAGCTTTCAAAACCGAATAAAATGATATATTAATTTTCAGAATATGCCCATATTTGTAGAAGTTATTAACTTTTTACCATTTCCTCTGGTTCGCGACATGTCGCGAAGTCTGAAAACGGTTAAACACTAATAACTTTTTTATCCTCCGAGATATTTCAACCCATAGTATGTCGTTCGATTCAGCTCTGAACCGCCGTTCTAACGTTATATTGTGATGTGGGATTGTTAACAGTACACATTTGTTATACATTTTTTTACAGTTTTAGTATAGTATTTTTGTCAATTTTTCATCGATTCTGTTGTCATTTCAGCTGAATGCGCACTTTGTCCGATAAATTGAGCGCTAAGAACATTCTATTTTGATCGGGAATAATTGCGAAATGTCGAAGTATAAAAGCTACATTGCGTACTCCTTCTTAGACATTGTTTTCGAAGTTCGGGCACAGTCAGGAACTACGGCAGACTGTTCCACCCCATATGAGAAATTTGTTTCTGTTGAACTGGTCCACTACCTTGATTTTCACTCTCTAATGCCTCCACTTTGGTCTGGATTTAGTAAATTCCACTCAGTGGAATCTCATATGGTGAGTTTTCTAGCAGATATATTTCATGATGTGGACCGTAGCCATATCATTCTACTCTCCCTTTATGACATTAGTGTCGCTTTTGACACTGTTGATCATACCATCCTCTTAGACTTGCTGTTTAGGTCGTCTGGGATGGTTGACTCTGCTCTTCTTTGGTTGCATTTATTCCTCACGGTTCGCACGGTTTCTGTAATTTTCGGTCCTACCCGCTCAAAGTCCGACTCACACCTCAACGTGGTGAGGGAGTGGCAACAGTCATCAGTGGTGAAGGTCTTGGCTGAAGTACCACCTATGGCGCTACGCGAGGTGGACAGGCTCAGTAGGAACCCTGAAAAAGCTGGCAAACGTGGGCGGCATCGCCGCCTTTGACACCACAAGATATTGGATATCAGGGCCAGTCCTAAGCAGGAACTCTCTTTAAGGGAGAAGTGCGAAGGTCGAACGGATGGGTGCAGATACTCCGTTCGTAAAGAAAAATACGATTGAAATCAAATGCAGGCATTGGACTCCAACGGGCCTTGGCCCATGGATCTGATGCAAGCGTTGGACACCTGCGGGCCTTCGGCCCATGGATCCTAATGATGGTGATGATGATGACCCGCTCTCTCTCTCTGAGTCCACGTCACTTATGGCTTACCTCAGGGATCTGTCTCTGTTCTCCCTCTGTTTATTTTGTATACCTCGGATCTATCTAGGGTTCTTGGTCCACTCAAAATCCTCTTCCACCAATATGCTAATGACACGTGTTCTTGAATTAATTCTCGATCCTGTCCTCTCTCTGTCACGATCTTATGGTGGCCACTTGGCTGTCCCTGGGATGCGTACCGCTATGGCCCAGTCTAGGCGTCTCGCTTCTGTTGGCCCTCCAACTGGAACCGACTGCGCAGTCCCTTAGGGCTGACTTCCTTTCTCTTTCCTCTGACCAGTTCCTCAAGCGCCTGAAACTTCTCTTTCTGTCAGTGAAGATACTTCCCGGGTTGGGAGAGCCTCTGATTTTAAGTGGCGCTTAAGTAGAAACATGATGTACTGGGTCTTGTCTTGGTTTAAATAAAGACGATTAGCGGATAACCATCGATCAAGAGCAGCTGAAGCCTCTAGAATGCGTTCAACCATAGCAGCGGCTGCGATGGCAGGGCCATGAAGGTAAAGAATGAAGGGAACCAAGAAGAGCAGAGTCGACAATCCCAGACGACCTAAACAGCAAGTCTAAGAGGATGGTGTGATCAACAGTGTCAAAAGCGACACTGATGTCATAAAGGGAGAGTAGAGAATGATATGGCTACGGTCCACATCATGAAATATATCTGCTAGAAAACTCACCATATGAGATTCCACTGAGTGGAATTTACTAAATCCAGACCAAAGTGGAGGCATTAGAGAGTGAAAATCAAGGTAGTGGACCAGTTCAACAGAAACACATTTCTCATATGGGGTGGAACAGTCTGCCGTAGTTCCTGACTGTGTCCGAACTTCGAAAACAATGTCTAAGAAGGAGTACGCAATGTAGCTTTTATACTTCGACATTTCGCAATTATTCCCGATCAAAATAGAATGTTCTTAGCGCTCAATTTATCGGACAAAGTGCGCATTCAGCTGAAATGACAACAGAATCGATGAAAAATTGCCAAAAATACTATACTAAACTGTAAAAAAATGTATAACAAATGTGAACTTTTAACAATCCCGCATCACAATATAACGTTAGAACGGCGGTTCAGAGCTGAATCGAACGACATACTATGGGTTGAAATATCTCGGAGGATAAAAAAGTTATTAGTGTTTAACCGTTTTCAGACTTCGCGACATGTCGCGAACCAGAGGAAATGGTAAAAAGTTAATAACTTCTACAAATATGGGCATATTCCGAAAATTAATATATCATTTTATTCAGTTTTGAAAGCTCTATCCAACGGTATATTGAATGAAAATTAATTAGTTTTCAATTTAAAAATATTACAAGGAAACCTGCAATTTTCTCGAAAAAATGCCATTTTCGTAACTTTGGCCCTCTGGTGGGGGCGGAAGACATTAATATTTTTAAAAACTTTTTGGACATTTTTTGACCCCATACCATTAGGCAACTTTCGGTTGCTATTACTTTTTGAAATTCTAATTTTCGGTTTTTTCACTCCACCCTAATATATATGTCTACATATATGTGCAATATTGTGCATGTATGAAATACATGCATGCATATGTACGCATGCATGTGTGTTATACATATACATGCATACACGTAGACAGTAGACACACATTCATGTACACTCATACTGTATACAAGAACATAAATACTCGCGGATATATACCCACACGCATACACACGTACGCGCCAGCGCGCCCGCACATACACACAAACATATATATATATATATACACTGTGTCCGGATAAAAAGGGACCCCTTTTGTTATCATGAAAATAAACTAGTAAATATTCATCGATTTTTAAAATTCCAAGACCATTTTAATCCTGACATAATTTGCTAAATACTGGATAAAGTATAAAAGTTTTCATTATTTAATAATGACGTCATAATGACGTCATTTTCATCAAAATTCAAGTATCAAGGACGGCACAAAACTCATCTAAAATTTTCAATATTATTTTAAACTGTCATTCATCAATTATAAATTTTAGTTTAATTTAATTTTTACATTTGAATAATATTAGACTACAAGGCGTGCTCAAAGTGTCCACCTTCTGCCTCAACACAAGCTTCAAGACGAGCGCGCCACAGGCAGCAGCGATAACCAGCTGATCAAATTCATCCCATGCATTAACAATACGCGCACGGAGTTCTTCAATGTCTCTGATGTTTGTCCTGTAAACCTTCTATTGCATTAGTCCCCAAATCTTGTAATCAACGGGATTAAAGTTCGGGCTGTTTGGCAGTCAAAGATTAGGAGGCATGAAATCCAGAGTCTCCTTTGTCTGCAGTTCAACAGTTTCACGAGCTCAGTGAGCTGGAGCGCCATCTTGTTGGAATGTGTAATAATCCGAATATACCCTGGATATCAAACAACAATTTTTCCGACAGCAAACAATCACGGGGAAAAGTTCCACTTATTTTCCCGCCTGGTTCTGTTAAATGGATTTCCGTTTTACGACGATCCGATCATCCGACGCACCAATTTTTGTCATACTTAAATTTTGATGCAAATGACGTCATTATGACGTAATTATTTGATGACAGGAAATTTTACATTTTAACCATGTTAGCAAATTATCTCAGGATTAAAATGGTCTTGGAATTTTAAAAATCGATGAATATTTACTGGTTTATTTTCATGATAACAAAAGGGGTCCCTTTTTATCCGGACACAGTGTATATATATATATATATATATATATATATATATATATATATATATATATATATATACATATAATATGTATATATATATATATACATATAATATGTATGCGTGGTAAGTAAATTATTTGACTGAGCATCCACGGGAAAATAGGTTCTGTTTGAATTATTATTATAACCACAGATTATCTTGTAATTACAAATAACTTACCCAATACAACAAGGTAAGCAGTTTTTTCAACTGAGCTTGATGAAATGAGAGCTCTACAGAGAAAGCGTCCGGCGTTTTTCAGTTGAACGTTTTTAATAATCAGATCACAACTGGATTTATTTTCGACGCTGTATTGGTCTTTATAATCGCTGGATATTATTCCATTATAGTTTAAAACAGTCTTCGGATGTCCAGTACTATATTTCAGCCATTCAATTCCAAGACAGTTTCTAGATTGAGATAAACATTTCAAGGTAACATTTGAGCCAACAACGCTCACTGTGTTCTGTGGTCCTTCCAGTTGACATTCTTGTGCACCTAAAACGAAATAGAAATATTCTGTAATTCTAACTTACTCATAAATGTGAAGCTTTTAGTTTAACTTTACTCAGAAAGTGAGACAAGAAAAAGTGACATACAAATAAAAAAAAGAAATACATACGACCGATTTGACTTCTGTACGTACAATTACATGGTATTCAGTGTGGAAAAGCAAGGCGGAAATTCCAACAAGTCAAGACGAGTTAAAAAATTATAATAATTGAAATCATAAGTAATTTATATCCACTGACCTGTAACAGAAAGTAGTATTACAACAACAAAAAGCCCCATCCTGTGAGAATTAATGCAACTTTGTGCTTGAAGCAGGAAGTAAAAGACTATCTGTTGTTAGCCAGCGTTAAATGTTATTTACGCGGTCTGCTATTTATACCATTCTATGCAATAATCGTCATCCCTTAGCCTTAAATGTCTAATCTGTTGGCGGTCTTCAGTTTCATGTGCTTATTTTATAGCATGCATGTCCCCATATTCAGATTGAATTTCTATTCTATCAAGCATATCATGTTCTTGGTACATAAAGCTTTTTCTCATATTCGCGCGCGTATCGATCAACAACCAAGCTTGCGTAGACTGACCTCTGTACTCAAACCTATAATAAAATAATATAATATTTTATAGTTCCAGCCTGATTTGCACAATATATTGAAAATCTGTTAAATCGAAAAAATTTCTCCAGTTGTAGTCCTACGCCAAACACAGACGAAGAATAATATTAAATTAATGGTAAAACAATCATCAGCATTGAATTTTAACATCTGCATACTTCCATCTTACATCCAGACTCACAGGGCCGTTGTCCCGTAATAAAACTAAAGCTATCCGGGGACGAATAAATTGATCCCCCCGATGGTATATTCCGCCATAGATTATCCAGGGGATAAACCATTTCAATTCCCCATCCTGTGAAATAATACCTTATACTTGTGACTTTGAAAGAGAGAGAGAGATAGAGAGAGAGAGAGAGAGAGAGAGAGAGAGAGAGAGAGAGAGAGAGAGAGAGAGAGAGAGAGAGAGAGAGAGAGACACACACACACAGACACAGACACAGACACAGAGTCAGACAGACAGACAGACAGAGACAGAGACAGAGACAGAGACAGAGACAGAGACGGCCAGACACACAGACAGAAAGACCCACAGACAGACACACAGACAGAGGCTCATTGGCTTCACTGGATTCTTTGCCCTCGAATGCCAACAATACCTTGCACGGGAATACTTTTTGAATGGAGGATGATTTGGTACGACTCATAGGAGCGTTACTTTTGCACGAGGGATCCCTCCCGTTCAGATTCATCCGGCTGGTTACTTAATTTCGCTACGGCAATATAATTTAAAGGGAATACTCTAGTTTGTGACACTGGCAGTCCAGTCGAAGTTTGTTGGCGTGCTTACTGCAGGACTTCCAGTACATTTTGTTCACAATCCGACGGTTTTCTATCTCGACTACATCCACCTAGAACGAGTCACCTAGTTTCCATGGCAGGTACGTGTTCAACTGTACAGTATAATTATTATTTGACTTCGGCACCTTCACCGCCATTGTAGTTTTCAATAATTTCCGAAATTAGTGACGTTACGAACTTACGAATGACGTTAAGCCGGAAGTGTCCACCGTGATTGTAATGGTCAATCATATTGCACGCAATTGGAGTGATCAGTCAGCATTCATTAGGCAACGGAACACTGCGTTCCGAACGTATTCACCGCTGCCGCAAGTAAGTAAAAAAGTCATATAAATTAGGTTAATAGAATAATGGTTTGGCTCCAGGTTCCTCTTGGAGTCAAACTCATCGAGTTCGAGCGAGTTACCGATCAACCAGACCTTTGCTAGACGATCGACCAAGGATCGATCGACTCAAATGAGAAGCTCTGCTGGGATAAGACGGTGGTTATGGTAATGAAATAATTGTCAAGGCGTGTGACTGCAAAAGATCATGTTCAGGAATTGCAATCCTATCAGGTATGAGAGAAAATGGTGAATACCTCATTCAATGCAGCAGTATGGAAACTAAAACCTACAGGTTTAAGAATACCTGCGCTGTAAACCTGGAAGTCGTATGAAGTTGCATTGTAATTCTTGCCTCTTACGACATTCATTGCATGTTGCAACACATCTGTAGCGCTTAGAAGTGACATTGCTCATAGCAAACACACTGCCATTCCATTCCCTAGGGGGCGGGGGTAAAACGAGCAGCAGTTGGACATAATTATAATACGGGATTAACAGGAGTCCAAACATTTAAAAAATCGACTCCTGCTTAACTTATCATGTGTTCCTACTATTTCATGTAGTATATTGTTTTTTGTCAGTTTGAATTGAAAAAAACGAATTTTATTATGTCCCTTTGCCGTGCAAGTAATGACGCTTCCAGGATATTAATAAGAATGTGACGGTGATAAAGTAACATTCCTAACCTTATCTAGAACAGATTTATAGTTATAACAAGAATCCACAGGGATGTGGAGACGCTGTTATAAGTAACCCGAAGTGGTTGAAAGATGAAAATATAGGTAAAACTCTAAGGAGCACTTAGTGATGTACGTGTGAAGCGTTAACTGATCGTTCAGCCGTCAGCCATCTGCCTCTGTCTCCTCGACATCTCCGCCGCATTCGACACCATTGACCACAACCTCCTTCTTCATCGACTGTCATCTTGGTTTGGCGTCTCTGGCACTGCTCTACAATGGTTCCAGTCCTACTTGTCTTCCCGATCCTTCTCTGCAAACCCTCCCACTTTCTTGTGGTGTCCCTCAAGGCTCCGTCCTGGGTCTACTGCTCTTCATTCAGTATACCACACCATTAAGCCATCTCATATAATCCTCCTCTGTTGACCACCATCTCTACGCAGACGACACCCAACTCTACATATCCTTCTCCCCAAGCTCTTTTTCCACCTCCATTGCCAAACTACTCAATGTGGTTAACCTAGTCTCTCAATGGATGTCGTCCAACCTCCTCTGCCTGAACCCTTCCAAAACAGAATTCGTCATCCTAGGCCTTCCTGACCAAATCAAGAAAATTCGTGACCCATCAATACACCTATCCACTAACTTTTCATCTCTTACCTTCACCTCTGATGCCCCTGTCCGCAATCTTGGTGTAACATTTGATCCACATCTCTCCTTCTCTAATCACATATCCAACCTCTCGCGCTTCTGCTTCATGCACATTCGTGACCTCCGCCGCATCCGACCCATGAAACGACTTCAAAACTGTCTCCACCATTGCTACCTCCATTGTCTACTCAAAGCTCGGCTATTGCAATTCCCTCTTTCTCAATCTTGAATCTACCCAACTAAAGCGTCTCCAGCTCATCCAAAACTCATTAGCCAGGGCCGTCACCAGAACGCCCAAGCATGATCATATCACTCCCATCCTCAAATCACTCCATTAGTTAAAAATCCTAGAGCGAATTCACTTCAAAGTCTTATCACTAACCTACAACTCTCTACAACACTCCCAACCCAGATATCTTCGCGACCTCTTCACCATCCAGCCAACCCGCTCTACCAGATCTTCCTCCATTTTCACTCTCTCTCGACCTCCTGTCACTACTCGTCTTAATTTCTCCAACCGAGCAATATCCAACACTGCACCACGTCTCTGGAACGACCTACCTCCTGAATTCCGCACTTTTCGGTTCCTCAACCATCATCTCCAATCACCCACCATCATCCGCATCAGGCTCCTCTATCCATCACCGCTAAGGCTTTCCACTCGAAACTAAAGTCCCTCCTCTTCAAGAACTCTTACCCCGACTCAACTGATCATCTACCTTCAAACTCTCGACCTAAACGACACCCACCTTAGCAGCTACTCTGACCCCTCTGATTCTCTTGAACCGGACTCTGACCTCCCTCGGACTACTCTTTTGGACAACCCTTCTGACTAGACGCAGCGCTCGTGAATAAGCTAGTGCCCTGCGCTTAGCTTTCGAGTGGCGCTTTAGAAGTTTGGAGATTACGATTACGATTACGATACGATTACGGTTCTATGTTGATTTATTTAATTTGGTCCATCATGTTGGCACATTTAAGCATTACTAATTAGGTTTCAGCTCATCGCTGTCAGTTGCTATGTCTATCATATGTCATTAAAATGTTATTCTAGGTGTACCTAGTTAAAGGGATCTTGATCCCTTATGGGACTCCTCTCGTTGCCAATCTTGATATCTCATGTTGGAATGTTTTGTGTCTTGGTAGGGCTTCAATAAAAAAGTTTTTATTGGTTGATTGATTAATTAAACGTAAAATGGAGATGGTTAAAAAACATGCTTTATCTTTCACTCAACTGTTCTTGATCTCCACCCTTTGTTTGTCTTGCCTACTATAGAGAGCATTTTGTGTAATAGAAGTTTACAACTCACATTCAATTCATGTCAAAAAACCAATAATATACGCTAATCAAATCTTTATGATCCATAATTATATAATTAAACAGTGATGCAAATACATTTTATAATTTGCTCATATGGTCAACAATAGCATTCGAACATATATTTAATTAAATTTCAATGTAAAAATAATTCTTAGGAATTGCACATCACCTCCTGCTTTTGAGACAGCTTTTAAGAGGTTCTTACAAATGAATGTTCTCTTTAGGCCTAAAAGTCCAAATACTGATACAAGATCAAAGAAACACTAATGCCAGGTTCAATGAGACTATGTCTTTGAACTAGTATCTCCATGCAAACGTTCCTGAGCTTAAATGCTCAATCAAATGCCAAAGTTCTTAGAAAGCTGTCCTTGGATGCCATAACCTCCATAACCTATGTTCATAAATTTCTGCTCTTATCGCATCACGCAAGGTTTTCTTTTGGGGGCAGAATCAACTTGTGACCAAGTTCTCAAAACCGATACAGGACGACGAAACAGCTAATCACATGGTATACAAAGCTACATTCACAAGTGCTGTGTCAAACCAGAGGCGATGCCCGGAAATGCAATTAGGAAACACAAATCCATTAGCCAAGGAACCTTCGAACCTTCATGTGTAGCTTGTACACAACATTCAAGCTGCGTCAAACAAGAGGGGATGACCAGAAGTACCGCATGGAAATAATATTCCAAGAAAACAATAGGCCTATTCATCAACCAAAGAACCAGTGAAACTTGGCCGTACATCGTAAGCAGCATTCATCAAATGTACACAAGTATAAAATTATTATTAACTGCATATTATACACATTCAACCAGTGGCTTCTATCCCCCCTAAACAACCGGGCTCAATCCCTCCGATTCCCCCCTCCTGGGCCGGGCCTCCCCTCTCTCCCAGATCCCATATTGCCGACGTGAGTCTTAGCTCATTTTCATGGCCGTATACATTTAGGGGGAGTGTTACGGTTTCAAACTCCCTCTCCGAAATAAGTTCCGGAATTTTTTAATGTTTTTACATGTGAAATACCAAAAAACTTAATTTTTGCTACCATCTCCAATGGAAACCCCCAAATCTTAAACCCCTCCGAAATTATTTCCTGTGCTACGCCCATGCTCATTTCTGATTAGATAAATTTGTCTGTAATTCATAGGTTTCGTCTGCTTAATATCATCAATCCAACTTCTAATTATGCGAAGATTTCTTTCATCAATCCAGCTTCCATTTAGGCAAATAATTATTTCGTCAATCCAGCTTCCATTTTAAATTGGCCATATATAACCTACAATGGATACCCACTGCAAAAATAATTGAAGCACCGAAAATGGAGGATTACCGGTGAAGTTGTTCAATGTTTAAGCATGCGAGTCAACAGTGTGAATTAAGTAGATTAAAGTCTCGCATTCACAATGCAACGAATTCAGCAATCTAAACATCTTGAGTCGAACGTACGTTAATGCATTATGGCATGGAGAGAAGAGTTGCTCACAATGCAGTAAGGATCATAAGGTTCAAGTAAAGGTTACAGTTATGGCACGGACCGTACGCCACGGTACCTGGAAGTCGCAAACCTGGTAAAGTTGAAGGCTTGACACTTTTGGCAGTGTTCTGTCCATTTGATGGACCAATGACCATACAATGATTTAGAGGCAGTTTGGGTGTGAAATATAGACTTTATTGTATTGTATTGTATTGTATTGTATTTGAACACTTGTTATAGCGCCCCTACCAGATTTCCCATTCAGAGGCGCTCCCGACTACTGCTGTAGTCGGAGTTTCACGCCGAAGCGCATGAGCAATTGCGAGTGAAGGACTTGCCCAGGGTCCCTACGCGGCGGCTTTGAGGTGGATTCGAACCCGCAACCCTCCAGCTGCAAGGCACCGAACATACTCCCCAAACCACCGCGCCCCAGTATATTGTGTTGTGTTGTGTGTTTGTATTGTACTCCACGTTTATATTGCGACCGAGCCACCCGCAGTAAAGATCCGAGAAATTAATCTCTGATAAACCGACCGACCGGGAAGCGAACCCGGGCCGCCGACGTGACGAGCGGGCAACCAACCCACTCGGCCACTCAGGATCTCTTACTGTGGGATCCTAAGAAAGACTGGGGGATTTAACCCCCCCCATTTCTCACCCTGTGTAAATGTTTATTTTTGTCACAACTATGTAGACGATAATGTCGCACGATTAAGTGTGAGAAGCCGAAAACTAAATAAACACAATAAATTAAGGAATAGGCCTATATGATGAAACTACATAACACATTAATTACAGTGTGTTAGTAAATCGAGTGACTTAATTTGATGATGTCACCGGTTCACACTAATTTATACAAGAAAATTGAGTCTGTAACCTGTAAAAAGTGTGATAAAAATTGAAAAAACCCACTTCCCCCCCTGTTTTCAACTGGGCTCAACTTGCGCCTGTATAGGGATAGAAGCCCCTGCATTCATCAAAATGCCAAACATGGCAGAAGTAGAACGCGGCATTGACTCCTACGTGTAGGAATGCAAAACCTTCCAGATCCAATAGAATACAACAGTGGTTCGGTCCGAGTTACCACACGAGAACCAACAAGACAGTGTAGCCTACATTATTATGAAGCTGCTGAAAATTTAATAGTATCAAGCTGCGCCAACAGCTGCGTATAAAGTCTCTTGTGGTTCAGGATTGCACTTCGGAACGACTTTTCGTGGACCGAATTCCATCGCAAGGTCAGCGTAGGTTACTTCCTCCTGGTAAACAGACATGCACAGGCATTAAAATTAGCCATAGTCTAATCCAACGTTATCTAATCTAATTCAACTGCACAAATCTAATCAATTTTCTGGACAATCTGTCAAAAATAATTATTCGTGCCGACATGTATAATGTATGTGTGTACAGTACATTATGCACATAATTATTGCTAAATGTGAACTTCCTGGCCTGTATGAGAGACAAGTGTGTCGTCAATAATATTTGGCAGGAAAAAGATGCCCAGTGGCGTTGAATGATAGTAAGGAGGAACGCTTCCTGTTTTCGCTCCATAAGGGTCTTTCCTGAGGTTTGGTCCTTATGGGATTTTTGTGTTGATTTGGTCGTCGGACCTCTTGTATTATAACACTCTCGAAAGCGTTGTCTTTTATGGCTTCCTGTGCAACCTTAATTAGCTAATTAATCATTATTATTATTATTATTATTTTAGTATTTGTATTTCTGCTGGATATGTTAGATACAATATTATTAACTTAACCAATTATCATCGTAGCTACAATAATAACAATAAATAATAATAATAATAATAATATTTATTATAAATAATAAAATTATTATTATTATTATTATTATTATTATTATTATTATTATTATTATTATTATTATTATTATTATTATTATTATTATTTTTATTTTTATTATTATTATTATTATTATTATTATTATTATCATTATTATTATTACTATTGTATTGTATTGTATTGTATTTAAGCACTTGTAAAACGCCTCTAGTAAAATTATTATTATTACCAATGATAATATTATTATTATTCCTGTTGGATAGATCAGTTACAGTTTCTTTTATCTTGTGTGTCTGGCTGCGGGATATTGCGGGATAGCATTGGTAAATGTTGTACATTTAGGGAAAAAAATACACTTATTTAACTGTTACCAGATTTTTGTGTTTATTCACTAGGGCTGTTTGTTTATGTTACAATAAATCGGCAAATAAGATGCTGATTATTCATCGTCTCTCAAAACTTCGGGTCGTTTCCTATCTGGTACAGAGAAATCTATGTTACATACGCGTGTGAATACTGGTACTAAATAACACAGGATATACTTCCTATTCGACGACAATAATTGTATCCGTCCATCTGCCCACGATATCGCATGAGAAAATAAATACAGAAAGAGGAACTGAGAAAAGCATAATAGACTTAACAGGCCGAATTACCAGCACAGTATGTAAGATCATAATGTACTTCACCAGGATATATTCTATAAAAACACTGGAACACCCATATAACATATATAGCTTCTCTGCTTCTTCTCTTCGTTTCTCTCTCTTTCTTCTTTCATCATCATCCACTGCATCATCATCTCCATAGACATAGGCCCAGGCGGTTTCTCAATAACCTTTTCCACAGCAACACCGACAGCACCCTTCTTCTTCTTCTTTTCCACAGCAACACCGACAGCACCTTCTTCTTCTTCTTCTGCTTCTTCTTTAAGCCAGACTTCAGCCAGAGCTTCTAACATGTCTTCACGTGACATATCTCCCAGTTTTTCTTCTTCAAAACCAGCCTTTAACAAGCGCTGTTTTAATCTTTCAGAAGACATCTTCTTCAGTTCTGCTTGTTTCTTTACACTTAATTTCTCCATCTTACTTGTTTACTTCAGTGCTTTCCTTTCTGGAGAACACGAGTTTTCTTTTATGTTTGAAGTATCAAGGGATCGTTCTTTGTTTGAAAACAACAAACTTGTATACCTTTGTCGTTGATGCTTTCGTTGTCGTAGATTTACCAATGATTTTAATGTGTATTCACCAGTCGACGTTGTTTCGAATCTCCAACGTTGTTTCGAATCTCCAACCGACGTTGTTTCGAATCCCAGACGTTGTTTCGAATCCCAGACGTTGTTTCGAATCTCAGACGTTGTTTCGAATCCCACCGCTGCTGCTACCATACTCTTATCCATGCCTTTGTCTGCTCTCGTCTAGACTATTGCTCTTCTCTCTACACTGGTCTTCCTCAAGTCCACTTGTCCTCCCTTGAGAGGGTCTTTCGGTCTGCGGCGCGCCTTGTTGGTTGCATACCTCGCTATGGTAGCGTATCTTCCTACATACAACATACTCTACACTGGCTTCCCCTCCGGCAGCGTATTCTGTATCGGCTCTGCTCTCTCGTTTGGCAAAGCATCTTGGGCACAGCTCCTCGCTACTTATGTTCCACCTTTGCTCTCTCTTCCTCTCTTACTGGTCGCTCAGCCCTCCGTTCCTCTTCTCGGGGTGACTTTTTGGTTCCATTTGCCCGCACCGCTACTATGCAGCGCCGAGCATTCTCTGTTGTCGGCCCAACAGCCTGGAATGACTTGCCATCTTTCCTTCGCCTTTCTCCTCGTGTTCACTCAACTTCCTTTTACGCCCTATTAAAGAATTTCCTCTATGATCAGGCCTGGCTCGGGAGCGCTTCTGAGTAGAGCCTCTTGAAGAAGCGCTATATAAATTCTATGATTGATTGATCTATTCTGTGTGCGTGCGTGTGTGTGTGGGTGTGTACGTGCGTGCGTGTGCGTGTGTGCGCGCGTACATTTTGTGCATGCGTGTTGCGTGTGCGTGCGTGTGTGTGTGTCTCTCTCTCTGTAGGCTCACCAGTGAGGGCTTTTCTAGTTATCCCAGCATTGCATCCCACATTGATAAACATTAACTATGATAGGACCATTTCGGCTCTGCTTCATGATGTATTAAGCTATATTACGTATCTGCATGCACAAGATTCTTCCTATCATGGCCAGTCACAGCTGCGTGCCTTTAAAAACCACACTTGTTGTCTAGTGTAAAGCCACAGCAATCTCTGTTACCCAGTCATGCTTACGAATATTTTAATCACAACAATGTCTCCTGCTATATGATGGTATACCTGGAAGTGTTGCATATAATTATAATTAATATAAGGAAGTTAAAAATAAATTAAATTAATATAATTAAGGCTTTGCTAAATCACATAGTACTTGCAAGTGTTGTGTTGTACGTACATGCATATTGGTAATGATTTGCTATTATCAGATACATGACCTTTTATAAGTTTTGGTAATTTGTAATTAGCGGATACTATTTGCGTTTTACAAACATATGGCTTTGCAAACAGCAAATACTACTCGTCAGCGACGTTTTTGTGTGTCGGTAAGAAGGAGTTCCTATTAGCCGATACCACTAGTAAATGTTGTACGCACATGTTGGTAGGCATTTGTATGGCCACCCTTTGAATTGTCCGTCCGTGGCATGGCCTGCGGAGTAGCACCATGGGGTAGTTTTGGAGACTCACTGTTACCCAAACTAGGCTTGGGTTTAGGACGAGCATCCTGTTTTTTATTCACAACGCTGTAGATACATGTATCTGGATTCTCTGTCAGCGGTTGCTCCTCCCTGTGGGAAAATAAGGTATAGTTACTGCTCATCTACCGGTATCAAGTCCGAAAAAGTATGAACACTGGATATTGTTTAAAGAGAACTACATAAGCCATACAAATAGTATAAAAAGAATACAACATAAATTAACTGTTTAAAAGGTACCGTATATACACGGTATTATAGCCAGTACATGCTCTATTAACAACATAGGCCTACACTTTATTAATACTATAGACAGTAGATACAGAACCATATACTGTTTAAAAGTATATTAAGCTGTACCAATAACATAACACTGCATCAACATTACAAGCCATGGACATTGTATGAACCACATAAACATTGTAAACTGTAAAACAGAATAAATTGAAAAAAGCAGTGAACCTCAGTGGTTTGGACTTTGTCGTGTAGGATTATTTTGACTGAAGCATGACAACTCCCTTATAATCGTGTCTAATCCAATCTAACTTAATTACACTTATTGTACTGTTATTGTATCCATTGATGGTTCCTTCAAGTGTCACTGTTCCCAAAACATTTAGAAACATAGTGGAAGACATCTGCTATCATGTTTCCAATCCAAAACAGAAATTTTCTAATTTCAGACGTTAATTTTGCTATGGATGAAAACGAAAACATCTTTCTCATCTGGTCTCTGAACTCAACAGCCTTGCTTATATTTCTACTGCTTATGAGCTACTAACTGCATGCGACAGAATGGGAATTGAAATTTCACTTTGCTCAACAGTCAACGTATAGATGACCTTTCAACAGAAGCCCGGCAAGGTCGAGAAATGCTTAAATTAATTAAAAACTGCACTTAGGTTTGGAATAATATTCAAGGCAAAGAGGGAAATGCACAGCAATTGAAGAAACATGAATTGACTAACCTTATGTTATCTGAAAACAAACACACGTCAAAAGCCATTAGTATTCAGCTGGAAACAGTTTCCATCATCCGTACTAACTGCATTTTCTAGTTTCTATATTTATTTAAATAAATGTCTGGTTTGCTAGTATTGTCTGCAGTCAGACTGAGACACGACTTAAACTACACCTTAGTCACGAGTGGCACCTAATTCCGTTGCTTCTCTGATGATTCGATGCGATGTCAAGATACACTCGTTACGAGCAGTAGGCCCTATCATACATGTACATTATGCCGGAGCAGCAGAACTGAGTTGCTGAACTTGATGAATAATGAAATTATTATTATTATTACAAGTATATCTATTGAAATCTTAAACCACTCCTATCAGCACTGAAATTTTAGAACAATTTAGATAAAATGACAGCCTAAAATACTACCATTACAGTAAGGAAATTCGTCACTCCCCCGTGCACATTCCTTGATTTCTTCCCACTGAAGAAGAGGGGACTAGATTAAACAATGAACCATCCTAATTTTGGTACAAATATCTCCAACAACTGGTTCATGTCAGAATTTGGGTAATAAACAATGAAAAATTACCCTTTGACTTCTTTTCTGAATGACAACACTTGTATCCAGGACAGACTCGAACGCAACAGCAGATGATAAGCAAAACGACGAGAAGAAGAAAGCCAACTGCTGCGCCACCTGCGACCTGTATATATGCCATTACGGTTGAAGGAAGAGTAGGGTTTGAAGGAAGCAGAGACATTGTTGTGGCTGTAAATCTATCTTTATAATCTGACATAGCATACAACAGAAAGTCTGTTAGACATGCAGTCATTTTCAAATACAAAAAAACTATCCATGGAAATTCGATAATTTTAGTTTTTTTGGCCCATATCATAGGTCAGATATGGTAGAAGCAAACTGGTAAATATGCACGTATATATACCCGAATGTATGTATGTAATGTATGTATTGGTGTGCATATACACATGTGCAGATCAGTATATTGTTGCATGCTGAGATTTCTTGTTCTAGGAGTACGCAACACAGCATTCCCGAATTGTTTCCGCAGGTCTACATCAAATGAATACGAAAAGACAATTTATTTATTTAATTAACCCTCGGGCTACCAAGGGGTGGTGGTGGTTGCCACCCCCCTACGTTTCTATGCATAAATTTTTTTTCATATGGAATAGAATTTTTGCAATTTAGGTAGCTGTAGCAGATTCATTGGCGCACATTTTGAGGTAAACATCATGGTGGTAGCCCACGCCATTCAAAAGTTATACCCGATATACCCGAGGCACCAGGGGGGGGGATGGATACCACCCCCTAGTTTTTCGACTGTAGCTTATTTACTATTCTTCCTATAAGAGAAACAAATATACCTTTCTTTAAAGGGAATGTAGGGCTTCATTTGCATACTTAAATGTTTGTCTTTTGAAAACGGAAGTGATCAAAATAAATAATAATACCCGTAATATGCGTGAAAAATGGCTTAATGGAAGGACTCCCTCCTTAGTTTTTTGTCTGTAGCGTATTCAGTTTTCTTCCCAGAAGAGAAACAAATATACCATTCTTTAGAGGGAATGTAGGGCTTCATTTGCATACCAACATGTTTGTCTTTTGTAAACCGGAAGTGATCAAAATAAATAATAATACGCGTAATCTGTGTGAAAATGGCTGAATGTACATGTATGCATGCATACATGTACATGTGTATATGTATGGATGTATATTTATACGTATATAAACATGTGTAGGTATGTATTTATGTATCATGGATACACAGATCAGTTTCAAAACACACATAATCGTATATTTGTTTATCCAAAATTACAAAATGTACGCAATAAAATAAAATATCGCTAATTATCGCAGCAGCAGCAGCAGCAGCAGCAGCAGCAGCAGCAGCAGCAGCAGCAGCAGCAGCAGCAGCAGCAGCAGCAGCAGCAGCAGCAGCAGCAGCAGCAGCAGCAGCAGCAGCAGCAGCAGCAGCAGCAGCAGCAGCAGCAGCGCAGCAGCAGCAGCATGTAGTTTGAGTCATGTTTGAGTTTTAATTCAATTCTACAATACTAGCAAATTTATTTAATGGTAAATTTATTTACTTCCATTTATTTAAATTAATACAGTAACTAGAAAATACGTTCAATTTTCCAAGAACGCAATAAAATGGGGTTAAGCACGGCGTAAGACTGAGTTGAGCAGTCCCAGATACATTCATTGCCGAAGTCATCCTTTTAGCCTGGCAGCTGCTAATAAGGCAAACAATTTACAAGAGGGTATGATATCTGATCACTTGGATCGGCTTATCGGACACAACTAAAATAGCAGAAATAGTTTACAAATGGTACACAAATCAAGCAACATGGATCAATCGACCTAATCGGGAAACCCTGTAAGTAATGATGTAGTTTCAAAAATGTTCAAACATTTGATAAATCATGGTTTCTTGGAATCCATCTTTCTACAATTTTGTTTTGTCATACCGAGACATTTTAATGCCTGCAGTAAGTGTCGGATGACGGGGAAGTATCAGTAGTGCGGATATAAGCTGTTTCTAGTTTAATACTAATGGCTTTTTTTGTTTGTTTGTTTTCAGATAAAATAAAGTAAGTCAATTGATGTCTGTAATTGCTGTGCATTTCCCTCTTTGCTTTTCGAATTATTCCAAAACTAAGTGCAGATTTTAATTAATTTAAGCATTTCTAGACCTTGCCAGGCTTCTGTTGAAAGGTCATCAGTGGGTTGAGGAAAGTGAAATTGATATTCCTATTCCGTCGCATGCTACTGGCTGGTTGTTCATAATTAGGCAGCTTAAGGCTGTTGATTTCAGAGACCAGATGACAGAGATGCTGCGTTTTCATCCATTAAAAAAATAACGTCTGAAATCGTGGAATTTCGGTTTTGGATTTGAAAACATTATAGCAGATGTCTTCCGTTATGTTTGTAAATCTTTTGGAATACAGTTTCACCTGAAAGGACAATCGATTGATGAGTTTTGCAATATGATTAAAGTCCTATATAAATCATTGAATTATATAAGTTTAGATTAGAGTAGATTATAAGGGAGATGTCATGTTTCAATCAAACAATCCTTCAGGACAACGTCCGAACCACTTAGGGTTTATTCAGTTTATGCTGTTTACAGTTTATAATGTTTATGCAGCTCAACATTGTCTGTTGTTTAAACGTTGATACAGTTTATGCTTTTAATAAAATATTATAATTATTGTCTACAAAGTTTATCATTATGGTACTGTTTGTATTGCCTATACTGTTAATAAAGTTTTTGCTGTTAATAAAGCATATACTTTTTATACGGTTCATACGGTACCTCTTCAAAAGTTAATTTATTTTGTATTCCGTTTATACTGTTTATGTGGCTCATGTAGTACTGTTTATACAATATACACTGTGTCCGGAAAAATTCCGACCCCCACAGATGTGGTTAAAAAAACTATAGTAGATAATAATCGATTTAAAAAAATACAAAAGCATTTTCATCTTGACATACTTACAAACGAAATTCTTTGTAATGTATTAACGGCCCCGTTTAAACTTACGTCATAGTGACGTATTTGAGTTTTATATTTTGTAAACAAAGTTGCAAGAAAATGGCGTTTAGCGATGAAGACAAAATTGTTATAAAATTTTTACGCCAAAACAAGAAATATGGAGCCAAGAAGTTTCTGAAAAAATTTCCGAACAAGGGTTGGACATTAGGTGGACTAAAGTACCTTATACGAAAAATTGATCTAACCGAATCGTGTAAGCGTCGCAAGGGTAGCGGTAGACCGAGAGTTGCACGGACAACTGAAAATATCGAAAAAGTTGAGGATCTCGTTTTAAGTCAAGAAGATCGACCTCAATCACATCTAACGCTAAGAGAAATCGCTCGAGAGACTGGAATTTCAAAAACTTCAGTGCACGAAATTGTCAAAAATGACCTTCTTCTAAAGTGTTTAAAGAAAAGACGAGCGACTGAATTAACAGAAGCCAACAAGGAAGCACGGCTCGAGCGTTCAAGGATTTTGTTAGATCGCTATCCTGATGAAATGGTAAACTTTATTTGGTTTACAGACGAAAAGTTGTTTACCATCGCCACACCAAAGAACAGTCAAAATGATCGTCTGTACGTTGCCACCGGAACTCGGAAGAAAAACATCCCAGCTAATCGTTTGCTTAGTACTCGCCCAACATTCAGCCAGTCAGTAATGGTTTCAGTTGGTGTATCTGCTCTTGGTAAAACAGACATACATTTCATAGAACCTGGCGTTAAAATAAATGAAGCTTACTATCGAGATTCTTTGTTGTTGGAAAAATTATTACCTGATATCAGGCAATATTCAGATTACTACACATTTCAACAAGATGGTGCTCCAGCTCACCGAGCACGTGAAACTGTCGAACTGCTGATAAAGGAGACTCCAGATTTTATACCTCCAAATCTTTGGCCTCCAAACAGTCCGGATTTAAATCCTGTTGATTATAAAATTTGGGGAATAATGCAGGAGAAGGTATACAAGACAAAGGTCAGAAACATTGAAGAACTCCGTGAGCGAATTGTTAATGCTTGGGATGAATTTGATCAACTGGTCGTCGATGCTGCCGTTAGTCAGTGGCGTGTGCGTCTCGTAGCTTGTGTTGAAGCCAATGGCGGACATTTTGAACATAAATTATAGTTCACTAATATTTCAGGATTAAATTGTTTTTGGAATTTTAAAAATTGATGACAATTTACTAGTTCTCTCATTCGTATCTCAGGGGGTCGGAATTTTTCCGGACACAGTGTACATTATACAGTGGTCATTCTTCAGATTTAATAGTTGAGCAATTACTATACGTTATTTTCCCACAGGGAGGAGCAACCGCTGACAGAGAATCCAGATTCATGTATCTACAGCGTTGTGAATAAAAAACAGAATGCTCCTCCTATAGCCAAGCCTAGTTTGGCTTCTACCAGTGAGGCTCCAAAACGACCACAGGGCGCTACTACACAGGCCATGCCACGGAAGGACAAATCAAAGGCTGGCTATACAAATACCTACCAACATGTATGTACAATTTACTAGTGGCATCTGCTGATAGCATGCCCTTACCAGGCGCATAGAACACTTACTAGTGGTATCTGCTAATAGCATTTGCTGATCATCACGAATGTACAACACTTGGTGGTGTCTGATAATAGCATGTCCTTACCAACACATAATGTACGTTGCTTACAAGAAGTATTTGCTAAAAGCAAATCCTTTTCAACACGTATGTAGAACGCAAATTGTATCTGCCAATAAGAAATAACCAAAACTTACAAATAGGTCATGTATCTGCTAATAGCAAATCATTACCAATATGTATGTACGTACAACACTTGCGAGTAGTTTCTGATTAAGCAAATCCTTACCATACGTGCAACACTTCTAAATGGTATCATCTAGCAGCAGATAATTGCTGTGGTTAAAACCTTTCTAAGCATGGCTGGGTTACAGAGATTGCTGTGACTTTTCAACGGACAGCAAGTTAGGGCACACAGATGTGACTGGCCATGATGGGAAGAGTCTTGTGTATGTAGAAACTTAATATAGCTTAATTAATATGGCATCTTGTTAAGTACATCAAAAAGCACTGCCTAATGCCTAAACCAGCCGAATGGTCTTATCATAGTTATTGTTCATAAGTTAGGAAGCAACTCTGAGATAACTAGAGTCTATAAACACACGCACACACGCACAGACACACTTAACACGCAAGCACATACACACACGCACATATACACACATGCACGCACACTCACACAAACACACTCTCAGAATAGATATGCATGTTGTATGTGTGTTTCAGTGCCTTTCTAGAATATATCCTGGTTAAGTACATCATGACTGTACATGCTGTTTTGCACTTATGTTGGCCACTGCTATTTTTTAAACCCAATACAGGAATGTAGTTCTCAGTTCCTGTTTCTGTATTTGCTCTGATTTTCTCACACAATCTCGATTGCAAATGCGCGGATATAATTGTCGTATACTAGGAAGTATTCTGTGTAATTTGTACCAGTATATAATTATGTGTACATATTCAACATAGATTTCTCTGTATTAAACAGGAAGAATGCAGTAATTTTTGAGAGACAGTGAATAGGAAGTACAGTTTTATTATTTGTCTTTATAATAACATATACAGGACTAAGAAATAAACACTAGAATCTGGTAACAGTTAAATACATGTATCTGTTTCCTATGTACAACATTTGCTAATGCTCTCCCACATTGTGGGGCGCGGTGGTGTAGAGGTATGTTCGGTGCCTTGCAGCCGGAGGGTTGCGGGTTCGAATCCACCTCAAGCCGCAGCGTAAGGACCCTTGGGCAAGTCCTTCAATAATTACTCATGCGCTTCGGCCTGAAACTCCGATTCAGTGTCCGCGCTGTAGTCGGGAGCGCCTCTGAGTAGAAATCTTGAAGGGGCGCTATAGAAATATCTGAAATGAATGAATGGATGATGATGATGATGATGATGATGATGATGATGATGATGATGATGATGATGATGATGATGATGATGATGATGATGATGATGATGATGATGATGATGATTGAGGAACTAGAAGATATGCCTGTTTGAAGAGCGGATTGGACGATGGTGTCTGAAAGAGGCCGGAATCAATGATCCCGTTGTGCCTTGAGGGCCAGAATGAGAAATTTTAGACCAGGATGTTCACATGCAACAATACGTAAATAAAGTACTATACATACATGCATACATTATGCACGAATTATCATTATTATTGACAGATAATCTGGAAAATTGATTAGATGTGTACAGTTGCATTAGATTAGATAAAATTGGCGTAGACTGCAATTAACTGTAATGTTTGTTCATGTCTGTTTACCAGGAGGAAGTAACTTACGCTGATCTTGCAATGGAAGTCGGTCCACGTAAAGTCGTTCCGAAGTACAAACCTGAAACACAAGAGACTTTATACGCAGCTGTTGGCGCAGCTTGAATATTATTTCAACAGCGTCATAAGAATGTACACTTGTAGGTGCTCGTGTTGTAACTAGGACCGAACCACTGTTGTATTCTTTTAGATCTGGAAGTTTTTTGCATTCCTAGGAGTCAATATGCTACGTTCTATTTATGCCATGTTGGCCTATTTGCTGAACGTATATTTGCAGTTAATTATGATCTTATATTTTCGTACATTTGGTGAATGCGGTTGACGAGTACAATAATTGTACATCGAAGGTTCGATGGTTTCTTTGTTGATGAATATTGTTTCTTTGGAATATTGCTTCCTTACAGTATTTCAGGGCATCCCTCTAGTTTGACGCAGCACTCCTGAATTTAGCTGGAATGACTCTTTAAGACAAAACACGTTTTACTCTAGCCGACTATCGATGAAGAATCTTGTAAGTTGTAACTAGCTGCGTTATGACAGCTAAAGTTGATCAATAAACGAAAATACAATACAATACAATACAATGCTGTGTGCAAAGTACACAGAAAGGTTCACAGATTCCTTGGCTATTGGATTTTTTGTTTCTTCATTGCATTTCCGAGCATCCTCTCTGGTTTGACACAGTTATAGTACTGATGAGTATAGTTTTGTATACCCTGTGATTAGCCGTTAAGTTGTGCTGTAGTGATTTTGAGATTATGGCCACAGGTTGTTTCTGACCCAAAAGGAAACTTTTGTGCAGAGTTTTATGCTCAAAGATTTTTCATCCTTCATATATTGTTTGGTTTTTCCTTATGGAGCAAATAGTACCCAAGGAAGGTTTGCATAGAACTTGGCCTTTGAATGAGCATCTAACGCCAGAATCCTCATTAACTTTTGCTTGGAGATACTTGTCCAATTGCATGGTCTCAGTGAACATGGCGTTTGTGGGTCTTTGGCCTTGTGTGTGTATATATATATATGTATTTGGACTTTATAGAGCACATTTGTTAGAACCTCTCAAAAGCGATGTCAAAAGCAGGCCTTGACCTAGAGGTGAGGTGCAACTGCTAAGACTAATTTCTACATGTAAATTTTATTAATTATATATGCTAATGCTATTGTATTGTATTGGTCCAGGATTGTACTTCACAGTAAGTGATAGAATCTTGAGTGTAAGATTTAGAGGAAAGAAAGTAAATATAACAATCATACAAGTATATGCACCAACGTCAATAGCGACTGAGGAAGAACATGAAAGCTTTTACAATGAGCTGCAAGGTATAATTGACAAAACTCCTAAAGGAGATGTAAGAATGGTCATGGGTGACTTCAATGCGAAGGTGGGAAAATATAGTGGAGTAGGAAGAGGGGGAGGCACGATAGGTAGACATGGTCTGGGAAAGCAAAACGAAGCAGGAGAGAGATTGGTGGAATTTTGTGAAGGTAACAACATGAAAATAATGAATACATGGTTTGAACAGCCAAAAAGAAGGTTGTACACATGGGCGTCACCGGATGGGAAACATAGGAATCAGATTGATTATATACTGATAAATAAAAGATGGTATAGCACAATAAGAGATGTGAAAACAAAACCAGGTGCGGATTGTGGAACCGATCATGAATTATTAGTGACAACAGTGCAAACAAAATTAAAAAAACTTAAAAAAGGAGAAAGGTTGATCACATTCGACTGTAAGGAAATAACACAGGAATACAGAGTAGAAATAAGGAATAGATTTGAAATATTAGAGAGGGATGAAGCGGAGACAGAAGAGGTTGAGAACAATTTATGGGAAAAGACGAAGAAAGTGATTTTAGAAACTGCAGAGAAATATATTCCGAAGAAAAAAAAGATAAAACAACACCATGGCTATCGAAAGAAGCTATCAACATAGCCATGCACAGAAGGTATGCAAAAAGGGAAGGAGACAAGGACAGAGTAAGAAAATTGAACAGTGCATTTCAAAAGCAAGCACGCATGGACAAAGAAAAGCATCTAAATGAAATGTGCAAGGAAATGGAGGATGAGGGAAGAAAAGGAAGAACTAAAGCAATGTTCTCAAAAGTGAGGGAAATAACGAGGAAAAACACACCAAGAATGGGATCATTGAAAGCAAGTGATGGAAACATAATTGCAGATGAGGAAGGAATGAAGAACAGATGGAAGGAATACACAGAAGATTTGTACAATGAAGATAAAAGAGTAAAGGTAGAAAAAATTGATGTAACAGAATATGAAATTGAGCCTGAAGTCATGGAAGCAGAGGTAGAATGGGCTATTAATCAATTGAAAGATAATAAGGCACCGGGTCGAGATGGGATACCAATAGAAATGATAAAAGCTGGGGATGGTGCGATGACAAAGACAATAACAAAAATTTGCAATATCATATGGACAACTGGAAAATGGCCAGAAGATTGGAAAAGCTCTGTTTTTATTCCGCTATTCAAAAAAGGAGATGCGAAAGAATGTGAAAATTATAGGACAATAGCAATGATATCACACATAAGCAAAATTTTACTTAAAATAATACATAAAAGAATGGAATGTACAATAGAAAGAGAGCTTCCGGAAAGTCAAGCCGGGTTTAGGAAATCTCGTGGAACAAGGGATCATATCGCCAACATGAGATGGATTATGGAAAGACAAAAGGAATATGGACAGAAAGTATACATATGCTTCATCGATTATAGTAAAGCGTTTGACATTATTAACCATGAATTGATGTGGAAAACTTGGGTAGAAATGGGAATACCGAAACACTTGGTACAACTTCTTAAGGGATTGTACGAAGATCATATAGCGGTGATAAGAACAGAATATGGAGATACTGACGGATTCAGGATAAAGAAAGGAGTACGGCAAGGTTGCATTTTGTCTCCTTTTCTATTTAATTTGTATGCAGAAAGGATAATGAGGCAGGCAGGAATGGATGAAGCTGAAGAAGGAATAAAGATAGCGGGAAGAATATTGAACAATCTGAGATACGCTGATGACACAACACTATTGGCGGGCAATAAAAATGATTTGATAGAACTAATAAGAAGACTCAAGAGAGAAAGTGAGAAAGCAGGACTCTATTTCAATATAAAGAAAACAAAGATCATGACAACAGAGGAGGAGGACAGTTTCGTAGTAGACAATGAGGAAATAGAAACGGTAACAAGCTTTACATTTCTGGGATCAGTAATAGAAAAAGAAGGAAAATGTGATATGGAAATAAATCGTAGAGTGGCGATAGGAAAAGCTGCAATGAACGGTCTGGAAAAAATATGGAAGGACAAACATGTCAGTATAGACACAAAAAAAGATTGGTGCAGGCTCTAATCATACCAACAGTAACATATGGCAGTGAGACATGGACATTGACTAAGAAGACGAGAAAAAAGATTAACGCATGTGAAATGTGGATATGGAGGAAAATGCAGAGAATTTCATGGACGGAGAAAAAGACTAACGAATGGGTGCGCAGGGATATAGGAATTGAGAAAGAAGAGACACTTCAACAAACAGTGCTAAGAGCAAAGTTGAGGTTCTTTGGACATATCATGCGATCAGACGGATTGGAAAAGGAAATGATGTTAGCATATGGAGAGGGAAGGAGAAAACAAGGACGACCAAGGATAAAGTGGATGGACGAGATACATGAAATAACTAGAATGAATTTGACAGAACTGAGAGATGCGACGGCGGACAGAAGAAAATGGAGGAACTTGATCAAGACGGTCGCCATGTTTCAAGGAACCGACAGCACAAGGTAACAAGGTAATGCTATTGTTGACCATATGTGCCTTTCGTAAAATGTATTTGCATCACTGTTTGATTATATTTGGATCAGAAAGAGATGAATAACGTCTATTGGTTTTATTACTTGAATTGACTGTGAATTGTAAACTAGATTGAACCCTCTAACTAGTGACACATAGATTAGCATTTCAGTGACATAATTATGATAGACATTGCAACTGACAGCCATGAGCTGAAACCCAATTAGTAATGTTTAAATATGCCAACATGATAAACCAAAGGAAATAAATCAACATAGAACGACCAGTTAACGCTTCACACTTCACAGTTTGTGGTTTTGTCAACCTGAATTTCTATTAAACGAATATTTGATGATGATGATGATGATGACTATGTGCTCAGAGTTTTACCTGAAATGTCATCTTTCAATCCACTTCAGGTAAATCAAAGCAGCATCGCCACATCCCTGTGGACATCTTGTAATAACTATAAATCTGTTTTAGATTAGGTTAGGAATACTACATTGTCGCTATCACTTTCTAATTACTCTTCTGGAAGCGCCACATAAATGGATTTCACAAATTCCATTGTTATGTCAAGAGTTTCATATCAAAAGTGTGGTAAACACTCCGGTCAACCCCCGAGCAAGAAATAATGCACCCCGAGAGCACACTCTAGGAATTCATATCTGAGCTTGGGAATACTGTCGTTTGAAAGCATAAATAAACTGAAGGCAGTACTATTTATGTGCAAGTTCCATAGGCGTTTAGTGCCCAAAGTCTTGACATTTGGTTCTGTATAAATTCTATAGTACACGATCATCAAACGCTATCTTTAAAGAATATCATCAGCACAAGCACACTCATATCAGGAAACACATTATCAGAAACTATGAGCCGTTGCTCTGGAATACACTACCGAGTGACCTCACTTGTCTCCCCATTCTGCACGGGTTTAAAAACAGGCTGAGAGCGCAGCTCATGTTTTTTAACTGCAGATCAGTAATTATCTTAGGCTTAAATCAAGTTAAATATGGTTTGCAGCACTGATTGATGTGCTTTGTAGGCTCCTGACAATAGAACCTAAGAGCAATGCTTGCTGCCGAATAATAGCAACGTTGGTCACCTTACATATAACTGTGTGAACTATAAGTTTGTTAATCATAACGGTGTTTAAGAAATAAAGACATTTAAGAAAGTAAACACATAAGCCACTGTAAAGACTAACTGACTTACATTATGCTCGCACAAGGGATACTCTGTTAGCGGAACTTGAGGTTCCTAAGGGTATTACCCATTGTCACTGGAATTGTATTATACTTGCCTTTACATGTAAACACTGTTTAATTGAACTGAGGCGATGAACGATAACGTTGATTTGATCTGACTGATTTGCTTCAATTTTGTGACTTTCTTTTAGGTGCACAAGGGATTCAACTGGAAGGACCTCAAAACACATTGAGCGTTGTTGGCTCGAATGCTACCTTAACATGTTTATCTCCATCTAGAAACTGTAGTGGAATTGAATGGCTGAAATTAATTCCTGGTACCTCATTTGCTGTGTTCAACTATCGTGGGGTGATACATATCGATCATCGAGAGAGATTCAGAGTCGATAATTCATCCGGCGGCTGTCATTTGATGATTGAAAACGTTCAACTGACAGACGCCGGACGCTTCATATGTAGAGCTATGTATTCATCAAACACAGTTGAAAAAACTGCTGATCTTATTATACTGGGTAAGTTATGAGTCATTTTCTGGTATTAGATCAATTAGACATTTCTGTTGTCCCAACGATTTTTAAAATAAAACTCGCCATTATTATTTCAAATAAATTATTTCTATGAATTTACTATTGAGGAGATTATTGTTTCCATGGTTATTTTGGATATATGCTTTACTGTTTATTTTACCTGCTGCGTTTGAATTTGAAAATTGTCCACTCCGTTACCGTCACTCTCACAAAAGGTCGAAAATAAGATTATAGAAATACGACTTCAAATGATAGTTTTTCAAAACTTTATGTGTTTCGTACACAATTTTTAAACGCCTTTCGTTTAAGAAGTTTGTCATTAAATGAAACAGTACTTTTTGTGGCTAAATGAATTATTTTCAGCTGTCACCTGAAATAATGTCCACTCCGTTACCGTACATAAATCTTTGCACTACTACTTACTTACCAGCATCTGGGTCAGGTGCAAATTAGTCAGACCATTTATGACCGTCTGTGCATGTGTATACTTCGTTTATATGCTGACTTTTCAAATAGATGCGGTAATAATTTGGTTTGAAAGGTGTAATCTACGCATGATACGTTTAATAGGTGTCCACTCCGTTACCAAGAATTAATCTACAATGAAGATGCTCATGTAGTCAGCAATTTTCAGGTTTCATCTCCTAAATGAACAAAATTGATATGTTGAAAAATGTGGTCCGAAACGTGGGCGATAAAAAAGTTTATTTCATGTTAAGTTGAAAATGTCCTTTCCGTTACCAAAATATACAATACGTTCTTGTGTAAGAGGTAACGGAGTGGACAGGTAACGGAGTGGACATTTTCAACTTGGCTAAATGTAAAATATACAATACGTTCTTGTGTAAGAGGTAACAGAGTGGACAGGTAACGGAGTGGACATTTAATGGTAACGGAGTGGACATTTCTTTAAAAAATATGTTTTATTACAACAATAGCTTCACAGATATGTTTTTACTCGTGTGTGTTAACCCTTTAAAGGGCATAATGGCCCTGAACAGTTACAACAATAATAATTACACATTATATGCCTGCTAACTAACCATATAGAGGGAATATATTTCGTCATGTGGAAAAGTTGACTTTTTAAAAAATGGCAATATTGTGTCCTATACCCATGAAGCCGAGACTTGTAGTGGCAACATTGTTGCCACTGCCCATGAAGCCGAAACTTGTAGTGGCAACATTGTCGCCACTGCCCACTAAGCCCAAATGAACAAATTAGAAACAAGTGAAACCAAAAAGCAGTGTTGTTGTCAATCATGTAAGAAACATTAGTAAAAACAATAAGACATTACAGAGTACGGTTTAGAGCGACACCGCACGCACTACAGGCAATCTTCGACCGTTTATTGTTCAGCTGGGTGCTGATATTTATATATGCAACAAACAACAAACAAACAACAAACAACAAACAACAACAAACAACAAAAAACATCAACAACAACAACAAACAACAACAAACAACAAAAACAACAAACAACAACAAACAACAACAACAAACAACATCAACAAGCAACAACAACAAACAACATCAACAAACAACATCAACAACAAACAACATCAACAAACAACATCAACAACAACAACAAACAACATAAACAACAACATCAACAACATAAACAACAACAACAAACAACAACAACAAACAACATCAACAAACAACATGAACAACAACAACAAACAACAACAACATCAACAACAACAAACAACATCAACAACATCAACAACAACATCAACAACAACAACAAACAACATAAACAACAACAAACAACAAACAACATCAACAACAAACAACATCAACAACAACAAACAAACAACGACAAACGACAACAAACAAGAAAAACAACAAGGGATGCTTGCAGGAACGTCTCCAGTGCCTTCTAAGTAGATCGACCAGTAGGAAAACATAATATTGCCTCTACCCTTTAAAGGGTTAAGATAGAATTAATTTTCCTTTTATATATTTTCATAACTATACATGTGTGAAACATAACTACAAAGTTTTGTGGATTTATTTGTACAGTTAAAGTTGCGGTAACGGAGTGGACATTTCTTTTAGTGCAAGACAATGCTGTACTGCATGTTACTGACTCATACTGAGTTGATATTGTGAGTTTACTAGAAATGTAGATAAGTGACACAATATAGTTCAGTGTAGCATGTGGTTATTTGGCGTTGCTTTAGTTTTCATTCAAATTTATGGAAAAGCAAGTTTGGTAACGGAGTGGACATTGCTAATTTGGGTGTTGTCAAAATACTTCTAAAAACTGATGAAACTAGAATATTAGTGTGTAAACAGAGCCCATATTTCTTAACTACATACACTACTGGTCAGCCTAAGATGAATAAATTATTAATTTTAAAGAAATTTTTTTTCTTGCATGTCCAAAAGGGAAATTGATCTAATAGCAGAAAATGACTTATGCGTTATTTCAACTGAGTCTGTGGCAATAATAATTAAAAAAGAACCTAAACAGCAAAGACATAAGTTACTTACCATGAATATGTATATAGGCTACTAATAATAATATTTGGTGCAAGTGTGTATGTATGTATGTATGTATGTATGTATGTAAGTATGTATGCATGTATGTATGCATGTATGCATGTATGTATGTATATATGCAGTATGTATGTATGTATGTATGTATGTATGTATGTATGTATGTATGCATGTATGTATGCATGTATGCATGTATGTATGCAGTATGCATGTATGTATGTATGTATGTATGCATATTTGTATGTATGCATACATGACGTTACATGACGAACCAGTGAGATCTTACAACTCGCTGACCTTCAAAATCTTTCAAATCGCGATCACTTTAAAATGTAATGACGCTTGTTGATTGCTTTAGTCTCACGACATCTTCTCGTGACTTCTTCGTTATTGCCGATCAGTTAAGCTGCCCACTATCTGCCCAATATCGCCCATGCACCCGATATTCGATAAATCTAAGCAAGCATTTCATTCAGAAGCATGCAACTTAGAAACGTAAACGAAATACAAATCAGTTTAAAACTACATATACATTATTGGTTATGAGAATGACTAATTTATCTGCAATTTTAGGTAACTACTATAATTCTGTTTCTTACGTGTAAAACGTTTTTAGGTCAAGCTCCACGCTACCTCTGTGATCTTATGAGACGGCCTATCTCAGCTACCTCTGAACGTCCGTCCTATCCGCTCTTTTGACCATCATGACCTTCTAGTTCCTCGGTCTCGGACTGCCACAGCACAGCATCGTGCCTATGCCTCTGTTGGACCTTTGCTGTGGAATGACCTCCCTGCTTTAACTCGTGCTGTAATGTTATCTGGGGCACTACTGTTTCTGTTCTCGTTCTCTTAAAACTTTTCTTTTTCGAGGGGCCCTTCGCACTGGAAGCGCCTCTGATTAGGTTGTACTGTGAGAGGCGCTTTAAAAGTCCGTAAATAGAATAGAATAGAACTACTAATGTAATCGATCGTGTTTGAGTGTTTTTATTTTAGAATAACAATTAATTTCGAAATGTTACAGAGTCTCAACCCAGTTGTTCGATAAATGCGTCTCTGAATGGAACAGTGGAAGGAGATAGAGTGCAGCTGACGTGTGAGGTGACATACAACGCAACAAACAGAGCATCGATGGTCTGGAACGGAGTGGAAGATGCTCCGGCTGCTGTGGAAAAGAATAAAACAATAAGTCGGTCTTATTCTACCGTTGCTTCAGAACCTGAGGTTCGATCATTCATCTGCAACATTTCATACGCAGCCAAAACTAGAGATAGTGGTGGAATAGAGATTGAAGGTTTGGCTTCAAACATTCCAGATACCACTTGTGAAACACCGGTCGTCAAAGTCCACTGTGAGTATTTTTCACAACTTAAGGTAATAAATATGCTGTAGTTCAACTGTTCAACCCACTCGAATGCTAAATTACGGAACTGCATCTCGTTATTCAATGGTATCCTCTTGAAAGAAAATAGTTTAATAAACTTTTGCCTATTCCATCAAAAATTGTCAACGACGGTCTGTTGTATAGACTGTCGTCATTCTTAATCATTAATTTGCAGCGGGGTAATGCAACACTGCGTGATGTAAGTGAGGTTTTGACTCTGTAAATCCAGAACTTCTCAAGGCTTCCACAAACAGCATGTATCAAAAATCCACTAAAGCAAATGATTGCAATGGCTTCTTGTTAATTTACACTTTTCTACTCTGCTGCTCTGAGCCTCTGATTGAGCTGCACTTTTCTTTTATATTTCAGATTCGGTGAGGAATGTCAGTTTATCACCTTCACTTGCTGCCTATTCTCCTGGAACCATCATCACTTGTACGGCAGCGGGATATCCAATTCCAAGTTTCAAATGGCAGGTCATGAAACCGGAAGTCAATGCAACCTGGCAGTTTATTCCGAATGCAACGCACCATCTATTTTCTCCAAGTAATGGCGATTTGAGTCAGTATAGATGTGTAGCAACGAATGTTGTGAGGGGAAAGAATCACACAGCAATATCTACTGTGTTCCAAATCCTGCAGACAGGTAACTTATTAAGACTGTTTATCAACTCTAAGTTTATTGATTCTGTTCTTTGTGCATTATACACCGGCGATAGAGAATTCGTTTATTTTAGTGTATTGTAACACAATCTGCTTAAATCTCTGCATTGGCTTCCTGTTCAGCAAAGAATTCGTTTCAAACTGGGGCTCATAGTTTATAAAACTTTGAACTCTGGCCAAACACAATATTTAAAATCTGTTCTTATTCCTTTGACTTATCATTATTCAATGAGGTCGTCTGATTGTCTTTGTCTGGTCATACCTAAATCAAGAACTGTTCTCGGTGAACGAGCTTTTTCGGTTGCTGGGCCTACTTTTTGGAACTCTCTTCCTGTATCTGTGCGCTGTGCTCAGTCGCTTGTGTCATTTCGTTCTCGGCTGAAAACTTACCTCTTTCAAATTGCTTATCCACCTTAGGTTGCCTCTGTCTCTTACGGACTGACTTTCCGGATGTTGACCTGATTACGGATTGTTTGGATGCGCCATCGGTTGATGCCTTGTGCATTTGACACCGGCGCAATAGAAGTTGCTAATTACATTACATTACATTACATTACATTACATTACAATGTAATGCAATCTAGCGCTACAGCAAACCTGCGTCAGCGAGACAAGTGTATTCGCCAGTGCTAAGTCAAATCAAGTCCACAAGCGCATTACATGTTCATAGTCGAAGAAGATCAGAATATTCAAGTATAAGCCTATATTCAATTCAACCTAATGACGTCATGACACCGTTGTCATAATGCATATAGCAGCTATAGCTTCAATCGCTGACTGCTCCAAATGCAATTGTAGTCAGACATATTGCATAGGCCTAATGTAAGACAAGTCGAAATGCAATTATCCAGAGAAACTAATAGTGTAGCAAGATAACACAGATATTTTTAAATTTAGTTGATGAAATAATTGGTAAAATTTATATAATATTCTTATTTTTAGATAAACGTGATCATCCGAAATAAATAAAACTAACAAATTCCCGAAGTCTTATGCTTGCTATCCATCGTTAGTTTTGGAAAAGGCTTATTTTATACTGCCTTTGACAACTCTACCAACTAAGATTGCCTGTTCTTTTTACTTGTTAATCATATGCTTAAAAAATAGCATCAAACCACAAACATTTTTTGTTTTAGAATTCACAGATGAACTGATTTCAAGTACGACTAGTAGGCCTACCTCAGAAGATCCCCTTGGAGTTAGCATTTCAGGTGGCACTGTCGGCAGCATTGGAGGTGGCGTTGACGGCGACACAGGAGGTGGCAGAGGAGTTGCCATTGGAATCGGCGTTGGAATTGGAGTTCTTGCTCTCATCTTATTGGTGTCCATTATCTTTGTCATCTTTGTCAGGCCCAGATTCTTAGAGTCTCATCCAAGACCAGGTAATAAACCTCTCGGTAATAGTCGATTGACAGAGACACACAGTGTAACATAAACAGAGTAACATAAACAGGGTAACATAAACAGGATAACATAAACAGGGAAACATAAAACAGGGTAACATAAACAGGGAAACATAAAACAGGGTAACATAAAACAGGGACACATAAACAGGGTAACATAAACAGGGTAACGTAAACAGAAACGCTTACATACACAAATATAAGAGTGAGATACATAGTTGCAAATCTTCGCTATCTCCGGTAAAGACAGCTGATGTAATTCAGATTTAAAATATAATTGTTGTGGATATTGTTACATTGAGACAAAGTTAAATCGTACTTGACTTTCAGTGGCCTTATTTAAAAAGATGATAATATGCATTAATCTAATTATAGCGAGTAGAATGAATATGATACAAGAGCCTTGAAAAGTGATAGGAGTGTGATAGAGGCATCCTTCGTTTCTTGTTTGATAGATGAAGTCATGCTGCCCATGGAGCAGGAGATAAGTCTTTCGTCTCATCATCTCTCAGTGATGTATGCGTCAATTCCTGAAACAGAAGCTCTATTAGTAAGCCATTTATTCATTTATCGCCAGAAAAATTCAGGCACTAATGTGGCCAAATCATATTTTGTCTGGTGCAGCAAACATCCATTTGAATGTTTTCACCATATTTGCTACTTCTTCCTCTAGTCTCGAAAGTTCTAAACGTATCGTTTTCTTCAAACTATGTCTTTCGGCAACCCAATCCGACTTAACTTAATATTCGTGAATGCTGAATTCGTGAATCAATCAATCAATCAATCAATCAAAATTTATATAGCGCCCCTTCAAGATCACTACTCAGAGGCGCTGGCACTTGGTGCCCTGCGCTAAGCTTCAAAGGACCGTTTAGAAATTTTCAAATATAGAGCTGCATTTAGAATTGATGAGCTTCCTTCCATAAAGGTGTTTCTTTGTCAGTTATTATTATCATTATCATCATCATCATCATCATCATTATCATCATCATCATCACCATTATCATCATCATCATCATCATCATCATTATGTTTTGTTCAACTTCTCAATTATCTTCTTATAGTAAACGCAGAATGACTTCTAAGCGGGATGTTAGATGAAAGTATACAGATGTTCAAATAATTATAATGTTGATGAATGTTTTACCCATTTTGAATTTGCGTGTCTGTAAAAATCATACAGCCAATTAGATTTCATACTTTACTAATAATTTTATTGAAGTCAAGGCAGAACAATAAAAAAAATATTCTACGTTCTATTAAAGGTTGGAGAACAGGAGTCAGCCTACGCACGTCTGCAAGAAGATAGAGACGTGATCGAATATGCAACGCTCGGAGAAAGACGGAACAGCAAGCACGAGAGAAAGTCCAAACCTTAGTCTGCGTTCTGCCACACATGACGTTTAGAGTGCGTAAGGAAATTGACTAGCATGGCAGCAATGGTTTATTCACTTCCTCTCGTCAAAGACAGAAACGCTGTGGAGCCAATAATAACAGTGTAGCCTAAATATTGGACATTAGTATATATATCCAAGTAAATTTCCCGGTGTGGCACAGCAGCTTAGCATTGTAAACGCGCTATTTTACATTTAAGGCTAAACTTATACTCACATTGTTTAGCTAATTCTGTCTAAAATCTATAATAACCAAGTGCAAACAGTGAATGTTCTTGAATTGATTGCCTAGATACTGGTTTAATGTGTCGGCTCTTCTCCATCGCAAATCTCCCTCTCCACTGCCCAGCTCTATTCCCTCTCCCTCTATCGCTGATACCTTCTGTTCATTCTTCTCGGACAAAATCTCATCCCTTCGCTTTACACTGCAATCTCTTCTAGCCTCCAACTCTTCCAGCACTGATTCACTCCCATTTTCAAACCCTACTCCTCCTGCCTCTCTATCATCTCTCCCACTTTTCTCTCCTGCCACTGAGACAGAAGTGGCACTCCTCCTAAACTCTCTTCCCAACAAGCAATGCGAACTTGATCCTATTCCCACCTCTCTTCTAAAAGACTGTGCTTCTGTCCTCGTTCCTGTAATCACCAAGATCATCAATCTCTCGCTCTCCACTGGTAACTTCCCTACTGTTTTCAAGCACTCTCTCGTCTCTCCCCTGCTCAAACAAGCAAATCTTGACAAGGAAAACCTATCTAACTACCGTCCCATCTCAAATCTTTCCTTTCTATCAAAATTAACTGAACGAATTGTCCTTACCCTGCTCAACGACTACCTCTCTTCAAACTCACTGCTCAATCCCCACCAATCTGGCTTCACTAAACACCACTCCACAGAAACTCTACTCGTCTCTCTCTACAATAAACTGGTCTCTGCTGTCAGCCATCAGCAAGTGTCCTGCCTCTGTCTCCTCGACATCTCCGCCGCATTCGATACCATTGACCACAGCCTCCTTCTTCACCGACTGTCATCTTGGTTTGGCGTCTCTGGCACTGCTCTACAATGGTTCCAGTCCTACTTGTCTTCCCGATATTTCTCTGTTAAAGCCTCCAGCCACTGTTCGCAACCCCTCCCACTTTCTTGTGGTGTTCCTCAAGGCTCTGTCCTGGGTCCACTGCTCTTCATTCTGTATACCACACCATTAAGCCATCTCATACAATCCTCCTCCGTTGACCACCATCTCTACGCAGACGACACCCAACTCTACATATCCTTCTCCCCAAGCTCTTTTTCCACCTCCATTGCCAAACTACTCAATGTGGTTAACCTAGTCTCTCAATGGATGTCGTCCAACCTCCTCTGCCTGAACCCTTCCAAAACAGAATTCATCATCCTAGGCCTTCCTGACCAAATCAAGAAAATCCCTGACCCTTCAATACACCTATCCACTAACTCGTCATCTCTTACCTTCACCTCCGTTGCCCCTGTCCGCAATCTTGGTGTTACCTTTGATCCACATCTCTCCTTCTCTAACCACATCTCCAACCTCTCGCGCTCCTGCTTCATGCACATTCGTGACCTCCGCCGCATCCGACCCATGCTCGACTTCAAAACTGCCTCCACCATTGCAACCTCCATTGTCCACTCAAAGCTCGACTATTGCAATTCCCTCTTTCTCAACCTTGAATCTACCCAACTAAAGCGTCTGCAGCTCATCCAAAACTCATTAGCCAGAGCCGTCACCAGAACGCCCAAGCATCATCATATCACTCCCATCCTCAAATCACTCCATTGGTTAAAAATCCCAGAGCGAATTCACTTCAAAGTCTTATCACTAACCTACAACTCTCTACAATACTCCCAGCCCAGATATCTTCGAGACCTCTTCACCATTCAGCCAACCCGCTCTACCAGATCTTCCTCCATTCTCACTCTCTCTCGACCTCCTGTCACTCATCTCAAGTTCTCCAACCGAGCAATATCCAACACTGCACCACGTCTCTGGAACTACCTACCTACTGAATTCCGCACTTTTTCGGGTCCTCAACCATCATCTCCAATCACCCACCAATGCCACCATCATCCGCATCAGGCTCCTCTATCCATCACCGCCAAGGCTTTCCACTCAAAACTAAAGTCTCTCCTCTTCAAGAACTCTTACCCCGACTCAACTGATCATCTACCTTCAAACTCTCTCGACCTAAACGACACCCACCTTAGCAGCTACTCTGACCCCTCGGATCCTCTGGAAACCGGACTCGGACCTCCTCGGACTATTCTTTTGGACAACCCTTCTGACTAGACGCAGCGCTCGTGAGTAAGCTGGTGCCCTGCGCTTGGCTTTCGAGTGGCGCTTTAGAAATTTGGAGATTACGATTACGATTACGATATACGAATTAAAACCAGAGAATGTGACCGTCGATCTATTAATGACTCGTGCTTGGTTTAGGTGTTTCTATTATCATTGCTAATTAGTAACTTCTGTAACGCCGGTGTCGCGCTATATTCTCACCCAGAAACAGAGTTGCTCTCTGGCTGAAATTTGTCTCCCCCGGAGACTCTGTATCGGAGCAAGGTCTTCCTCATTGAAATAGATCTCCTCCATCTACGATAAAAGTCTAACACCCTACTTTTATCGCCCCTTCTATTTTCGGTTACTTTTCTATATAATTTTAAATAGGATTGAATTTGTGCATTTTCTGAAATAAATGATTTCTGTCTATTAGTTGTATTAGACATCAAATAAATATGATACGAAACAAGAAAATTATTTTTTTATTTTTTAGCATTATGAAGTAAAAATAGTAACACCAACAGATGGGCTTGTGCGAATTCAACGCAGTGGCGAGATTACACACTATTATAATTTATAAAATGGCTCTGACTAGAAGCTGACATTTTACTGGTGCTAGTTAGCACAGGTTTCTGAAACGATTCTCTCATCAGTAATATCTATTCCAGAAAATATTTGATAGGTTAATTTCGGCTTGTTCACGAGCGCTGCGTCGTGTCAGAGGGAGAGTCCAGAGCTGTCCTAAGTCAAAATCCGATTTCGGTTGCCAGAGAGAACAGAGAGAGTAGGCAGAACAGCTGCTATGGAGGGTTTCGTTGAGACGTGTAAACTTGGAAGACTCAGCCACCTGCATTATGGTAGAAAAACAGCATGCATGTACTGTAGATGGTAGCTGTTAGAAATTCGAAGTTGACGATTACGACAACAAGGCGGTGTGTTGCTAACCTGCTAGTTGAAGTTCAAGTCTAAAGACCAGGCTGTTTAGCGGACTGAGTTAACAACTACCACGTCTATTGATCTTAAGAAATGATGGATGTGCTAATTTTACGGCACCGTATGCAATTATACTCCTCGACGTCACACTGTAACTAACTGTGACTATAACTTAATGGACTGATGTATTTCCTTTAAGGCAGATTATTAGGGTGGGTACTGAGGTACTGCACGCTATCACAACTTTGGTCAATGCATTGATCTGTTCCAGGATTGATTATGGGATTGCGGTGTACATTGGTCTCTCCTCTTCTAATACATCTGAACTTCAGGCCATCCTAAACGCTGCCGCCCGCCTCATAGGGGGCATTGCAAAGTTTGACCATATCTCCTATTTTATCCGCGACTCCCTTCACTGGCTCCCCAACCGCCAGCGCATCCAATTTAAGGTCTGTTCCCTCACGCGAAGCTGTCCTGCTGGCTCTGCTCCTAATTATATAAGGGATTTTTGTACCCCAGTATCTTCTCTGCACAGTCGTTCCTGCCTTAGGTCCTCGGCCCGTGGTTACTTGGTTGTCCCGCGGGTGCTTACTTCTACGGCCCAGTCTAGGAGTTTCGCTATTGTTGGTCCCAATAACTGGAACCAGTTACCTCAGTCCCTCAGGACTGACCTTTTCTCTATTTCTGTTGACCAGTTCCGTCAGCGCCTGAAAACCTCTCTTTACCAGTGAAGACACTGGCCCGGGTCGGGAACGCCTCTGTTTTTAGTGGCGCTATATAAAAAATGCTCGATTACGATTACGATTAAACAGAGATCAATCGATCAATCTCCAAAATTTACCTTCGATTCATCGCTTAACTTCGATTAATCGGGTTTCTGTAACGTAGCCTAAAGCATGAAAAACTGGTCAAAGTGTAGTCACTGAGTCAATAATTGCGTTTTCCACAAAAAAACTTAATTCATTCCAGTTACTGAAGGTGATCCGTCAGCGATGAGACTAGGGGTAAATTCAGAACGTTGAAGCACACAAATGTCTAAAAATATTATCAATTTCTGGATCAAACGATGCTGTCAGCAGATGGCCTCTGTGCAATCGTTCGAGTATTCAGTTCTTATTCCCCAGACTTATCACTATGCAACGAGATCATCTGATTATCTTTGTCTAGTAATACCTACCCATGCTCATCCGCACTCCTTTCATTCATCACAATTCAGACAGCCATGACACTTGAATTGACCTCTTAACTTCGACCAGTGCACAGACGTCTAGGGCCTACCAGATGGGTTACCTATTTATTACTATTTCTTTAACACTATCGCTCAAAGTTATTAGCGCCTCTGTGAGTTTCTTGCAAGGCGCTATATAAGTGGCCATAAATCATGTAGGCCTATACATATCCAGGCTCTTGCGCATTGACATGATAGGACGGTCTCGTTTAGCCTACCTCGCAAGTTTCCAATTAGTCTCCACTATGGCTAGTTACTCAGGTCGAGCACTCTCTGTCTGAATGGATTGGTCTACTCGTTATTTATCAGATTACGGCTTGGTTTCTGTGCGTCATCGGTTCCTGCCTGTAGGTCGTGAGAAGCCAACTCTAAATTATTTAAATTATTATTATTATAACGCTATGTCTGGGTCTTCAATTATCCTCTTAGCAGTAGGCCCATGCTGACTGTTAGATAGTGAGCAATGCCTGTTTAGGAAACAACTCTATATGATTAGGCCTATTATTAGACCACATCTTCCTGGTTAATATTAGACCTCATCTTTTTTGTTTTCAGGACTTCATAAAAAACATTTGTTTTGGGTCAAGGGTTAGACACACATTTTTTTCATTTAGTGGCCTACCATCTCATAATTATATCCGCTAAATTTGACTACGTAACTCTGCATTTAAGTCATTACTTGTCCGCTTACTTATCGTGTAACTGAAATCCCACGGTTTTTAGTGCCTGCATGTCAATTAGGATGTAAAAGGGAATTAGATGGGCCAACGTAATTGTAATTGATGTTGGTCATTGTTTTACCATGCAATCGACTTTAATTCTTCGCCTGCTTTTGATCTTCTATATTTAGAAACTATGCAAATTTAGACTATTTTCAAATATAATATTAAAAATCTGGTTGTTTTATCACAGCTAGGAGAACTAAAGTCAGACTAAGAAAGTTTGGGAGAAACTAGAGACGAGAACGAATATTATTGTGAGTGGCTTTAACAAAGACAGGAAACCAAACCGAAAATAGTCCATACCATAGTCAATGTTGTAACACAAGCGATAGCTAGTGTCTACAAAGAAAAATTGGCGAACTTTTCTGCCCCAATTCCTTGTGTTATTTGTTGTGATGCAAATATAGCTAGTTCCGTAACCGCAGTCCTTGAAGTTAAAATGCAACTAACTAAATACCCAAAACAATTTATAATGATCAACAGGATTGTACTTTTGTAAACTCATTATTTTACAGCTAAAGCTCAAAATACACACACATTTTATGATAATTATTATCTAAAATCTAAATCTCTAATAACCACGTGTAAACAATGGATGTTCTTACATGAGCTAACCGGTTACGTATCGATATTCCGAAGGTTCGATATTCCGAAGGTTCGATATTCCGAAGGTTCGATATTCCGAAGGTTCGATATTCCGAAGATTTCATGGTAGCGTCTCTATTGTCGGATGTTCTAGACTTAACGCTAGCTAATACAACTCAACACTGTGTATAGAACGTCTACCTTTATTAATCATAATAAACTAAGATACAGCTTACACAATGCTAGGTGAGCAGCAGCCACACTCGTATATTTAACCGGTCGCTCTCTCAGCTCCGCAAAACACTGGTTTTATACCCCGGCAAGATAATCCCTTGCCTGCACACACCACTAAGGCCACCAACTCTGCTTGCCAGCCGCTGTCACTGCACACACACCTAGGCTGATACTACACACCTACATACTACACTACATGCCCCCCTAAGTGAATGACCGTGCCGCGGTCATTGATATATATCATAATCACCATAAAATGACAACTTAGCGTAACTATAACGATGCAGATACAGTAATAAAAAAAAAAAACCACGACATACATATGCTAACCAATACCAAGTCCAACTCATAAGAATGTCAAATAAGCAAAAGCAAGCAAACTATAATAAAATGCAATGTAACTCAAAATCCATTAGTTCAACCAAAACATTAACTAGATAAAGACTGAATATCAACCAACTCAATGCTAGGTGAATACGGAACAGGAGAAGAATCAGCTGATACATCCAAAGCCAAAGGAACAGTGAATTCAGCACTGGATATAAAAAGTTTCACGTAGTAACGCTTATGAATTCCAATTATATGACGCAATCTCCCAGCTGTGGAGCAGGAAATTCTTAATGACTGCGGCAATACAACACGAATCTGCGAATGTTTATGTAACACAGCTACTTGCCAATCAAAGAGTAAACTAGACCATAAACAATGACGCTGAAGACGAACCTGCGATATAGCACTTAAAGCCATGATCTCGTAGTCATTAACAGCAAAGTGAAGTCTATGCCAAGGAAGAACCACCGTGTTAGTTGCGTTTCCGATATGAATAGCCAAAAAAACAGCCTGTGGACTGGTAGATGTCACACAGCACTTGCACCGTTTACGAAAAACCCCAACCAACAAAATGAGAACCAATAAACTAATCACCACAATCTGAAACCACTGAAAATCCGGAAAACCTGTACTAATCGTGGACACAGGAGTCAAAACACTGGATGATGGAGAAAATATCCATACTGACGGAACCGATTGAGCTGGAATCACACGAGGCAACGACAAAACAATAACAGACAACCGATGTACCTTTACCACTAGATAAATTGTTACTATGATAAGTAAACCAATCAAAGCAGAACCCACAGGCAAAATAAAAGACGAATAAGCTACCAATATTGGGCTACCGAAAGTATCAAGTTGATCGCGAATCACGTCGTCTTGAGACTTAAATAAAACCTGACCTGCCTTAACAGATGTCATAGCACTAGAAAAATCCTCTGTTAAACGCTGATCAATCAAATTGTCAGACGAATTTGTACCACTGACGAAAGTAGGTAACAGAAGCGTAAGCTGTTCTGCTAACGTACTATCGGCATGTAAATGATCCCAATCCGATTGAGAAAAGAATTCCTGAATCACAGCCAGATTGAACGTATGAACAACAGTAGATGATTCATTAAAAAGAACGTGCTCAGAATACGATGCAGGAAAAAAATAACCATTAGTCATCAATGTGCATGCATTCGGTATGAGAATGACACAAGAAATACACGCTGAAATAAGTTTAGGCTGAGCCAACGGGCAAATCAACGTAAGATCAGACACACTATTTTCAATGGCCAACGTGTCATAAAGGACAATTATGAATATGCAAGCTTAACAGAAGGTATATCATTTTTACAAAACCAAGATACAAGACTTCGGACAATATGAATATGCAACAATGACAAATATATATATCGAAGCAAGCAACGATCACGCAATACAACTAAATACACTAAAAGTGACTAACAAAACACCTTATACTTAAATAACGCCCACAACCATTGCCAAGGTCATAATACCGAAAACGAAAGTATAGATGACTTGAAACTCTCAGTCGCTGCGTTGCGGCTAACCCACCACATGTGCACAACTCAGGATACTATCAACAATAAAAGCCAAATGATGGTGATGAAGTAAAATATAAAATCACGACATTATAGTCGATTTAATTAGCGCTGAATTTATCTAAAGTGATAAATATACCAATAAGATGACTGGCCAGTCGGAACGAAACATACTCGTAAAAAGAAAAGCACATTAATAATAACCTCTCTTGTGAACCACAGCATGTAAGCACCACATATCATACACAATGGCTGAATCAAACCACAAGAGGAAGTTATATAGTCTCCGGACGTAATAATAAGTCATTCCAAGGAGAACTATCATCCTAGCAAAATCATAGAGTAACCCTGGCTTATAGTATCCAACCACACTAATCATTGATCCCTTCATGAACGGACGTAAGTTGCTCAGCTTGAAATCTGACAGGAGTCGGACGTTTACGAATTTTCCCTGTCATAGTTCGTTTAATGTGAAACTGGCGTTTCAAAAAGTCACTCACATCACCTTCAGGTATCCATTCTGGTCTCACAGACTTATCTTTATATACCACACGATAATACCTTTGCTTGTTGATCAATTTCATACCACTTAACAAATCAGCTTCAAACCAAGGCTGAGGTAATGGATCATCGATAGGCATCGTGCCAGACGAATCCTGCAGCAAATCATTATCAGTAATCGGAACAGTTGGAGGAGAATCCGGCGGAATGGCATCCTGTTCCATAAAATCACGGCGATCAACGTAAGGTCGTAATCTATCAGCGTTCACTGGGTGTCGTACAGGCTTGTTCGTCTGTACATTACGTAATAGATAAGTGAAAGACCCGGTCTTGGAAGTTATATAAAAAGGTCCTGTAAACTTATTATACAATTTAGCCTTCTTTCCGACTGGCGTGACAGGGTTAAATAACCATACAAGATCACCAATAGCGTAAGTAGGTAAGGTAGTGGTACGGTCATAATTCCTTTTGTTACGCGCCTGTAACTGCAGCGTACCTTCGATTGCGTCTTGCCTAGCCATTTCGAGAGCCCTTGCAATGCGCTTAACGTACTCGCTGGTGACGTGCTCTTCATCCGCCACACCCAATTGTCGATCAACCGAAAAATTTAAGTCCCTCCCAAAGAGAAGGAAAGCCGGGCTATGGCCAAGATGAGCATTCGTAGTAGCACGAATTGAATACAAAATCGCAGGAATGTAATCTGTCCAATCCTCTTCATTAGTGCAATGAAGTCGTAACATCTTCCAAATAGATTTATTGATCACTTCGCAAGCGCCATTACAACGCGGGTTATAGCTAGCTGTATGTATGCGTTGAACACCGAATAGTGTAGAAAGTTCAGAAACAATGGTACTCAAGAAATTTGGGCCCCTATCCGAAAGTAACGTGTGTGGACCGCCATATCTACTAAATATCTCTCTATACAAAGCTTCCGCAATCGTTCTCGCAGTTTGATCTTTCAACATAATGGCCTCCGGCCAACGAGTAAGAGATTCAACGCAAAGAAGAATATACTTGTACCCATCTCTGCTTCTAGGAAGTTGAAGAATGTCCATATGCCAACGACCAAATATTTGCTTTATTGGCAAAGACGTAAGTGGTGGTTTATTCAGCGGAAGAGGAAACTTGCATTCCTGACACTTTAAACACGAAATTATATGTCTTGACACAGCGGTATGCATTCCCTTCCAAAAATATTTACGTCTGATCGATAAGTAACAGCGATGGAAACCCGGATGGCAACAGTCATCGTGATAACTCTCAAGTATACGCTGACGCAACTTCCTAGGAACGACGAGTTGATTAATGTAAGTTCGACTAGGTCCTCTAGATCGAGGTTGATAGTAATGAAACAACAAGCCATCACACAAAGCATACTCAGTACTCTCAATCACGATTTTCCTAGCATCCTGATCATTGCCTGGAAGTTCCCCGAACTCCAAATAACGAATCATAGGACCACAATCCGAACATGTAATCTGTTCATGAGCTGTTTGGCGCAAAATGTCCTCCTCCGTCAGGTCAGCAGGTGTAATTAAATCCTCCTCAACGATGATGTTCAACTGCACCGGTGTAACCCCAACAACTATCGGAGCCAAAATTTTATCCTCCATGTCATCCGATTCATCAGCTTGCACTGGATAATGACGACGAGATAAAGCATCCGCATTACTGTTAATTTTACCTTGTTTATACTCAATCGTAAAATCATACTGTTGCAACAACAACGACCAACGGAGTAACCTGCCAGAAGTACTGGTTTTCAAGGACTGCAGATATTTTAAACTTAGATGATCAGTATAGACAGTAAATCGAGTGTTAGCCAAATAACAATGGAACTGTTTAATGGCACAGACCATCGATAACATTTCCAATTCACTTACAGAATAAGCTCGTTCACTAGAGGTCAAACTACGTCCTCCATACGCAATAGGACGTTCTCTGCCACTCCCATCTTCTTGAGCCAAGACGAAACCAATAGCCTGAGAACTAGCGTCGCAATTGATGATAAATGGCATTTGCATATCCGGATAAATCAACACAGGAGCAGTAGCTAAAGCTACTTTAAGCTGCGTGAAAGCCTGCTCACAATAATCATCCCAAACGAACTCTAGATCTTTTTTTAATAATCGATGAAGAGGACTGGCAATTATCGAAAAGTTAGTAATAAATTTTCGATAATAGGATGCGAGACCGAGGAAACTACGAATTGCCTTAGGACACGTAGGACGCGGATAAGATTGAATAACCTCGATCTTTGAGTTATCAACGGAAACGCCCTCTGGCCCCAAGACATGACCCAAATACAAGATCTTATCCAGACCGAAGGAACATTTCTGTGGATTCAACTTCAAGTTAGCATCCTTAAGACGGTTAAACACCTCCTGAAGATGGACAAGGTGCAGATCAAATGATTTGCTGTATATCAGAATATCGTCTAAATATACAAGGACATTTTTGAAGTGCAAATTTTGGAACACCCTAGCCATTAGGAGCTGGAAAAACGAAGGTAAGTTTTTCAACCCAAAGGGAGAGGTACGAAATTGAAATTGGCCTTCGTGAGTCACGAAAGAACTCTTTTCTTTAGTGTCTGGATGCAACGGAAGTTGATGATATCCGCTTCGTAGGTCCAGTAGACTGAAATATTTTGGCCTGCCCTCTGCCATAGCATCGAATACATCATTGAGTTGAGGAAGAGGAAAACTGATTGACTTAGTTACTGCATTCAACTTTCGATAGTCGACACAAAACCTTATTTGTCCGGACTTTTTCCTAACAAGGACGACGGGACTACTCCAACAACTCGAACTAGGTTCAATTATCCCAGCGTCCAACATCTGCTTTGTCTGCCTTGCGATTTCAGCTTTCGCTGCAATAGAATGCCTATAGGCTCTCTGATGCACTGGAGTAGCATCGCCTGTGATAATCGAATGCTGGACATAATCAGTTTTACCCAAGTCTGCCAGAGATTGTGAAAATGCGCTCGCATTCCTCTGTAAAAAATCTTTCAACTTTGCATTCTCATCATCCGACAAATGATCAGAATGATAATTAATCTTCAAATCCTGCAACGATGTAGATTGTACAGGGCATTCAGGACAACAAAAATCATTACATTTAGCATCAGGGCGAGATGCATCCGAAGATTGTTTCGTGCCAAACAAATTACTTTTAGCATCCCGATGAAGGTTTTCCCATGATGGTTTGGTGCCAGCCGCCTTATCTGAATTTAGATCCAAGGTTCCCAAATCCGATAATTTGGAAACATCTGTTTCACGTTGCACCATCATGTCGTCTAATTGCTCTGCACTGTTTTGAGCGGAATGTCTGGTGATTGTATGATCAGTAAATGCTGCCAAAACATTAGAGGTTACAGGTTCAATGGATGCTAATGGCTTGTGGCGTGACAACCATAATACATGATTCGTAGGATTGAGAATTTTACAAACAGCTGTCCTGCCTGAAGAATCAATTATGCTTCGTGCGCAAATAAATTTACGTTTCGTGACATGCTCCAATGGTTCAATAATTGAAACGTGCGATGAACAGTTAGTAGGGAGCAAAATTGGAACAAGGGTTTCAGAGAGAGGAGGAAGAACAGTAGCATGCAATGTAAAAACTGTTGGCAATCGAACATTTACAGTTGACAACCGTGTAGACGTTAAATTATCAAAAAAACGTACTACATTCTCCTCAAAATCCACTTTCGCACGACCAGCTTGTAAGAAATCCAACCCCAGAATTAAATTAAAACCCACCTCAGGCAATATCAAAACTTCACAAGGCAAACCCAAACCTGATATGTTAATAGTCATGACCGCTTTTCCCAAAACCTTCACCGAACGATTATCAGCCAAAAACACATTTTTACTATCCCCTTCCTTCAACGGAAGCATAGGAAGTTTCAACTTCTTTAAAAAGTCAACACTCATACAACTCACAGAAGCACCAGAATCCAAAAGACACCTAACTGTCAAATTCTTAATTTGCACACAAATGGTATTTTTATGCAATGGCACCTTATCAGTTTGAGCACAGACGCCTTCCGTCGACGGGCCACGACGGTAGGCGCGTTCCTATCTTTGATTAGAGTAGCGTCCCCTAGCGGAACGACAGACTGACCGCAAGTGACCACGCTTCCCACAACTGAAACAAGTGACCCCCTTTCCCCGGCAAAAACCAGTAACAGAATGAAAACCCCCGCAATTACCACAAGTGGACTTGGAAGGTGTTCGCCAGTAGGAAGATTGTTGTGGTCGATCCTGGTTGTTAGATGATCGATACTGTGTGTCAGCTGGTTGATACTGCCGTGGCGGAAGCGGTTGCTGGACAGTGTAGCCCCGGTTGTTCTGGTTGTCTCGGTTGTCCGAGCGTTGTGACGCATAGAACTGCGTCTGCCGATGGTCTTGAGGCGACGAAGATGAAGCATAGACGTCGTGACGCGTATCAGACGATGATGGAGGAGTCGATTGGTCCATAAAAGTGACATGGCGAGACGAAGGGGATGGCGATGACGATCTTCGGTGAGCACTGATAGCAGCTACATTCGTGAGTTGTAGCTGTTTCAACTCCTCCTTTATGGCAGTCAATTCCAGGACAGTCTGGCGAAGATTGTCGGCAGTGTCACCCCGATCATCCTGGGATAGTTCCGCCAGCCGGCCCCATTTCTGAATTTCCTCAATAGTAGTCGGATCATGTTGAAGCACCAGTTGACGTATGTGTGCCCGAAGACCGTTCAAAGCGACGAGGAACGTCTGCTCCACCCCAATTTCGAGCTTTCCGGCAGCCTGCTGAACTGTAGTCAGAAAATCATCCACAGATTGTTGTGGCGCCTGTTTCAATGTCCACAGCTCAGCTGACCGTTTCCATGCTGTCGTTGAATTTGGGCCGTACCTTTTAATGAGGGCTTCACGTAAAACCTCATAGTCCTCACGTGTCCGTCGGGTTTGCGTATTAAACCACGTTGCACTGCCTTCCTTCAGAAGAAGAGGTAACGCCGAAAGTTTTTGTGCTTGCGTCATTGTCCGAAAAGTGGCCCACAAGTCAAAGTTCTTCAAGAATTCAATAATATCGTCCTCAGAACGACCCGTGAAAGCAGAAGGTACCAGCGTATTCGCCATCTCCTCAGAATCAGACTCAAATTCAGAACTGTCAGAACTCTCAGATCCGTCGTGATCAACGAAGACAGATTGGTCCGGCAGCGATGATACTGGCACTGACGACGGAATCACTGGAATCAATGGCGATGAGGCAGGAGTAGTTAAAACGTATGAAGAAGGCGGAACCAGTTCAGGAGAAGACGATAGAAATGTTGAAGATGTCTGTTGTGGTTTTCCCGATCTAAGGAAGTAGTGACCAGTGGTTGCGTTTTCCGGTTCACTCATGTGTGTTCTTGCTGCTGTCCGGAAGCATACAGATGCGGAGAGGTGTGTCTGCACTGATACCCCGGTTGTCCACCAGTTGTAGCGTCTCTATTGTCGGATGTTCTAGACTTAACGCTAACTAATACAACTCAACACTGTGTATAGAACGTCTACCTTTATTAATCATAATAAACTAAGATACAGCTTACACAATGCTAGGTGAGCAGCAGCCACACTCGTATATTCAACCGGTCGCTCTCTCAGCTCCGCAAAACACTGGTTTTATACCCCGGCAAGATAATCCCTTGCCTGCACACACCACTAAGGCCACCAACTCTGCTTGCCAGCCGCTGTCACTGCACACACACCTAGGCTGATACTACACACCTACATACTACATGGCAACATTTATGACAATGTCCTTCCATGGAGTGACCAATGCTGCAGTTCTTTCATCATCCATTGCTGTGCTAAATGCAGCTTGGTTGATAGAAGGCCAGTAGTCTTTAAAATGACCGAAGATCTCGATGTTTGGGGACTTTGACACATCATGTAGGCTGAAAACTTTCTCGAGCATGATCTCGGCAACATGATGGCGACAGCCCAAGTTCAAAAGCTGTCGACCAATCTCGGACTCCAGTTTGATGCACACCCCGCCTTTAGCGCCAGTATTGGATGCCGTGGTATCAAAGCATAGACCCTTAATGCGTTCACGCAATCCCCATTCATCCAGTGTCCCCAAAATCGCATGCGCCATTGTAGCTGCTCTTCCGTTATCAAGCTTTGGAACCGAAAGAAGTTTCACTACATTTTTGCCTGAAACCAGAACTGGAAGTCGGTCAACTCGTTTATGACCTGGAACAGTGAAGTCCTCCAAGATCTTCCCATCCCAATGTAATCTGAGTGCTACCATCATAAGTCTCTTCTCCTCTACTGCCACTCGGTCATCGAAAAAACTGAAGCCCACCAGTATTTCTGAAAGGTACCAGAGGTGACGGCCAAATGCGGTGATGGCTGCCTTGGCAACATCACCGATCGAGTCGATCGTAAACCCGGCCAAGTCGAGTCATTCGTTGTTTCCTCGACTCGACTCGACTCTGAAATATTTTACTTACTATTTCTTCACAAAATGACAGACCTTATGATATAATGACGTAATTTCTCTGTGTAAACACACAACGTACCGTATGAACCTAATATGAAGTTCACTGCAAATAATGAACCTCTTGGCGCTTTCTTATTAGTGGAAGTTATAGAGATACTTTCTTTCACAGTTTAACTATAATAGATAGATATTACACGTCCTCTACTGCCGTAAATATTTGTTGAGCTGGTACTAATTTATGTACCGTACCGTTGAGATTGACTTAGTTGATCCATGGCAACATTTCTGATCAATGTCCTTCCATGGATTTACCAATGCTTAATGCTTTCAAGTCATCCACTGTGCTAAATGCAGCTTGGTTGATATAAATAGGCCAACCTAAAGTCTTTAAAATACCCATTCATTACAGTTGATGCTTTGTACATTAGACATTGTAAAGCTTTAGGAAGTTATAATCTGCAATTACATGATATTAATAGAACAAGTTGAAAAGCCTTGACCAATTTCGGACGTAAGTGAATATGCACACCCCGAAATTACATGAGTAGGCTTTTGATGACTGGATTATCAAAGAATGCAATAGTCATCATGCAATTTTGGCCCAGAGACTACAGTCCAAGTCCCCAAAATCGCATGCGCCATTGTAGCTGCTCTTCCGTTATCAAGCTTTGGAACCGAAAGAAGTTTCACTACATTTTTGCCTGAAACCAGAACTGGAAGTCGGTCAACTCGTTTATGACCTGGAACAGTGAAGTCCTCCAAGATCTTCCCATCCCAATGTAAGATGAGTGGTACTCTTGGGTCAAAGCTGGCCTTTACTTCAGCGTTGAAATTCGCTCGGTGCTTCATTCTTGCTCGCCGGATAGCACTGCGACTAATAACCAGCTCCTCCACATCCTGTCCAAGCTGTTTAGTCGAAGCCATTGCCGAAAATATATGTGCTGCCTTTCGATCGCTGATGTCTGTACGGTCAAGAGCAGCTGCCACTTCAGAAGTCACCAATCCTTTCGTCCCACGAAGACGTGGACGAAGACGTGGACTCTTTTGTGTCGAGGGTCCAGCTACCAATTCAGATGACACGAGGGAATCACTATCGGTTGAGTCACTGGAGTCACTACTTGATGAGTGTTCATCAGCGACAGTAATTTCACTGGAGTCCATCATTGCTGACTTGACGTTCTTGGCTCGTTTTTCCTCAGCAGCCTTTCGCTTCCTAACACGCTCTTCTTGTTGAGTTAGATTTCGATCAATTCCTAACATAGCACCTCTTCGACCCTTTTCCCGTTGTGCCTCCAGGAACAACCTGTCTTCGTCAATTTTCAACAGCAACATTGCATCCTTGTGGGCCACGTCAAAAAGATAGCTGAGACTTTCTTGGAACATCTGTTGGTTCTTCAGATTACTTGGCGAAACACGATTTATAAGCTTCTTTAGCCCTTGCCACTCAGCGTGAAGCTTTCTGATATGCTCCACCACGTGAGTAGGTGCTTTAGTTGGAATTCTTGCTTTGTCCCACACCTGTAATAGCATCTCTGTAGTCTTGGTAATGCTATCATGCAGGTTCATCTGTTGACCAATGTGGTAATGGAAGAGAACTTTGATGACTTCTCCACGCGACGGAAGTTTTGAAGCCTTGAAGTTCTCTTCAGTTCCCCCAACAAGCCAAATAGCACGTGCGGCACGTGTGGATTTATTGCTCGAAACAGTGGCCATTGTCTCAGCTCAGATTATTAAAGGTTTTGTAATGTGCAATAAACTTTAGCCCATGAGTTGCATGACGATGACACTTCCAAAGAAAAATATTAACCCCGGGTTACTTTCACACGTGTTACTTACAACAGCAAACTTTCTTAATTTGATGCGACTATGGGTAAAATGAACGCAATTATTGTAAACAACATACAGAATTTGTCAAAACGCCATCCAAACCTAGTAAGTAAGCAAGTTATCATTATCATTTGCTGTTGTAAGTAACAAGTGTCAAAGTAATATTACTGCGTCCGAAATAGTATTATTGACAATTTGACATTCAAATGATTTATTTTAGTAATATTTCACATATGCTAACAGTTTAACATACAAGGAAGAATAGGTAAATATAGTCAATGTTTAATTTAGCATTAAGGTGGTATTCACAAAACTTTGCAGTCCAGAGTGATATTTTTTGGGTAATTGCTACTCGTTTTCGTTCATTGTTTCAATATATGAAACTTCCATCACGTTGTGCAAGTTCTAAACATTGTTCAATCTTACTCATTTCTTGGCTACAACAGTTCTGGACCAAGTGGCACCAAATAATGGGTTGGAGGAAGAAAAATAAATATGTTGAAAATTTTCCATTATGGATAGGACCACCCTAATATATATATATATATGCCTATATATATATAATATATGCTATATATATATATATATATATATGTATATAAATATATATATATATATATATATATACATAATATACATATATATATATATATATATATATATATATATATATATATATATATATGTATATATATACATATATATATATGTACATATACATATATATATGTATATATATATATATATATATATATATATATATACTCCACATATATATATATATATATATATGTACATATACATGTTTTACCATGAAATCTTCGGAATATCGAACCTTCGGAATATCGAACCTTCGGAATATCGAACCTTCGGAATATCGAATCTTCGGAATATCGACCTGTCCCCGAGCTAACCATGTTGTTGCTTTTTATGTCGGTTTTATGCAAAGTATATAATGTACACCATTAAATGCATGTGACCTTATGTCAAATAGGCAGTTGCACAATGCACATAGCTTGCAACTGCGTTTGTGCAAATTAACATGCATTTGAATATTTAAACACTGCGCTTTGCATGACCGTTAATCATCAATAGTGTAGCGTTACGGTCACGAGTCGTCACCCATGGGGTTATTAAGCTATAAGGATGTCAAAGCGAAGAAGGGTGAGAGCCACCCAGTGTTTTAGTTGTTGGGGGTTTGGGAGGTTCAACCCCTTAGTTCGTCTTCTCTTCCAATCAGCTACGTTTCTCTTCCAATCAGCTACGTGACTGAAAAGCTAATGGGGAGTCAGGTCTTGATCCCAGCTCATTAGCTATTTCAAAAAAGCCTACAGCCATTCAAAGCGTGTTAGAAATTGGTTCTTTTGGCTGAGATCAAGGAACCAGTATGCAGAATTAAGATTAATAGGCCCTACTAGTTCTCTAGTTTGTTTCTTTTTCTGTTAATGCTGTGCTTGCTATGTTCGTGTACTTTGGTAGGCTGTAAAATTATCGACCACCCCAACCCAGCTCTCTTTGGGCAAATAAAACACTTAAGTCACCCAAATGTGGGCAAATGTGGACAAGTGGATGAAATTACGCCCAGTGTTGGCGGTCGCTTGTAAATATGGTATATATTCTGTTGCTTTAGCAAGTGTAAATATGGTGCAGACTGTTACTTCAGTACATCCCGTGCCTTAAAAGCTTATTTCAGACACACGGCTTACAGCGTGAATTGCATTTGAGCTAATATTAGACCCTCTGCTGGTTGCGGAAGTATCAAATAAACAAACCCACAGCATAGTAAGCTCTGTAAGAACAAAAGGTTAGCCTAATCTACCAATAGAGTGCGGAGGGAGAGGGTAAGGTCAGATGAGGGCATATGTGGACTAAGGGAGAGCGGTGTTAAGAGTAGGTCGTTTTTATATGAGGTTCCTTGATTAGGGCTTGGTTTTGGTGAGCCATTGGTCCCTGGCTAAATAACACCGGCTGATGAATGATAAAAATAATAATTATGAACATCCCAATTGGTAATAATTTCACAATTGATAAGGAAAACGGATGCTTTTAGGTCTATCCAACGTACAGACGGCACAGGCCTAAAGGCCTGTAAATTGAAACATCTAGTTACACTGTCGTAATTGATATAGCCTGTAGGATCTGGAGCAACGGTTACTCATAAATGGCTGCATGGTAACTCACTAATAGCGCCCCACGAATTCAGCACTGCCTACAACTGCTATTATACGAACGCAGATATTGTGATAACGTCGCTATAGAAAATCCGTAGATTAGACGAGTATTTGAAAATTATTGAGAAGAGAAAACTCGAGAAGCCTTTTTTCACAGTCGAAAGCAGGAAATACGGGAAAGAAATTCAAGACTCCTGTCCAGAGCCGATGATTCCTTTTAACACAATCCGATCAGAAGTATTCGGCTGCTGTTCAAAATACGGGTATTTGGATATCTGACTCATGTAACAAGGCTGCACATAACAATACAAAGCACAGGCTTAAGACAGCCGGCTTTATTTCAGTCATCACAGAATGGAAGTCATCGTGCTAATCGTCTTCTTTCTTACTGCTGCAGGTAAAAACTACGTATTTGCATGCTAGAAAATGAACTTAGCACTTTAACGATGAGATGCATTGGTTTCCCGGTTTGTACATTATCGTCGTAAAAGTGTTAAACAAGTGCTGATATTTCACCTTCTTATCTCCTTTTATCTCCTAGATTCCAGTTCGGTCGCTAAGACTGTTTTATTCAGCCAATGCCAAGCAACCTTTAGTTTTACTAAATGCAGCTGACCGCGTAGAGTTATTGAGTTTGAATAAGAAGATGCACGCAGAACCAAATCAGGTAATTTTTCATGCGTTGAAGCCTAATCACATAAAAGATTTGATATGCCTGCAAACATAGAGTTGGCATAATCGAGGAGAGAGCAGACAACAGAGCAGTGTATGTTGTTCACTTCAAAGTAAGTCACAATAGTACAGTCCCTCAGTCCGTTCGTTTGACTGTCCGTCCGCACATAATTATGGTTGCAACGGACAATATTTAGCGCTACATTGCAGTTACTTGTTCGGCGCGTTAACTTGTAGGTGCACAAGGAAGTCAGTTGGAAGGACCTCAGAACACATTGAGTGTTGTTGGCTCAAATGTTACCTTGAAATGTTTATCTTCATCTAGAAACTGTAGCGGAATTGACTGGCTGATATATATTGCTAGTAACTCGAAGACTGTTTTCCACCATAGTCGTAAAATGGCCAGCGTCTATAGCAACCGATTCAGCATGGAAAATGTATCCGGTTGTCATCTGATTATTAAAAACGTTGAACTGGCAGACGCCGGACGCTACCTTTGCAGAGCTACTATTTCATCACAGACAGTTGAAACATCTGCTGATCTTATTATACTGGGTAAGTTATTTTTCTCAAATGAAAATATGGTAATAACGAACAAACCTATTTTCTGTGGAGCCTAAGTTCCATAATTTACTTACCATGTGTATGTAGTTCATAAGTGTATACATATGTATATTTGTGTGCCAGTCTGTCATTTTTTAATTTAGCAGTTTAAGTTTAACAAAACCATGTAGGGGCAGGTTTTTACTGTTTACCGAACATTATAACGCCGAAAAGCAACGAGTCAACCCATAGTAAATATTCATCATACAATGAAAATTAGACTATCACACAAATAAATACTTTAAAAACACGGACACAATGAATTGCTTGTGGCGTTTGTTGTCTGTATTGGGCCTATTCCCACGATTTCTTCCTGGTTAACGATCAGTTAAACTCCAGGACTATCATGGCTTCTGCACCCGATGTGCGATAAATCATAGCAAGCCTTTCATTCAAGATCATGCAACCTACAAACATAGCCTACAAAAATCACATTAAAACTAGATAAAATTATATTAAAATGGTCATGAGAATGGCTAATATAAAATTATCTGCACTTTTAGAAAACTATTAATTTTAATCGATCGTGTTTGAGTGCATTTATTAAGAATCACAATTAATTTCGAAATGTTACAGAGACTCAACCCAAATGTACGACAAATGCGTCTTCGAATGTCACAGTGGAAGGAGATGGAGTGTGGTTGACATGTGAGGTTAATTATAATGGAACAAACAGAGCATCGATGGCCTGGAATGAAGTAAAAGATGCTCCACGTGCTGTGGAAAATGGAACAACCATGAGTCGAACTTACTCTGTCGTTGCTTCTGCACCTGAGGTTCCATCATTCATCTGCAGCTTTTCAGTGGCAGTTGAAACTAAAGATAATGGAGAACTAATTAAAGGTTTGGCTTCAAACATCCCAGCTACAATTTGTGAAACACCTGCCATCAAAATCCTCTGTAAGTATTTTTCTTCATTTAAAGTAATAAACATGCTCTTCTTCGACTTTTCAACTTACTCCAATGCTAAATACGGAATCGCATTTCGTTATTCAATGGTATCCTCGTAAAATAAAATAGCTTAGCGTAATGGTTGCCTATTCCAATCGTGATGGTTAGCTCTGAAGTCTGTTATATGGACTGTTATCAATCTTAGTCCTTTGAAGCGTGGTAATGCAACACTTCGTCAATGGCCATATGATTTCAGTGTTGGAAGTCAGGTTTCAACAGCGTAATCCAAAACCGATGAACACATTCACTAACAGCATGTGTAAATTTGGTAAATTATTATTTTTGCAATGTTTTCTCGTTAATTGGCACTTTTCTATGCTATTCTAAATAAGCTGCACTTTTCTGTTATGTTTCAGATTCGGTGAGGAACGTCAGTTTATCACCTTCACTTGCTGTCTATTCTCCTGGAACCATCATCACTTGTACGGCAGAGGGAAATCCAGCTCCGAGTTTCAAATGGCAGATGATGGAACCGAAAATCAATGCAACCTGGCAGGATATTCCTCAAAACATTCACCATCAATTTGCTCAATTTAGCGATGCGAGTCAGTATAGATGTGAAGCAACGAATTTTGTGAGGGGAAAGAATCACACAGCAATATCTACTGTATTCCAAATACTGCAGTCAGGTACATTAAGACTGTTAATTAACTCTTAGTTTGTTGATTCTGCAATTAATCAGAGAAACCAAAAGTCTAGCTACCAAAGGTGAGCAAGCTGAAACAGATTACTTTGAAGCTTAGTCGATGTGCGTGTAATAAGTTGTAAAATGATATAAGCTTCATGTAACATTCTTATTTATTCGATAAACGACATAAAAACTAACAGATTTCACGAGGTTTTAGACAATGTTTTTTAGTTTTGAATGGGTTTAATGAATAATGCCTTGAAATCTTTACCATCCGAGAATGCCTGCTCCTCTTATGTTCTAGTTATATGTCGGAAATGACATAAAATCACAGACATTTTGTGTTATTGAATTGATAGGTGAATTAATTTCAACTACGACTTCAGCTACGCCTAGTAATTCAGAAGATTGCGCTGGAGGTGGCATTGGATTGGGCTTTGGAATGGGATTTCTTGTTGCCATACTTTTGGCGTCCATTACCTTTGTCATCTTTGTCAGGCTCAGATTGATAGAGTTTCATCTATGGTCAGCTACTAAACCTCTCGGTAAGAGTCGATGGACAGAGACAGAGACATACAGGGCAATTGAAACAGACAAGAAACTTACACAGACAAAAATTGAGATACATAGTCGTAAAGTTTGTGCTATATTCTGCGAATACAGCCGACGCAATTTAGATTTTAAATTTGCTGTTGTGAATACTGTGATATTAAGACAAAATTGCAACATACATGACGACCAGTAGTAATATTTAAAATAATGATAATAAGCATATAATATATATACATAGACAGACAGACAGACAGAGTGAGACAGAGACAGACAGAGACAGACAGACAGAGATAGACAGACAGAGACAGACAAGAACAGAGAGACATAGAGAGAGCCAGAGACAGAAAGAGAGACATAGAAAAAGACAAAGACTGCGAGAGACATACACAGAGACATATAGACAGAGACAGAGATATAGAGAGACACAGAAACAAAGATAATATAGAGAGAAACAACGGCAGAGACAAAGAGAGAGACTGAGAGAGAGACACCGAGGCGTAGAGATAGACAGAGACATAGAGAGAGAAAGACGGAGAGACAGAGTGACAGAGAGAAGCATGAATATTATACAAGAGCTTTGAGAAGTGATAGGAGAGTAATAGCAGATATTGCATCTTTCGTTTCTTGTTCTCGGTAGATGGCGTCGTGCAGCCCATGGAGCAGGAGATCAGTCCTTCTTCTCGTCAGGTTTCGGTGATGTATGCTTCCATTCCAGAACCAGAAGCTCCATTAGTAAGCCAATCATTCACTTATTGCCAGAAAGAATCAGGCATTACTGTGGCCAAATTATAATTTTTCTGTCGCAACAAACATTCATTTGAATGTATTTCACTGTATTTTCTACTTCTTTCCTCTGTGTACTGCCAGTCGAAAGATCTGGAGGCGAGAGGGGACAGGTCAGCAGCCCTTAAAATACCGAGACTAAGAAGGTGACGTCGCTGACACATCATACCCATGACTGCTCTTCTTCTAGCTCAAATTGTGTCTACCTGACATTTAAATCGGGATGTAACAAGGAAGTTTACAGTCGTTCAAATGTTATGTTGATGACTATTTTACCCCATTTAAAATATTCTTATGCTTCTCGTGTACAACTGTAGAAATTATGCAACCAAATAGGTTTTACACTTTACTAATGTATGGAGTCAATGCAGAACTACAAAAATATAAAACTTTTTCTACGCTCTATTAAAGGTCAGCGAACAGGAGTCAGCCTATGCAAGTTTGAGAGAAGATAGAGACGTGTTAAAGGTCAGCGAACAGGAGTCAACCTATGCGAGTTTGAGAGAAAATGGAGACGTGAATGAATATACGTCGCTCGAAGAAAAACGGAAAACTAAGCTAGAGAGAAAAAGTTCAAAACTTAGTCAGCGTTCTACCACACATGATGTTCAGAGTGCATAAGGAGAATGACTATCATCGCACCAAAGGTTTATTCACTTCCGTGTGTCAAAGACGAAGACGTTGTGAATCAAATAATTATAAGCAATACGATAGCCTCAATGTTAAACATTAGAATGCATCCAAGTAAATGTCCCAGAGTGCTACTACAGCTTAATTTTGTAAACCTACTACATGTATATTATTACATCCAAAGCTTAACTTTATGCTAGAATTGTTTAGCAAATTTTGGCTAAAATTTGTGATAACCAAGTGGACACAATGAATGTTCTTAAATGGATTGCCTCGTTATTACTTAATATGTCGGCTGCAAATGCCAACTGAAACCAAATAATAGGCCTATAGAACATTCTATATTTGGAAAACTCATATCACTCTCAACATAATCTTATCCTGGACCAATACACTGAAATGAAACCACTGAACGCGACGTCGTTCTGTAAATGACTCGTTTTAGGTTTAGTCGTTGTTCCTTTTATTACTATTATCTTGTGTCAATCCTTCTGGATTGTAAAGACAAGGGAAGCGTTGTTCGGGAATGGCTAGTCTTCACAGATGGTTTTGTTAGTGAAAAAGGTGCTACAAAAAGTGATTGCATTGAAGCGCTGACAGACATAGATAAGGGCTGAAAGAGAAAAGTGGTATCTCTACTGTTGTTATTGCTACTACAACTACAACAACAACTACTACTACAACTACTATTACTACTACTACTGCTGCTGCTGCTGCTGCTGCTGCTGCTGCTGCTGCTGCTGCTGCTGCTGCTGCTGCTACTACGATCATCATCATTAACCTATTTATTATTTTAACTACATGCTGAGTTTTCAACCTATTGGCCTGAGAAGGCGTGCTAATGACGTGGAGGTTACGGCTGGGTAGAAATTTTGAGTAGGGTCGGGTACGGGTTCGGGTACAAGTACGGGAATGTCTTCTGTTACGGGGAAGGGTCGGGTAGCAAAAATGCTCTGCCCTCAGACCTCTAGAACGGTCTGTTACTCCAGTGCATCTTGTGCCTTAAAATCGTATTTCAGTCACACGGGTTACAGCAGAGTGCATTGAATTTGAGCTAATATTATTACCACTGCTGGATGCGGAAATATCAAGTACCCAAACTCACAGCACAGTAGCCATATCTGCCAATGGAGTGCGGACTTTCGAAAAGAAAGAGAAAGAAAGGTGAGATGAGTGTAAATGTGGACAATGGGAGAGTGGGGTTCAGAGTAGGTCGTTTTTATATTGAGGTCTATTGATAATGGTTTGGTTTGGGTACTCCATCAGCAGATCCCTGTAGTCCAGTGGACACCCGCATTCTAAGAGTCACTGATTAACAATAACAATAATACTGACGCACATCCCAATCGCTATTAATTTTACCTTTCATAAGGGAGATGGAGATTAGAATGGTGTTTTAGGTCTGTCCAGCGTTCATGCCTAATATTAGGCCTGTCGACTGAAACATAATTATAGTTATTCTGCCGTAATTGTTATAGCCTGTACGATAAGGGCATCAGCTGTACTGATAACTGGCTGGTAACTCATTAATAACACGCCTCGCATTCAGTACTGCCTACAATACTTAGTGATTATACGGACGCAGATAGTGAGTATACAAGTGACATACGGAGGCAGATAATGAGATAGCGTCACTATAGAATAGGATGTGCATTTGGAAATTATTGCGCAGAGAAACTCGAGAAGCTTTCTTCAATGCCCAAAGCAGGAAATAAGGGAAAGAAACTTAAAACCCTGCACAGAGTAGATGGTTTTTTTTAAACCACCCATATAAGTTATTCTGGTATTCAGACGTTTGACTATTGTAACTAGGTTACGCCTACGTAAAACAGTACACAGGCTTGAAACAACCGGTTTCATTTCAGTCATCAGAGAATGGAAATCGTCGCTCTAATCGCATTGTTTCTTACTACAACAGGTAAACACTAAGATTTTGCAATACAGCAAAAGAGTGCTGATGGTGGTGGTGGTTGTGGTGGTGGTGGATGGTGGTGGTGGTGGTAATAATAATAATATTATTATTATTATTTATTTATTTTTATGCCCCGAGGTATACATGCATGATCCCTCAGGGATTATTATTATTATTAAGGAGTTTTTATATAGCGTCAGTTCAAGGTAATCTACTCAGAAGCGCTCCCAGTCGAACCACGGCTAAATAAGGCAGTCTTTAAGTTAGCAAGAAACTTAGTAGTTCGGCCTCTATGCACTGAATGGAGTGCAGGAGAGACCTCATTCCAGGTCGAAGGGCCAGCAATCGAAAAAGAGCGCCGCTGATTAATAGTAGTCCTCGAGCGAAGGACTAGGAGTTCACCCAGATCAGCTGATCGCAGAGTCGACCCACACTGTATACACCAGAGGTGGGACAGCAGAGATCCCGCAGGTACAGGGTGGGGGAGCAGCCCCTTCATGCAGTGCCAGGCCAATGCAGAGACCCTATAGGTAATCAGCTGCGGGAAAGCAAACCATCGTAGTACATTCTGCATATTCTGAGAATTGACCAAATTTTGGAATATGTCCAACGAGACGTGCCGCTGCGCCAAAAACCCGAACTGGGCATCCAATCCGGGTAGGTGGAAGACCATGACAGAGGGCACTGCAGTAATCGAGGCCGGAAAATACAAAGGAGTGGATGAGGGTGAAAGCAGCAGTAGGAGTCAAAGAGCGAGATACCACCATAAGCTGACGCAATTGGGAATAACAATCACGACAAAGTAAGTTAGTGTGTTGCATGACAGTGAGCTCCTGCTCCAAGGTTACACCAAGGTCCCGAAAATATGTAAATTAAAAGTATGTTAATCATAATGATGTTTGAGAAATAGGCTGTAGAGGAAATAAATAGTTAAGCCAATGTGTACGCTAGACCGACTGACCTAATTAGGTTACCCTGTTAACGGAACTTGAGGTTCCTTATCTTGTTACTCATTGGTACTGGAATTGTATACTTGTCTTTAAATATAAGCACTGTTTTAATTTAACAGCGGCGGTGAGCAATAACGTTGCTTTGATCTGATTGATTTGCTTTAGTTGTGTGACTTACTTTTAGGTGCAGAAGAAAGCCAATTGGAAGGACCTCAGAACACATTGAGCGTTGTCGGCTCAAATGTTACCTTGAAATGTTTATCTCCGTCTAGTAACTGTAGTGGAACTGAATGGTTGAAATATAGTGCTGGAAATCCGAAGACTGTTTTCAACCAACATGGGGTAATATCCAACATTTATAGAGAAAGATACAGTATCGAAAATAAATCCCGTTGTGCTCTGATTATTGAAAACGTTCAACTGACAGACGCCGGACGCTTTATTTGCAGAGCTCTCATTTCATCAAACACAGTTGAAAGATCTGCTTATCTTATTATACTAGGTAAGGTATACTTCAAGTGAGTCTGTGGTAATAACAGTAAAAGAACCTGCATGTAACTTCTGCGGAGCCTCAGTCACAGCAACAACATAATTTACTAACCATGTATGTGTTGATGTATTCGTATGTGTGTGTGAATGTATGAATGTATGTATGTATGTATGTATGTATATATGTATGTATGTATGTATGTATGTATGTATATAATGTAATGTAATGTAATTAGTAATTTATATAGCGCCGCTCACAGCCGAGGCCATTCAGTAGCGCTCCCAGTGCGAAAACCCCGAGAGAAGAAATATGTTTTAAGGAGAGAGAGAGAGATGAAGACAATGATCCAGAAAGGAAAGTATCACGCAAAGTGAAGTGAAGGGCATTCCACAAAGAGGGTCCAATGATGGCAAAGGATCGAGTTTGAGCAATCGTGGTCCTAGCTCGTGGGACAAAGAAGTCAGACCGGTCCAGAGATCGTAAAGGCCGATGAGAAGATGCAGAAAGAGGAGGACGAATGACATCCCTGAGGTATTTGGAGCAAGTCCCAGTTTAGATTTGAGGACCAAAGCAAGGACTTTAAACTGAATGCGGTCAGAGAGAGGAAGCCAATGCAGTTGGTTGACCATGAACGATGATATATGGGAGTATTTAGGAAGGTGGGCAAACAATCGAGCAGCAGTATTGAGAACAGATTGAATAGGGTATAGACGGACCTTGGGAAGACCAATAAGTATGTATGTATGTATGTATGTATGTATGTATGTATGTATGTATGTATGTATGTATGTATGTATGTATGTATGTATGTATGTATGTATGTATGTATGTATGTATGTATGTATGTATGTATGTATGTATGTATGTATGTATGTATGTATGTATGTATGTATGTATGTATGCATGTATGTATGTATGTATGTACATGTATGTATGTAATCTGTCAAATTTAAAATATTTTTAAAAACTAAGTAGGTCCAAGTTTGCTCTTTATCGAACCCTATAGCGCCGAAAAGCAATTAGCCTAGCGATAACGAATATTCATCATACATAAAATATTTATTGCACAAATGGAAACTGTTGGAGCAATTTCCATGGTTACTTTCGAAACATGCGTCCCGGTTGAAGGGACAGTCTTTACGAGCTGTCGAAATGCAAATTTACGTAAAGCGTCCCTTGCCGGTAAAAATCAAATCGTAGTCACTTTAAAATGCTTATACCTATGACGACTGTTGTCTGTGTTATTCTCACGACTTCTTCTCATGACTTCCCCATGATTACCAATCTGTTAAGCGATAGGCCTACTTTCGCCTCTGCACCCGATATTTGATCAAACTTTGCAGGCATTTCATTCGCGAACACCCGAATTACAAATCTAACCCGCAGAAAAATGAGATTAAAACTAAATATATTTTAAAGTATACATATATATGTATATCAATGGTTATGAGAATGATTAATATATCTGGGCTTTTAGGAGTTTGAGTGTAATTTTAGAATCACAATTAATTTCGAAATGTTACAGAGACTCAACCCAAATGTTCGATAAGTGCATCTCAGGATAGGCCCGACATAATGGAAGGAGATGGAGTGCAGTTGACATGTGAGGTAACGTATAATGGAACAGTCAGAGCATCGATGGTCTGGAAAGAAGTGAAAGGTTCTCCGGTTATTATGAACAATGGAAAAACCATAAGTCGGTCTGACTCTTTTGTTGCTTCTGCACCTGAGGTTCCATCATTCACGTGCATAACTTCATTTGAAACTAATAGCACAGAGATTATCGGTCTGGCTACAAACTTTCGAGATACCACTTGTGGAACACCTGCCATCAAAGTAATCTGTAAGTATTTTTCACAACTTAAGGTAATTATTGCTCTTTTGCTGAACTATTCAACCTGCTTAAATGCTAAATACGGAACCGTATTTTAACGACGTGTGATAATTCGTTTTCAACTGTATCCTTGTGAAAGAAAATATGTATTTTCGTTTATTCGTTAAATTCTTGTTGTCAAAACGCAACAAGTGACAATTGTTCTAGATCATAGCAGTTTTGAGCGATAGATTTTGCTTAGTAACATCAGTTGTCTGTTATGACTAGTATATGTTTTTAATGTCATTATGTGATAAAAAAAAGTTCTTATTGCCTTTGATTGGAAGGGCGAATGGATGGGGTCGCATCCATGATAGCGCAATATTATAGTTTAATGTAACGGTTGCCAATTCCGACCAAAATGGTTAACGCTGAAGTCTGACAGGGTTGTCTATTATATGGACTGTTATCATTCTTCAGCAATGATATTATGCAGCGGGATATACAATACAACATTGCGTTCACGGTAGGGATAGTAGAAATTCATGGCAAAAAGTCCAAATTTACGGTGGCATCTTGTGAAAATGCGCGAAAATCACGACAAATTCGTGGCATGAAATCACGCTTTCTTTTATTTGCTGAGATCCGACCAAACAATAACGGAAATAAGGATGCGTTCACTAATTAATATAATTAAAGAACCAAAATGACCTCATGTCAGTCAGCCAGTAATTTGAGAGGAAGAGGGAGAGGCACGGGGAGTGAGAAAGGACTAACTTCAATCGCATATCTCGTGACGACGCATTCTTGACAGTTTCACATTCTTCTTTAACCAGGGTTAGGACGGGCAAACAACTAGTGTAGAATAAATGTCAGTCTAAACCTCCTGCATCAAATCAAGTTTGTATTCACTAAAATCTAATCAATATAATCAAATCGATAACACAGATCTAAGCAGCGACTCTCTGTCGCTGTGTAATATCACGGTTACGGTCAGAGTCGACGTTCGACGCATAGTACTGTTAGTGTTTGCATATAGAGCCAAGTTCTACTGTGTAAAACTTTGCACTAATTTAAAAATATTTGCCCAGAATCACGGCAATTCACGGTATTTCGGAAAATTCACAGCAATCAAGGCAAATGCCGAAAATCACGGAATTCACGGCTTCCGTGACTTCGTAAATTTGTCTATCCCTAGCAGCATGACGTATTAAAAATCCGTCTTAGGTGAATGATTGCAACGTCTTCTCGTTCATTTGCACTATTCCATGTTACTCCAATTGAGCTGCTCTTTTCTTGTATGTTTCAGATTCGGTGAGGAATGTCAATTTATCACCTTCATTTGCTGTCTATTCTTTTGGAACCATCATCACTTGTACGGCAGAGGGAAATCCCGCTCCAAATTTCAAATGGCAGGTGCTGGAATGGAAAATCAATGCAACCTGGCAGAATATTCCGAATGCAACGCACCATCTATTTTCTCCAAGTAATGGCGATTTGAGTCAATATAGATGTGTAGCAACAAATGTTGTGAGGGGAAAGCTTTACGAAGAAACATCTACTGCATTCCAAATTATGCAGTCAGGTAAATTAAGACTGTTTATTAACCACTCCTAGTGTATTAATTGCGTTGTTTCATTTGTAAGTGCAATAAGTAACTTCTATCGCGCCAGTATCTAATTTACAAAGCATCAACCGATGTCGCACCAAAACAAAACCGTAATCAAGTCAATAATTCAGAAGGTCAGTCCTTTAAGATAGAGAGGCAGCCTATGGAGGATAGGTAATCTGAGAAAGGTGAGTCTTTAGTGAGAACGAAAGGACATAAGCGAATGAGCAGAACAGACAGCTACTGTACAGAGACAAAGCGTTCCAAAATCTAGGTAAAACAACTGAAATTGCTGTTTCACAACAGACAGTTCGAGCTTATAAGGGTTACGATGAAACGTCTTACGAGATCCATATTAATAACATAATATAACGACCCATGTCTTCTTTGACGTATTCTCCATTTTTTCTAATGCCTTTTGCAAATGAAAAGTCTTGAACATGGTCCTTTCGCGTCAAACGCTTTGACAACTATTTCATTTTCGAACCAATACATACTGAAACGATGTTTAACCAACGTAGTCCAATGAACGTTTGTGCACTGGATGAGTAATTTTCGTAACTTCGCAACTTTCGTAATTCTATGCCACTTTATGCATGCATTTATGTGGCGCCTTCTGTCGTTTCGTTCTCTGCTTAAATAATCTTTTCATATTGTTTATCCGCCATTGACTGATTCTTTGTCTCAACGGATTGATCTTATTCATGTTGGACTCATTACATTTTGGGTTTGTTGCGCCATCGGTTGATGCCTGGCACAATAGACTCAGGCTCTAATGAAGTTGTTAATTTCAATGTTGTGTGGCATAGTCCAATGTAGTGTAATTATCGCTACAGCAAACCTGCGTCAGCGGGACACGCTTAGCCGCCAGAGCTAAACAAAATCATGTCAACAATCGCAAAGATCGGTCATTGCTTTGCAAGGTTATTGTCTAGGAAGATTAGAACGTTCCTGGATACATTCAATCCAATCTGGTGATAGCCATAACCTCGTTATCACAATGCATTTATAAACAAATCAATGGCCACTTCAATTGCATCGCAGCAGAGGCGTAGCTATGATATTTTGCGCCCGGGGACAAACTATGATATTGGCGCCCCCTCCTCCGCCCCTCGCTGCTTTATTTATTTCACATTTTCCAAATACACGGAATGACAATTTAAATTTTAGTGAAATAAAATATTAAAAATACAGACTGGTCATTGTGTTTTTGAAAGTCAATAAATTCAAATTATACATGAATTTATTTATCAAACAAATATCTTAGCACATCTGTTGTCGATCAAATAAAAAATATATAAAAACTACGTTGTTGATTTTTACTATGTTACGTATCAATAAACTAACAGACTTATTTTTAATGAATAGTAATTAAGTATTTTGCATTCAAATAAAATTACAGCAGCAGAATTGAAATCTAAGATAGCTGAACTGCCGAGTTCTGACTGATACTGTCAGTCTGCCTCTTACTGAAAGTTACCTTGTAATTTTGACGTCTTGGCCCATTAAATTAAATATACAAATCACTGGGATGCAGTAGCCTTGTGTCCATGATGCCTAGTATAATAGTTCTTTCTGTGGATCATGGATACAGCCATGGGCGTCAAGAGTCAAGGCGGACCCAGCTAGCTTAACCCTCAGACAGATGCTGCTCCTACCAGGGTTGGCATACTGCATACCCCACCCTACCTCTCACTGTCCAAGAATGCAGCTTTTCATCCCAGCCGGTTAAATGTTTCCATTGCAGGAAAGTTTAAAATTACTATACCTAACTTCTTTATATATTAAAACCAGATGGCACTTTAATACATTACGGATATTATACTGGAGCTGAAACCGATCCATGATTTTATAAGAAAACGACTTTTCTGATTCTGACTATAGCCTAACAATCTTGCATTGTAGGTTCATCATTTGTAATGAGTATATGGTGCCCAGTAGTGCTCAATGGGCGCCAAAATAATGTCTGACAACTAGTTTGTAACTAATGAGGATATAACTGGATATTTTTGGGGCGCCAAAATTAAGTCTTATAAATTTATTTGGGATAAATCAATTAAAATAGTATCAAAATCAAGACAAAATTATTAATTTTAACCCTCATTTTGGCGCCCCCTTCCTCTGGCGCCCGGGGACACATGTACCCCTCCCCCACCCCCTAGCTACGCCTCTGCATCGCAGTCAGCCATGATCCACTAGGGAAGCCAAGTCCAAATTTGCGATTAATCAGATGAACTAAAAGTGAAGCTACGGAAGGTGTGTAAGCTGAAACAGATTATTTTAAGTTTAGTAGATGTAATAAGTGGAAAAAATTATATTCTTTTTTCGATAAACGTGATCATCCGATAGAGAAAAAACTAAGAAATTTCACTAGGTCAAATGCTTGTTGTTCATCGTTAGTTTTGAATGGGCTTATGATATAATGCCCAAGAGATCTTTACCATCCAAGATTGCCTCCTCGTCTTACGTTCTAATTATATGTCGCAAAATGACATCAAACCACGGGCATTTTGTGTCATTGAATTCACAGGTGAATTAGAAGATCGCGTTGGAGTCGGCATTGGAATAGGCTTTGGAATGGGATTTCTTGTTGCCATACTATTGGCGTCCATTACCTTTGTCATCATTGTCAGGCTCAGATTGATAGAGTTTCACCCAAGGCCAGCTAATAAACCTCTCGGTAAGATTCGATTGACAGAGACATACAGGGTAATAGAAACACATACATACTTACATGTAAGCAAAGACAAAACTGATATGCATAGTCGCCAAATTTGTGTTACATCCTGCGAAGATAGGAGACGCAATTTAGATTTTAAATATTCTGTTGTGGATATTGTGATATTAGACACAGTTTCAACATACTTGACTTCCAGTTGATATATGTAAAATAATGAAAAGAAGCATCTATATACCGGGTGGCGCATAAAAAACGTTCCCAAACTTTGCTAACCTGGCAAAGATCTAATTTCAGAGATATCAACTTTTAATTTATACCAAAATGTTAAGCAATTATTTATGTGCACAAATGTCAAATTTCAAGAGAGTATGTTTATTAAGTCACACCCTGCGGCAAGGTTATGACGTCATACCTGTTTACAAATTTTGCACAAAACTATGTCATTTATTTCGCCGCGAAGTAACGAGTATCTTGATTAAACTAGTCCCCGAAATAGTAAACATTAAAACGTGGTGTTTTCAAAAGATGATCTCGCTGTTATTAAGACATCATTTGAGGAGAAGGGTTGGCGAGGCAAGCGAATCGTTCAGGAAAATCCGCGTAAAAACTGATCAAGACAAAGCATAAACCGAGTCAGAATAGCCGCGTTTACGAAAGTCTTCAATTGCGCCAGAAAGACTTTATCATGAGACTAGTCGTTTCTCTAAAAAATTAATGGTATCTGCTGGAGTTTCGATGCACGGTAAAACAGACATCATCTTCATTGATCCTCAGAAAACCAAAGTCAATGGAGAGCATTACGTCGGCTTGTTACGCGATAAGCTCATTCTCCAATGTCGTAGACTCTATCCTGACGACAATTACATCTTTCAACAAGACAGTGCTCCTTCACATCGTTGCAGATTGGCTCAGCAATTTCTTCAAGCAAACACCCCTGATTTTATCCACAGTGATGCCTGGCCACCAAACTCTCCCGATCTAAATCCTCTGGACTACTATGAATGGAACGCCCTAAAGGAGCTGATGTATGCTGGTCGCATACACCAGCTGGCCGTTTCTAAATACTGACGAACTTAAGCAGCTCACTGAAGCAAAATGGTCTCTTTTAGACGACACACAAATACAGAAGTCAATAGGACAGTGGAAACAGCGTTTAAGGGTCGTTACAAGAGAAGGCGGAGGATCAATTAAACATGTGTTCGCGTAAAGCGTCATCATAAAACAATTGTGCAAAATTTTGACCATGGGTCATACAGTTCTAACAACAATTTCTCTCAAACTGTTGAGTATTTTGCGCTACATTTTGGCTGTGTTGTACAAATATGAATTGTGATTAGTTTGATATACTATGATTCAATTTACTTTAAAATTGTTTAATTGCCAGGTTAACAAAGTTTAGGAACGTTTTTAATGCGCCACCCGGTATATATATAATATATATGCATACAAACAGAGATATAGAGGGACAGAAAAAGACAGAGACTAAGACAGAGAGAGTCAGACACAGCGGAACATAGAGAGAGAGACAGAGAGGGAGACAGAGACATAGAGAGAGAAACAGAGACAGAGACAGAGAGAAGCATGAATATGATATATCATGGGTGTCATAAGAGATAATTGCATCCGTAGTTTCTTGTTCGATAGATGAAGTCGTGCAGCCCATGGAGCAGGAGATCAGTCCTTCTACTCGTCAGCTCTCAGTGATGTCAATTCCAGAAACAGAAGCTCCATTGGTAAGCCAATCATTCACCTATTACCAGAAAGAATCAGGTTGTATACTGTGGCAAAATCATAATTTGTCTGTCGCAACAAACATTCATTTGAATTTATTTCACTGTATTTCTACTTCTTTCTTCTGTGTACTGCCAGTGGAAAGATGAGGCGGCGAGAGGGGACAGGCCAGCAGCCGTTGAAATACCGAGGCTAAGAAAATGACGTCGCTGACACATCGTACCCATAACTGATCTTCTTCTAGCTCAAATTGTGTTTACCTGACGTTTAAATCGAGATGTTACAAGGAAGTATACAGTCTTTCAAATGTAAATGTTGATGACTATTTTACCCCATTTTTTAGATATTCTTATGCTTTTCGTGTACAACTGTAGAAATTATGCAGCCAAATAGATTTTACACTTTACTAATGTATGGAGTCAATGCAGAACTACAACAAATATATAACTTTATCTACGTTCTATTAAAGGTCAGCGAACAGAAGTCAGCCTACGCAAGTTTGAGAGAAGACAGAGACACGAACGAATATGACAGAGACAGAGACACAATTGGTAAGCGGAACGCATACATACACAAACACAAAAGTGAGATACATAGTTGCAAATTTCTTTCCTAAATCCAGTTAAGACAACCGACGGAATTTAGATTTTAAATATGCTGTTCAGGAGATTGTTATTGTGAGATAAAGTTGCAACATAGTTGACTTCCAGTAGTCATAATTTAAAAAATAGTAATGAAAATAAGCACAATATGCTTATTTCATTACTAATTTTTTTTATAGATATATACATACAGAGAGAGGCAGACAGACAGACAGAGTCAGAGAGGCATAGAGAGAGACCGAGGGAGATATGAAACATACAGAGAGACACACAGTGAGAGACAGAGAGACAGAGACGGAGAGAGACAGAGACAGACAGAGACAGACAGAGACAGAGAGAGACAGAGAGAGATAGAAAGGCAGAGAGACAGAGAGATAGAGAGACAGATTGAGACAGAGAAACAGAGAGACAGAGACAGAGAGAGCGAGCGAAACAGAGAGACAGAGTGAGAGAAGCATGAATATTATACTTGAAGTTATATGATATTAATGTCATAAGAGATATTGCATCCTTCGTTTCTTGCTCGATAGATGAAGTCGTGCTGCCCATGGAGCATGAGATAAGGCCTTCGTCTCGTCAGCTCTCAGTGATGTATGCGTCAATTCCAGAAGAATCAGAAGCTCCATTAGTAAGCCATTCATTCACTTAATGCCAGAAAGGACCAGGCACAACTGTGGCCAAATCAAAGTTTGTCTCGCGCAGGAAACATTCTTTGACCAATTTCTACTTCTTTCGTTGTCTCGAGAGTTGTGAACCTATCTTCTGCAAATCTGGCTTCTAACAGGAGAATCCGACTTGACTTAGTGTTCGTAAATACTGAATTTGTGAATAAACTAGTGCCCTGCGCTAACCTTCAAGGAATCGTTTAGAAACTTTAGAATCTAGAGCTGCAATTAGAATAATTGATGAGTATTCACCATTATAGATGTCTTCTCTTTAAATGTTATTATTATTGTTATTAACTTTTTCCATCTCCCGAGGTACACAAGATCCCTCATCAAGATCGCAAATTATAATTTAGAAATATTATTATTATGATTATTTTTATTATTATTATTATTATTATTATTATTATTACTATTACTATTACTATTACTACTATTATTATTATTATTATTATTATTATTATTATTATTATTATTATTATTATTATATGTATACAATATACTTCAAAACGGCAGTTTATGTCGCTGTGGTTGTTGTAATTATTATTATTATTATTATTATTATTATTATTATTATTATTATTATTATTATTATTATTATTATTATTATTATTATTATTTTACTCTGTTGGCCCTGAGGTACTTCATTCCCCAGAGATGTAGAAATTATAAAAGGAATGTGTCTGGAACGGCTATACCTCATCCATGTCGGCGTGGGTTATATTATTATTATTATTATTATTATTATTATTGTGTGTGTGTATTATACATTATTATTATTATTATTATTATTATAATTATTATTGTTTTGCTTTTCCACACTTTCGAATCACCTTCTTGTAATTAACGCTGAATGACGTTTAAAATGGATGTAAGAAGGAACTTTGGCCTACAGGTGTTCGAAGGTGATGCTGACGACTGTTTTACCCCATTTTTAATCCTCATTCCCTTTAGCGTACATCTGTATTAATGATGCAATCAAATATACTTGATACACTACTTTTATGCAGAATCAAGGCAGAACTTTAACAAATATATTCTACGTTCTATTATAGGTTGGAGAACAAGAGTCAACCTATGCAAGTTTGAGAGAAGATAGAGTCGCGATAGAATACGAATCGCTCGAACAGACACGGAAAACCAAGCTCGAGAAAAGGCCAGACGCTAGTCCACGTTATACCACACTTGATACTTAGAGCGATTATGGAAAACTACTAGCATGGCACCAAAGGTTTATTCACTTCCGTGTTTCAAAGATAAAAACTTTGTGAAGCAAATATAAGTAATATGGTAGCCTCATTTAAATGTATCCAAGTAAATTCCTCAGAGCAGCCAATTATCTTTGTAAACGCACTATTTTACATTCAAAGCATAACTTTAGACTATACTTAAATTGGTTTGCAAATTCTGTCTGAAATATTTGATTTCCAAGTGCAAACAATCAATGTTCTCAATGGATTGCTCGATAATGCTTAATGTGTCGGCTGCATACAGTATATACGAATTGAACTCAAATATAGAACAATCTATCTTATTTTGAAAAATGATGCCACTCTGAACATGTCTTATCATGAAAGAATAAACAGATTGAAGCCACTGAATGCGACGTCATTCTGTAAATGACTCGCATTAAGTGTAGATGTTGTTGTTCTTGTTCCTGATGTTGTCATAATTATTATATTTTCTTCATGCTTCCGGATTATAAAAATCAGGGGAGCGTTGTTCTGGAATGGCTAGTCTTCGCTGATGGTTTTCTTAGTGGAAACGATGGTACAGAAAGTTACTTCATTAAAGTAATGAACATCCACAGCGAAACGTTGAAAGAGAAAAATAGTCCTCTGTTATTATTATTATTATTATTATTATTATTATTATTATTATTATTATTATTATTATTATTATTATTATTATTATTATTATTATTATTATTATTATTATCATCATCATCATCATCATCATCATCATCATCATCATCATCATCATCATCATCATCATAACCATAACCATCAATTTATTGCTCCAAACATTGATCAAAGTAACATTTCGCTGTCCAAAGAACAAAGATCTGTTGGTCACAAAAGGGAACCCAGAAGGGACCAGGGTTCCGCTGGTTAGGGCCACCTATATACGAGGGTATATCATCATCGTCATCATTATCATCATCATCATTATTAGAAACTTCTTTAATGAACAAGACATCAAACCAAGACGCGCTCAGTTTCCATTCAGAAGACAGATGGATAAATTATATGTAACCCTGATGTTAGCATGCAATGTTAGCGCGAATGTAAATCTTCGATATAACTCAGGGACACGTAAATGCCGCGTCTGGGAAACCAACCCAAATTCCGGCGCTACATCAATCCAGTTCGCAAGTGGCTAGTAGTTTGGTCGGTTTCGGTATCAGGTAAGAATCCGAGCGAATGAAGGGTCAAGCCGAGAAGACAGCAATGTTGCTACGGTAGAAATCGTTGGTAATGGTGGTTGAGGTGGGTCCCTCCATTTGGAATGACTTACCCCTTTCACTAAGGGCTAAACAATGACTAGTTTTTCCTCATCAGTCTCTGACTCTTTAAAGGTGTCTCTTTTCCCCGGGGCTTCCGTGCTGAGAGCGCCTCTGAATATTCTGCGAGAGGCGCTTTATAAATTCATTAGATACGATACAATACGATAAAATTGACACCAAGAACACCCCGACGAACCTATCTTGGACCTTGAAACTTGAAGGTCATCCGTTTGTCCTACAATTCTAACAACAGCTTCTTTGACATTATTTTTGTTCCGGAAAACCCATCACAGATACGTCTTTATCACTTGCAGTCCCTTTGGTACTTTGGGGAGTATAAATAACCCCCATGTTGCGGATCACATCGTCCGACTAAAGGTTGCAGTACGATGGCTAACTAATTTTATTCTATTGTGCTACAATTGTGAGGCACAATCAACACCCAATTTCTTCCACATTGAGGAAAAGCGATAGGTCAGTTTCGTTTTAGTCGAAGTCCTGGAGAGTAATTTCATTGCACAAAATCGAATTGCCGGTGATATGACCTTGCTCTGATTGCTGTGATCCCAAGATTATCCTGCACACACGAGCATGCTTAATAATTCTATTATTATTGCTGGGGTAGGGTTATGGTTAAGTGCCTTGTGAGTTTTTAAAGGGCGCACTACATATAGCCGGATACATACATACATACATACATACATCTATAGGGCCTACATAGTAACATACATACACACATACATACATACATACATATATACATACATGCATACATGCATACATACATACATACATACATACATACATACATACATACATACATACATACATACATACATACATACATACATACATACATACATTACATACATACATACATACATACAATATTCGTTTATTTTCAATTTCAGAAAGTCAACGACGCATTTCAGACTGCAAGTTAATATAGTTGTTTCGGTTACGCTATCAGTTCAATTCGTATTGGCTGATTAAAAGAAAATGTAGGCCAGATTATTTTGTAGTTGGATAGATTTTTGAAGAGGACTCTGAAGATATAATTTCGGTCGTCCTTACGCGGGAGAGTAAAGTTGTGACTTGTGAGTTCGTGGTCGAAGCAAATAGTGGGTTTGTCTGGTGGTGGGAAACAGTCCTCGCAGAACGTGATTAGGGACAGACCTCGTCAGTCTCCACTGCCATCGCCGTCGCTGCTTTACTTTTTACTACACACGCATAACTCATACATACATGCATACATGAATGGGAAATCTGGTAGGGGCGCTATAACAAGTGTTCAAATACAATACAATACAATACATACATACATACATACATACATACATACATACATACATACATACATACATACATACATACATACATACATACATACATACATACATACATGCATAACATAACATAACATAACATAATAAGGATCCTGGTAGCCGAGTGGGTTGGTTCCTGCTCGTCACGCCGGCGCCCCGGGTTCGCTTCCCGGTCGGGTCGGTTTATCAGAGATTAATTTCTCGGATCTTTACTGCGGGTGGCTCGGTCGCATTATAAACGTGGAGTACAATACAACACACAACACAACACAACATACTGGGGCGCGGTGGTATAGGGGTTTGTTCGGTGCCTTGCAGCCGTAGGGTTGCGGGTTCGAATCCACCTCAAAAGCCGCCGCGTAGGGACCCTGGGCAAGTCCTTCACTCGCAATTGCTCATGCGCTTCGGCGTGAAACTCCGATTCAGCGTTCGCGCAGTAGACGGGAGCGCCTCTGAATGGGAAATCTGGTAGGGGCGCTATAACAAGTGTTCAAATACAATACAATACAATGTTACTTACTGTTGTTCATGCTTTTGTTTGTAGTAGGATTGACTACTGCAGCAGTACCATCTATGCTGGCCTCCCATTGGGGCGCATTGCTCAGGTTGAGCGTGTGCTTCGTGCAGCTGCTAGGCTTGTTGGTGGTTTTTCTAAATTTGACCATATCTCGCATTATATGCGTGACGTACTCCACTGGCTTCCTGTTTCTCAGCGCATATATTTAGGATTTCGGTCTGGGTCTGGCGGTGCCAATTTGGGAGCGCCCCAGCCTACTTGCGTGAGTTCTGTCGCCCTACCTCAGGTTTAGCTACCCGCAGAAATCTTCGCTCTGCATCTCGTGGCGAACTTGCTGTTCCCTTTGCGCGCACTTCAAAGATGCAACTTCGTGCCTTCTCAGTGGTTGGGCCGACCATCTGGAATAATCTTCCTTCAGATCTGCCTGTTCTTCTAGCTGGAGACTCTGCATACACCTTTTACAAGAATTTGAAAACTGTTCTCTATCGCCGTAGTTGGGTTGGGAGCGCCTCTGAGTAGGTTATCTTGGAGGGGCGCTATATAAATTCAATGAATGAATGAATGAATAATATAACATAACATTTTATTCGGTAACCAACTTAATGCAGGTCGCAATTACATCATGTTTATTTAATTATTGTCGGTTTACCCAGGAGACCCAAAAGGGGCCGAAGGTCCCGCAAGCCAGGGCCACCTGTCCTATCCCTCACCTACAATACACTTCAATCCTCTCTGCCCTCGTATCTCCGTCAGTTGTTCTCGGTCCAACCTCTTCGTTCAACCCGTTCATCTTCCACCCTCACACTGCTCCGCCCTTCCGTCACCTCATCGCTTAAATTTGCAAATCGTTCCATAGCCATAGCTGTCACGCCTCTTTGGAACAAACTCCCGCCTGTGCTACGACAAATATCCGATCCATCCTATGAACTCACCAAAACCTCACCTCTTGCTATCTCTCCACAGGTCTTCCACTCAAAACTGAAAACACTGCTTTTTCACAAATCCTATCCCGATTCCTTCTCTTCCCCTCACCTTCCTCGCCATTTCAACTCTAAGCATCATCCGCCTTAGTCGTCTGACTGTCTGCCTGCCTGACTCTCTGGATTTTGACCCCCCTGCCTATCGATTCTGTTTTGGTTAAGCGCCTGTGAATAAGCTGGTTCCCGCGACTTCGCTTTTGTGGGCGCTGTAGAAATATCGAGTTTACGATTACGATTACGATTACGATTACCTGAGATCATTAGGTTAAAAGATGCATATTGGCCATCAGAGTGATGTAAAAAGAACTGAAACAGAAAATGCTTAACTAACATAAAATAATTATGCATGATACATACATATATACATATATAAATACATACATACATTCATACATGCATGCATGCAAGCATGCATACGACCAATGCGGACCTTTCGCTGTTGTTTGGTCGTCAATCATCGGTCATATGGCATTATGCTCACGAGTTGTTACCCATTTCCCATTAAGGACGTCCTAAAAGGAAAGGATGTGAAGAGAGTTGTTCATACGCGAAGAAGGGGGAGAGTTAGGACCAAATTTATGTACACCGTCGCAAGTACATATGATAGCCTACATGCAGGCTGTTTCTGCAGTTCATCCCGTGCTTTCAAAGCTAACTTCAGTCAAACATACAGTCTTATTGCGATGGATCTAATACGAGTCCCTCTGTTACATACATTAGTATCAAAGTACCCCACCCTGGAGCACAGTTAATCCAGCTAGATTCATAGGGTAGCCTGATCTGGTTCTAATTCTCCGCAAAAGAGAGCGGACGTCCGCAAAGGAGATGAAGAGGATAAGGTCAGAATCTGGCAAGTATGGACACGGGGATGGCGGAGTCTAAGTACCGGTATATAGGTTATCGTACATGGACGTCTCTTGAAGTAGATCTGAGTATGGTTTGGGTTTGGTACCCCATCGGTTGATGCCTTGTGCATTATCCATCTTTCTTCTCTTCTCGTCTTTCTTCCGTCAGGTGTCTGCCGACGGTGAGGCTCTAACAAGTTGGCTCCATTTTTGTCTCTGACAGTATCCAGGGTCGTTCTCATGTCCATGTCTTTTTCTGCAGGTTCCTGTTTTCCATCCATGTCTTTGTTTGTTTTCCTCGACTCCGTGTTCCATCCACGCGACAATATAATGCCATTGCTGATAATCACTTATCGTCCATTCTTACTATATGCACTAACCATGTCAGTCTTCTTTTTCTAATCTTGTATACCAGTGTTTATGACTGTGCCAACTACTTCCGCATTATCTCATTACGAATCCTATCTCGTCTGGTCCTCCCCGCTATTCTTCTTTGCCAGCTCATTTCCGCAACCAGAATCCTCCTTTCGTCCTCTTTCCGTAGGCACCAACACTCGGATCCATGCATCAGTTTTGGAGAATAAGAGACAAATGCCCTATATGGTTTTATTTTTGTTCTTGTTGATATGCTGCCCGTCTTCCACATCCTATATGGTATACTCAATCTGCCAAACATCGCTGACACCAGGCCAATCCTTCGTTCTGTGTCCTTTATACATTGGCCATTTTCCGTTGTTTCTCTTTCGACGTTCACATAATGAAAATGTATAATGAAACCGAAATGTATAATCATTTTGTCGTAACTACTTGTACCCTACATGCTGCGTAACAGCATCTGGCTCATCAGCCACCCATAACTGGCTGGTTACTCGCTGATATCACCCTTCGGATTCAACACAGCCTACCACAAGAACTGACATCGTGATAACAGAACCTTAGAATTAATTACGTTAGAAATGCATTTTGAAATTATCGCACCGAGATAGAAACAGAGATTTCTTTTCAACGTTGAACGAATAATTCGGAATTCATAGACAGGCAGGACTATTAGCAGAGAAACTGAACACTCATGTGCGTAGCAAATGATCTGTTTGAACTTAGCCTACACCGTAAAGAGTTACTGTTATAAAAAATTCTTATATACGGATGTGTGACCAATGCGACTCAACACAAAACGATTAAGGTTCATACAGGCCTGAAATATTTGGTTTCAATGCATGGTGCGAGGATGGAAGTTATTGTTCTATTCGTCTTCTTTCTAACTTTCACAGGTAAAAATAATCGTAGTAGGCTAATTGCCTTCTTTCTAACTGTTAGGCAAAGGGCAAAAACATGTATTTGTAAGATAAATAAATAAAACAAAGTAAGTGCTGAGGCTTTTATCTCTGCCTCTTAGATTCATGTCCATGCTTTTGTCTGTTCTCGAATTGACTATTGTAATTCTCTCCTTGTTGGCTTACCCAAGGTTCGTCTATCTCCTCTTCAATGTGTACTGAATGCTGCTGCCAGACTCATAGCTCGCCTCCCTCGATTCTCTCACATCTCTACATTTATGGCTGAACAACTTCATTGGCTTCCTCTCTCTGTGCGCATCCAATTCAAAGTTCTCATTCTCATGCTCAAATCTCAACTAGGTCTTGCTCCAAAATATCTTTGTCACCAAATTCTCCGCCCCCTCTCTGCCACGTCAAAGCGTCCTCTCAGATCCTCTGACCGGCTTGACCTTTTTGTTCCCCGTGTTAGGACCACAATGGCTCAATCCAGGTCCTTTGTGTGCATAGGTCCCTCTCTATGGAATCGACTTCCTCCTTCTCTACGCTCTACAATCCTCTCTAGTAGCATCTCTACCTCTTTCTCTCACCTTAAAACCTTCCTTTTTCCTCGGAGTACCTCGCACTGGGAGCGCTTCTGAAAGGCTTATGCTATGAAAAGCGCTTTATAAATGATCAAATACAATACAAAACAATACAATACAATGTTCGCTCACTGAGACTGTCGCTTTTTAGCCAATGCCACCACTAGTAAACTTATACCACTAATGCTTTTGTCGTCCGTTAGAATTCCAGCGACGCTCGTAGATGACAAATCTTGGTGAAGTCCTCACGGTGTGACCCCGATTAATTCACGTTGAAAGCCTAATAGACATCTGTTTTAACGTCTTACTATCAGTGAGAGCATTAATCACTATTATTATTATTATTATTATTATTATTATTATTATTATTATTATTATGATCATCATCATCATCATCATCATTTATTGTTGTTGTTGTTGTTGTCGTCGTCGTCGTCGTCGTCGTCGTCGTCTTTATTATTATACATGGCATAGGCTACTGGAATACTTCAAGGAATACTGCTTTTGCAAGTCCTATTCTAAAAGATCCCTGAGACTCGTTTTGCTGAATATGTAGGTAGCAAAATGTACCAGCATGTTTACCTCGAAACTATATTGCATTGTATTGCATTGTATTGTATTGTAGTGTATTTAAAATTTATAAGGCGCCTCTCACAGTGAACACCAATCAGAGGCGCTCCCAGTGGAAAGTCCTCAAGAATAAAGACAAGTTTTGAGATAGCGAAAAGATGTAGCAGGACCACCAGATAGCAGGTAGAGCGAACAAAGGAGGGCAGTTGATTCCATAGCGAAGGGCCAATGCAGGAAAAGCACGGAACAAAAAGGTCAAGACGATCCGAAGAGCGGAGCGGGCGAAGGGAAGCAGCCGAGGTAGGCCGACGTATTGAGTCACAGAGGTATTTAGGGGCAATATCCAGGCAGGATCGGTAAATGATTACAAGTACCTTTAACTGGATGCGTGTAGTAAGAGCAAGCCAATGTAGTCGTTCAATTCAAACATTAATGTACAGTAGAGATCTGGGTGAATCGAGGCAGACGGGCAATAAGTCTGGCAGAACCGATTGCAGAGGGAGAGGCGCAACAAAAGAGGCCTACAAAGAGGAAATTACAATAGTCACTGCGAGTGCAAATAAAGGCATGAACTATTGAGGTAAAAACTAAAGAAGAAACAGATCGTCGGATTGCCTTCAGGCGTCGGAGATGGTAATAGCAGCAGCGGGTGAGATTAGTAATGTGGTCAAGCGTAACACCCAGGTTACGAACAGAGGTTGAAAAGGCATAGGAAGGAAAACTTTCGTCCAAAAGGGAATAGTCAATCTTAGCAAATAGCTGTCGGGTGCCAAACCAGATCAATTTGGTCTTTGTTCGGTTTAAGGAGAGCCGGTTTGAAGACATCCGTGCGTGAAGGTCCTATAACAAAATATAACAAAAACTGCTGTATAGTAGCTGACATTTAGAATACCCTTCTGCCTATAATTGGCTACTATGACTTCTGTTATAACCAGGCTATTGATTATTATTTCTGTACTTATTAGGCATCATTATCTCAAACCATCAGTCGATGACGCCGAGAAATTTTTTTAAGAACTTTCCCAAGGTCCCTATAAAGTAACCGTATCCAGGATTCTCGCACTGCATTGCGCGCTACAAACGAACAAACCATGAGAATATACCATGTCGCACAAAAATACTGATATCCGTGGATTCTCTCGTGTCTTATTTAGCCAGCTAATAATTTTTAGAGAAGAAGCGTAAAGCGTCGTAAACGAGAGTTAGACTTTTGACGAGAGCCCTATTTCTCATTATTTTTATACCTTATGTATGGCAGCTCTGATAACGACCAAATTAGACGTATGCAAATAGGCGAATTCATGTTTCGATATGTTCGAAGCCTTTTTACCTTCTGTATTTAAGAATTTCTTCCACCATACTACTGAGGTACTCTAACTAGAGGCGCTGACTCGTAACACCTACCCTTCGCTCACACCAATACTCGATGCCTCTCTGTTAAATATATTGGGGCCCAAACGTGGAATGAGATTCCCTTTCCATCAGACTGCTGCCTAATCTATGTCTCTTCAAGTTAAGACTGCGTGCCTTACTATTTGATAATAACTAGCTATCCCTCTTATCTCGTGTGCATCGAATAGTGTATAGCAGAACGCCGAACTATTGTCAACCAATGTTTCTTATTATTTAGTGATTAAACAAATATATAAATAAATAAACATCTTTTAGGCCTACACTTAGATTAAAGTTGGCCATTACATCCGTCACGTACCTTCCAAACTTAGCACAATTCCCCAGTATAGAGTCTCGTATAATTATTGGACATTATGTATAATGGACATTTTGTTGTTGTTGTGCCTTCAAACTACGCTTTATTGGTTACTAATCCTGAAGTGTGAAGCTGTGCCATTAGTTAAGGTGTTCTGTTGTTTCTGTTGTAACAAAGTCACATTACAGTGAACAAATTATTATTTTGTTGACTGTGTAAATGCATATGTATGCCGGACCACTCAATCGCACCCAAATGGATATGCTATCTCATCATATGGAACCTGCGCTCAGTTGGCCCCAACTAGCGGGGTCGTAAGACCTCTTTCGGGTCCCCTGAGCAACCGAAAGTATAACCTTTACATGCGTATTGTTTTAATAAGTTTATACATTTTTGTATATTCTTCTTAACAGGTTGCCAAATAAATGCTTTGTTTTGATTTGATAACGGACCGATCTCTTGACAGAGGCAGTACGCGGTGTTACTGATGTCTACCAGACAGATCTACGTGTGTGTATATCATCCAGATGCCAGCAAAGTGAACCTTTGACGGTAGTAAGGTTAGGGTAACGCCCCTGCGTTGACCAAAGTTCAATTTATGGATAGTACTAATTCATAATTCTGCTATTAACGCTTGATCTAACTTGTAATTTTCTGACTTACCTTCAGGTGCACAAGAAAGTCAACTGGAGGGACCTCAGAACACAGTGAGCGTTGTTGGCTCAAATGTTACCTTGAACTGCTTATCTCCATCTAGAAACTGCCGTGGAATTGAATGGCTGAAATATATTGCAGGAAATCCGATGACTGTTCTCAACCATCTTGGGATAATATCCAGCGTGTATAGGGATCGATTCAGCGTAGACAATAAAATCGGTTGTTATTTGATAATTGAAAACGTTCAGTTGACAGACGCCGGACGCTTTATTTGCAGAGCTCTCTTTTCTTCAAACACAGTTGAAAAAGCTGCTTCTCTTATTATACTGAGTAAGTTATTTTAAGTCGGATGCATCTATTTAACGAGTCACAGCTTCAGAACATTTTATTTAGGGCCCTAAATACACCGACTCGCGGGCGGCTTCAGAGAAGTCCAGTCCAAGATGAAGGGAACTGTCTTCACGTGCTGAAAAACTGTAAATCTGCCTATAGCATCCCTGGCCAGTAGAACTCACAGTGGCTAATCCTTGTAGCTGGAACACTGAAATCAAATTGTAACAAAGTCACATTACAGTGAACAAATTATTATTACTTCATTCACCCCACTCACTGACCTTCAAAATCTTTCTTATCGCGGTCACGTTGAATTGCTAAGGACGATGGTTGTCTGTTTTATAACGATTTTGACTACTTCTGCCTGCTTAGCGATCAGTAAAACAGTACTGTCACCACTGAGCTCAATATTTAAGAAAATATCAGCAAGCATTCCATTCAACAATATATAACTTACAAACTTGACTCACAGGAAAAATCATATTAAAAATAAACACATGCCCTATATTAAATACTAAATTATCTGCAGTTATAGGTAACTATGAATCTAAATGTTTGAGTGGTGTATTAAGAAAAACAATGTTGAAATATTGAAGAGTCTAAACCAAGATGTACGATAAATGCGTCTCTGAATCATACAGTGGAAGGAGATGGAGTACAGTTATCATGTGAGGTGGCATACAATGGAACAGAAAAAGTCTCCATGTTGTGGAAAGACGTAGAAGCTGCTCCGGCTGCTGTGAAAAGTGGAGAATCTATAATTCGGTTTTATTCATTTGATGCTTCTGCACCTGTGGTTCCATCTTTCACGTGTACCACTTCATTTGAAGTTAATGGTGATCGAACAGAAATTAAAGGTCTCGCTTTAAACATCCCAACTGCTACCTGTGAAACACCGTCAATTAAAGTCCTCTGTAAGTGTCTTGCAACCTAAGATAGTAAACGTGCTCTTGTTCAACAATTCAACCTACTCAAATACTAAATACCAACAGCAGTTTTAACGGCTTGGCTAATCGTTACTCAATGGTATCCTTGTGAAAGCAAATAGTTTGATGTGTCGCTTGCCTATTCCCACCAAAATGGTTAATACTGAAGTCTGACTGGAATTCCATCTGGAATGACCTACCACTTAAGCTCCGTTTTTTACTTTTAAGCCATCTGACAGGGTTCTACAAGTCCCTCAAGTCTTTTTTCTTTAGTCGTGGCTGGGCTGGGAGCGCTCCTGAGTAGTTTCTTGAAGGGGCGCTATATAAATGCTCTGAATGAATGAATGAATGAATGACTGTCTGACAGGATTATCTATAATATGCATGGACCGTTATCATTCTCAATCATTCATATGCAGCGGGATATAAATGCAACACTGTGTAAAGGGCCATAAGATTTCAATGCTGAAAGTGTGGTTTTGACTCATTTAACCCTAGGGCTACCAAGCTTTTATTGTAACACTGGCTACCAAGGGGTGGTGGTTACCACCCCCCTTGGATTTCGTGTTTGGTTTTACATATCATAACTTGTAATATAGCAATGGATTCAGCATTCATTTCTGCACAGAATGGTATATTTAGTTGTACATTATGTGAATGCACCTCGAAATTACATCACTTTTAACAACGGAATCCATTAATTAGCAATATTGTATATTATTGGGTACATTTTGTACTTTTGGATAAACAAATTATAAGATTATGTGTGTTTTGAAACTAATCTATACTGCATCTGTGTTATTCAGCAGAAAGCAATCAATCAATCAGCCGTTTATTGAATCAAAATCTATGTATAAAAGATACACACAATCATCCCTACACATGTTTATATAGTATAAATGTACATCCATACATATATGGATCCTGATTGGCCTGCTCGCCACCCCGGCGCCCCGGGTTCGATACCCGGTCGGTCGGTTTATCAGAGATTAATTTCTCGGATCTTTACTGCGGGTGGCTCGGTCGCATTACAAACGTGGAGTACAATACAACACAATACAACACAACACAATATACTGGGGTGCGGTGGAATAGGGGTATGTTCGGTGCCTTGCAGCTGTATTCATCGATTTTCACACAGATTACGCGTATTATTATTTATTTTGATCACTTCTGGCATTCAAAAGACAAAGATGTAGGTATGCAAATGAAGCCCTACATTCCCTCTAAAGAATGGTATCTTTGTTTCTCTTCCAGGAAGACAAATGAATATGCGGCAGACAAAAACTAAGGGGGGAGTGCTTCCATTCAGCCATTTTTCACGCATATTACGCGTATTGTTATTTATTTTGAGCACTTCCGGTTGTCTCAGGTCAACTCAGTGACCATAGAAATGTAGCCCCACATTCCCTCTATAGAATGGTATAATTTGTGTCTCTTAATATTAAATAACGGATAAGATATAGTCGAAAATCTAGGGGGTGGTATCCACCACCCCCCTGGTACCTCGGGTATATTGGGTATAACTTTTGAACGGTGTGAGATATCATCTCACATTTTACCTCAAAACGTGTGTAAATGAACCCCCTACAGCTACTTAAAAGGTCAAATTTTTATTCCATACGGAAAAAGTTTGAGATGAAAAAAACCTAGGGGGTGGCAACCACCCCCCTTGGTAGCCCAAGGGTTAAGAACCTCTTAAGTCTTGCACGAAGAGCACATATTAAAAACCACTTAGATAACTAACTCATTCGTTTGCACTTTTTTGCGCTACTCTTACTTAGCTGCACTTTTGATTGATGTTTCAGCTTCCGTGAGAAGTACGCACCCGCGGGACAGCCAAGTAACCACGGGCCGAGGACCGAAGAGAGGAACGACTGTGCAGAGAAGATACTGGGGTACAAAAAGCCCTAAGATAGTGAGGAGCAGTGCCAGCAAGACAGCTTCGCATGAGGGAACAGACCTTGAATTGGATGTACGCGGGATGCGCTGGCGGATGGGGAGAAAGTGAAGGGAGTCACAGATAAAATAGATTATATGGTCAAACTTCTCAATGCTCCCTATACATGTATATGAGGCGCGCGGCAGCGTTTAGGATGGCCTGAAGTTTAGATGTATTTGTAGAAGAGAGACCAATGTAATCAAAGAATCAACTTCACTGGAAAAGCCATGTTCAAGTCTGATAGCTACTTTGCCATTTCATGGTTTCGCATGCTGTAAAATTTATTGATCCTTACGCAGATGTATTACTTTCAGATTCGAGCGCTTCCAAAGAGGTTTTTCTGGCAATCGGCTTTGGTGTAGGACTTATCGTGGCTCTCGCACTCGCCTTCGCAGCATTCCTGATCCTGAGGAGACTTGGATACTTAGCGTTTCATCGCAACCCAACTAAACCGTCTCTTGGTAAGAAGTGTAAAACGGTTAAGACCAGTCTGAACATGACAAAACGCACGTAATTGGAATTGTTAGCAGTGGCTTCTATTACGCCGACGTACAATGAACAAGGCATCAACCGATGGCACGCCAGAACTAAGCCGTAATCAGGTCAGTGTGGAGAAGAACAGTCCGTTAAGATAGGGAAGTATCGTATCGTATCGTATCGTATCTAAGGATTTGTATAGCGCCACTTTCAGAATAACTATTCAGAGGCGCTCTCAGCACGGAAACCTAAAAAACCTTAAAAAGTAGCCTGTGTTGGATTAGCAATTTGAAAAAGGTAAGTCTGTACTTGAGAACAAAATGACCAAAGCGACTGAGCAGAACGGACAGATTCAGGTAGAGATTGATGTAGAGAGAGAGAGAGAGACAGTTAGACGGCATAGGACCCATAGGTTATCTTTTTATGAGTTACGTACATGTACAACAGTAGATTATAGGAAGAGAATCAGACGCCAAGGCAAATAACCGACGCAAACAGAGTACACAAAAGTGCATCCAAGACGAAACAATTCTATTGTGTGGACTGCTACAGATACCTTAAAATAAATACCACTTTCGTTTTGATTAAGATAAAAGTATATTTTTCACAAGTAATAATACATTATAGGAACTCGCTCGACAACACCACAACAGTTTCATCAACACCAAGGAACGATGGCCACGATGTCAGCATCAGATGATACAGCAGATGGAGCGGTACGACCTCCATCTGCTCTGCTTCCAGGGAATACAATCAGGCGTGCAGTACCTGTAAGTCAGTCAAGCCACTGACTCATTTAGGTAATGGTCACATCAGGGAATTAGGTTACCGCGTCTACCTGGGCCGCCAGAATCAGGATGTCGCCTCCAAACTCCGATATGTATACTCGGCTGGCCGGTCGTAGAGTGACCCTTTGACTCGACTCTCCTGCTGAGAAGTTAAGAGCCGAGTTAAACCTATCACATCGGAGACCAGCGGGTGGGTCCTTACGCAGCTCAGGGCATTAATGTCAAGTTGCGAGTTGTATTGCATTATTTAGTTTATTAGCACTGTCTTTCTTGTGTAGGTCTGCTAATCCGACGCCCGTACTGTGCATTGTGTTGCTACCTGATGTAAAAGTCTAGTTGTAAATGACATTTGACATCATATAGGCTAGCGCAGCGAAACGTTTGTGGGATAGATTGTATATCCTACTAGTTTATGGAGACTATGACAGAACTATAACAAATACTTAACATTGTATTACAGATTGAATTACAGGGGTCAGCCTACGCAAGTTTGGGAGAAGATGGAGGCGCAAACGAATATGATACGATTGAACAAATACAAAAAGGCAAGCCAAAGAGAACTTCAAGGCCTTAGTCTACGTTTTACCACACGCGATATTGAGAGTGCCTAAGAAAAATCAATAGCATGGCATCAAAGGTTTATTCAGTTCCGGGTGTCAAAGGCAGAAACTTTGTGTAGACTAAATGTTTGACATTAAAATTCATCCAAATGCCATAGCAGTTTAACTATTTCTGCAAATGCAGCATTTTACATTCAGAGCCAAACTTATACAGAAATTGTTTAGCAAATTCTCTTTAAAATATGCAATAACCAAGCAATGAATGTTCGTAAATGGAATGCCTCGATCTTGCTCTATATGTGTTGGCTCCATATACGAATTGAATCCAAAATATAGAACAACCTGTATTTGGAAAACTAATGTTACTCTGAACATGTCATATCCTGGACCAATAAACAGAATTTAAACCAATGAATGGTGGTGGTGGTGGTGGTGGTGGTGGTGGTGGTGGTGGTGTGGTGGTGGTGGTGGTGGTGGTGGTGGTGGTGGTGGTGGTGGTGGTGGTGGTGGTGGTGGTGGTGGTGGTGGTGGTGGTGGTGGTGGTGGTGGTGAGGTGGTGGTGGTGGTGGTGGTACAAATCGTAGTAATTATAGTATGTATGTAAGTATGTAAGTATGTATGTATGTATGTATGTGTGTAGGTATGTATGCATACATGTACGTACGTATTCATGTATGTATTTATGTATATATGTATGTATGTATGTACGTACGTATTCATGTATGTATATGTGTATGTTTGTGTGTGCGTGTGTGTGTGTGTGTGCGTGTGCGTAGCTGGCTATTTGTTTAGAGCCTTTTAAGAACATCACAAGGGAGCTCAACCTAGCCATGTAACAAATCGAAAAAGGTGTGTTTTAAGATGGCTTGAAAAAGTTTCTTGTGCTGTCTATTTCTAAATAATTAGTAGATTTAATGGTAGATTGTTCAAGGGGGATATTCCAATGCACGAGGAAGCACGATATGTCCGCATCGTCGTATGAAAGCGCGGGACCAGCAGGTCTCCACCGGCTGCGCTGTACGCAAAGCCCGTCGACAAAATTTATTTTCTTGAAATCCGGTTGACAATTTGAAAACAATTACCGCAAGAGCTAGGCGATGGTTTTAGCTTTGAGGAAGTACCCTAATATTACTAAGACCTTGTCATGTAGGAGGGTGTATAGACGATGGTTTTCCCCGTTTTATTCTTAGCGATGGTGATGCGTTTGACGGGTCTGATGCTAATCATCGTTTGGATGCCTTCACTTATAAACGATAGAGCGTTTAAGTTATACGCTCATTGATTCAGTCTCGTTGAAGATTGTCCTTTCAGATAGCCGTACATCAGTTCGAAGTTTTTACCTGCGATTATATCCTGCAATAACTGGTAAGTCATGGTTATAAGCCAGGGATGGCCAACCCGCGGCCCGCGGGCCGCATTTCGCACGGCCCTTTCTAAATAAAGTCTCATTTTGCACCTACTTACTTGTCCGACTACTACAATACTGCATAATAATGATGTCTAAAACACTAAAAGATTTAGTGTTGTAAGTTCAAGTGACCTAATGTAGTCTTACCTGTTTTTATACATATTGTAAAATATGAAATTAACATTCGCATTTCTTTCGAGGCTGTGAGGACAAATATTTTGCGGCCCGCCGCGTGCTTACCATAGTGGCCCGTAGGCCAAAAAAGGTTGGCCACCCATGTTATAAGCCTATACAAAATTAACAGGGTGGATGTGAAGATGAACAATGCACGACCATTTTAGACCTTGTCCTCCTCACTACTGTAGAAAAATGTGTAGGCTACAGTTACATCACACGTTCAGGAATCTAGTCCCATAAAACTTATTGAAATACGAGCAGAGTCGAGGCCCGTTTTGAAATAAGCTTACCTTTGCATTTTAGTGTGATGTCGGAGAATAACCTGTGATATTCACTCTGTTATTATTGTTGTTATTATTATTATTATTATTATTATTATTATTATTATTATTATTATTATTATTATTATTATTATTATTATTATTATTATTATTATTATTATTATTATTATTATTATTATTATTATTATTATTATTATTATTATTATAATTATTATTATCCAGGCTTGGAACTTGCACTTCCAGAAAACTGTGTGTCAGAGTTCCTATCACGTAGGCCTAGTAGTAGCAGTTTCAGTTTAACGACACTGTGATAAAAAAGATCATTAGCATCGCCCTCCTCCTTCATCTAGGCTTGTAACTGGCACTGCCTGGCAATAATTCATGGCGATAATGATTGACGTAATTGATTAAAACAGGTGTCTAAAGAACGTGAACTTGAGCCGAGAGAGAGACGTTGGAAGTAAACGCGAATGACAATGGATCGTCCCGTCTGCGGATTCGTTGTTCTATTGTTGGCCGTCAGTCTGGCTCGGTCTTCTCCGATCAGAGGAAGTAAGTAGTATTGTAAACGACTGTCATGATGACAGTTTACACGACGACAAAGACATTATGGCGATGATGCTATTAGCCTACGCGATTGTTATTATGAGTTTTTTTATTGCAATTGGAAATTTAAGTAGCACCACTAGCCTACAGGAGAAATTCTACATTATGAGAGACACTCTTAAAATTAATTATGGGTGTGTGGTTTTTGACACATCTCTCAACACACAGCTTAAAGAGGCTTCCATTGTGATTCTAAATGAGCATGCAATATTTTTAACTAGATATATGATCATAATACGTTAATTTTGCCAGAATAATTAAGTCTATGTTCAGTGGCGGCGCCAGGGGCCATTTAGCCCCCCTAACTGCGGCTCAGCCCCCAAAACAGTGGGAAATCACTGCAAATCACAGCGAGGAGGAGAAAAAGGGAAGGTTTTTAGCTTTAGCCCCCCAAACCTGAAATCCTGGTGCCGCCACTGTCTATGTTGCACTAGACGTGAAAATTAATACCCATAGCCTATAATAAGAAAACATGTCTCATATATGCGTATTAATTTTCTTGAACAAGGGCCAGGAATGGGCCAATATTATGTTAATTAAGGCCCTATGTCTAAATTTTAAGTTTCATTAACGAGAGACATGCTATCTTAAAATATGCGCGTGCAAATTAATTGTCGTCAACAAAGACGTGAATAATTTGTGCTAATCAGGTATGAATAATTAGTTTCGTTTAAGTTAAAAAAGACATAGTATCCTAAATATTCAATGCATGCATATTAATTTTATACACGTTTTTACTGGTGTTCTTGTGTTTGCATGTTACTTTCAGCCATGGCTCCACTCACTCCTTCTGCCTTCGTTGGTCGCTTGCTGACGCTGAACTGTACTCTGGAAGGCAGTATTACAAATGACATCACAGCGCGCGATATATACTTCGAATCAACAAACCCCGACGTAAAGTTGAAATCTGTTGTCGAAGTCGTGAATGATCGCACCGCCAAGCTAAAGATCTCGGGAGTTTATCTCAACATGTCGTCCAGCAGAATAGCTTGTCGTTTGGGGAATAATATTTTGGATGAGGTTACCATTGTTGTAGGTAAGGTTTGATTTTAAATGTATGGTCTCTTAGTAAAAGCTTCCACTTAGAGAGGCTGAATGGTACAATGCAATACAATACAACTGCATGTATGGGAAAAGCTATGCGCTGAATGGTACAATGCAATACAATACAACTGCATGTATGTATGTATGTGTGTATTTATGTATGAGCACTTGTTATAGCGCCCCTTCAAGATGTCTACTCAGAGGCGCTCCCGACTACAGCGCGGACACTGAATCGGAGTTTCACGCCGAAGCGCATGAGCAATTGCGAGTGAAGGACTTGCCCATGGTCCCTAGACTCCCTACGCGGCGGCTTGAGGTGGATTCGAACCCGCGACCCTCCGGCTGCAAGGCACCGAACATACCCCTACACCACCGCGCCAGCACCCCTGATACTACCACCATGCCTTAGAAGTGCACACAGTACAACAGAACATTAATGGTACTGAACAACATTGTGCCTGAAGCACAGGAGCTTATAGGGTGTGATTTCTGATACAGAGTGTGCAGTTGACATTGTTCAGTGTGCAGCTGATTTGTTTGGAGTGCACAGTGTGTAGTAGGATTTTTTTAGATATTAATTCAAGTCAGCTACACATGATTTCGTTCTTAAAAAACTATTATTTTATTTATCAGTTCAAATACAGTTTGTAAATTTAAATAAACTACATTTGAATTTACTGTTTACGCTTGTTTTGCAATTCTCAGACGAACCTCGATTCCCGAATACTACTGAGTGTATTGTCTACAACTGGGAGAGAATGACTTGCACTTGGGAAATGGAGGAGACTGACAATATATCCATCTCGATGGCTTACAGCCGATCGTAAGTTTTGAAAGCCTTGAGCGCATTTGAACCCGTACTGCATTCATTGCATTGGCTTCCCACTGAGCGGAGAATTCAATTTAAGACTTTGTCTTATAGTTCATTAAGGTATAACAGTGTGGAATCGTTTAACGCGCCATTCTGCTTAATTTGAAGTGGTGTTATTATGCCCCAAAGCTATTAACTTAATTTTCCGTATTGGTTAACGCCCGGTACAAGAACCGATGTGTAATGCTATTGACTTTTTAGTGTATTGACTTCGATTGGACCTATTTTTCATTTGCCTGATTTGTTTTAATTTTGTGACCGTATTTGGCTTCAGATGTTGATTTCTGTGTTTCAGTTTCCGGGGATTCCTTCTGACGTATTTCAGCTTTCATGATTTTCGTGATATTTATAAGCATTTAGTATCCATTTTCTAATTTTTCTAGTCGTTTCGTGATAACAATATTAAGACGATTTATATAGCGCCGTAAGAAAAGGACACTGTACATGGGGTTGTGTTTACAGGTTTAGTAGGCATCCTCGTCGTGAGTTGTTTGAGGGGCTTGCTAGTAGATAGTTTAATATCGATGACAATTATTTTGTCCATTGTGTGGTAAAGACAGACAAAGACAGAGACAGGTGGAGAGAAATAGAGAGACAGAGAGAGACAGAGAGAGCGAGACAGAGAGACAGAGTGAGAGAGTGCTAGAAAGCGAGAAAGCGAGACAGACACTTAGGCGTAGACATAGATAGGCAGAGAGACAGAGAGATAGGAAGAGACACATACAGATACAGCGGGAGACAGAAACAGACAGAGAGAGACAGAGCAGCACAGAGACACACCGAGAGACAAAGACAGACAGAGACAGAGAGAATGCGATACTCTTTCGTTGCGAAGCACATCCTCACGAAAATCGCCTGTTTTTTGTGTAGCAGCAGGTGTTCAATGAAGAATAATATGTACAGATGTCCTACCCCGACCGAGGAGCGTGGACGAGGCAGTTGCAGTTGGCAACCGCATGAAAATTCTAGCCCGTTCTTTTTTATGAACCACTGTGTTTGGTTCATGGCCAGAAATGCTTACAATGTGGTGGCATTTAGCAGAAGCACGTATATCGTCGTTGAAAATTTCGGTAGGAAACTTTAATTAGTGGCGTTTTGCTTTTGACTACGCATGCAGAGCATGTTAGGCCTACATCACTAACAACTACAGTAACTACTGACTGGTTTACTAACAGCTACTATTAAATAGTCGGTGTTAGTGTTAATAGACGCTGCTAATCCGATACCTTTATAAGATGAAACAGCTACGAGATTGACCGCTTAATCATACTGAAATTTAAGTAGAATGTTTAGTCAATACGCAGAAATCAGGATGTTCGGAACATTTTGCAGTTCCAGGTATTTGCTCGGGGCTGTAATACTCTGCATAATTTCTTACAGGATGTGAGTCGAATGCGGTGGATGTGGATGGGGGTGTAGCCAAGCCTATATGGTTGAGTATGAAGTTACAATGAATGTCGAGGTCCGGGCGTGTCTTGTGATTGCACCCATTGTGATTTAAACGACACGACCGGGATTTTCGCTGCTTCAATAGGAGGAGGCTCAGAAAATGTAAATCGTGCAGATGTACTTGAGCAAAGCAAATGGCGTAGGTGGTACAGCTTAAAGACATATTCCTCTTCGCTAAGATTCTGAAAAGATGCTATGTAAATAGCCATATTCATGCACATACATTCTTGCGTCTAAACAAACATATATACACGCATAGAACATGCAGACATATATACAAGACATATATATATATACATATAGACTCAGATCGGCCACACGAGGAGACTTTACCGTTCTTCGCACAAAGAGGAAGTTTGGAAATCGTGCTTTTGCTGTCTCTGGACCCAGAGAATGGAACAGTCTCCCAGCTACAATCCGTCAATCTTCATCTGTTACGCAATTTAAATCAAAACTAAAAACTCATCTATTCTCATTATATTATGATTAAGAACAAAGCGCAAACGCGCTTTCGTGCAAGACTTGTCTTGTTAAAGCGCGCTATATACATTGTATTGTATACAAGGATGTATGCATGCATACATACATCTCCTTCTCTTCTCACAAGACTCAGAACGAATTGTCAGTTTCCGAGACACTTTGAGGTTGGAATCCCAAAAGTAGATGTCGAAGGCAAACAGATTTGCAATATGTCGCCCTATGTATATTGCGTGCAGGCATGTACGTACGTATGTAGGCCTATGCATGTATGTATATATGAATGTACCAGATTTAACCCAAGTCACCAGATCTCTGCAGTAGAGGCATTCGTCAGTAACCGGTCCATTGGTTGCAGAATCTCACTGCGACTGATGGGCATGCATCAAAGCCTGTCTCGCCCTTGTTCAGGGGGTGTTTTGCCTGTTTAAACACCCCCGAAGATTAAATAATGTATAATATAAATATTGCATTTACTAACGTATACGGTGTAAGAACTAAGAGCACTCATGTGAACTTAGATGATGCAGCTCTACAGTGCTTTGAGAGCTCACAACGCTCCTGTAAACCCCTTATAGACGGTTGACTTGGTTGCTTGTCAGCTTGTTCAAGAACGAGTAAACACCCCAAGAAACAAAATCCTGGCTACGGCCTTGATGGACATGCATGCCACTCCAAAGACTGTCTCGCCCTTGTTCACAGAATCCGCGTTGCCTGTCGCAGAGTAAGAGTTGGTCTCGGCACATTCAGGAAATGACAAAAATATAACAGTTGGAGACGGTAGCTGATTGGTTAGAGGGGATCATCTTGTAACGCGGATAGTACGGGTTCGAACCTCCTCTGAGTCGGTTACTGTGTAAGGAGTCTAGGACCATGAGATTGTCATTTACTTACAATTGCTCAGCGCCATCGATTGATGCTTGGTCATTAGATAGTGGCGCTTAATAAATGCATATTAATAATGATAATACGCTGTCGCTGATTTACGGTATATCCTTCTAGTGTTGGGCTATACCAGTAACACAGTTGCCAGACAAATATGTTTTGGATAAAGTGCTTTGTTAGTTTATTCTTTGGTGTATTTATTGGGTCATCCTTTTGAAACAGTTAAACCAAACAAGGTGACAATCGGACTGGTAAAAGTTGCGATCGATCACATCACACTGAACTGGACGTCTCCCAATGCGCATAAAGCAATCAATTATCGATTGGCTTATGAATCTCAAGTTTCAAACACTTCGGTTAGTCTCAATTTTCCTTTTTATTTCAGATTTAGATGCAGACAGAATATACAAAGAAACTGCATAATACATTGTACAGAACTGACGGTAATGGATATCATTAGAAAAGATAATGCAAAGATAATAAAACATAACATTAAATTACATTAAATATACACACATAGCATAACTTAAACTAACATAACATAATATAACATAATATAAACTACCATGACGTAGCACCGTGACTTTGTATAGTTATAGCACATCATAAAATGTAGCCTAATATAAACTAAAAACACAGCCTAACACACTAACATGATACAACATACCATAGCAATACACTTCCATTGGCTCCCTCTTTCTGCTCGTATCCAGTTTAAAGTTCTCCTTCAACCATTATTACAATCATTATTGTAGATCCTACCTGGATTATTGTCGATGCTACCTGGGTCTAGCCCAAAGTACATCTGTGAATCTATTCGTCGGCCGATCTCGGCTGCCTGTCTTTGTCCCCTTCAATACCTTGATTGTCTCGATCTTTTGTTCCTCGGGTTAGGACTGCCATGAGCTTTTGTCTGCATTGGCCCTTCACTGTAGAATGACCGACCTCCCTCAGTTCGCTCTACAATTTTGATTGTAGGTCCAGCTACATCTCTTCGCTGTCTTAAATCTGGTCGCTTCTCTCGGGGTCATTCGCACTGGGAGCGCCTCTGATTGGTCTGCACTGCGAAAGAAGACGCTTTATAAATTCTTAATACAAAACAATACAACACAGCCTAACATAAACTAACATGATAATAGGCCTAACATAACTTCTATCATTAAATGTATCCTAACTTAGACTAGCATAGCTCACCACAGCAATAGATTATGGTGATCATAAAGGATTCGAAGTGGTTCTGAGCTTGTATCGAATCTCTTAGAAACACTAATTTTACGGGGATTGCTCACTGCTCTGTAACCAATATCTTCCTAGAATCTCTTAAACCTATGACAGTGTTCACTGATACTGTACCTTCGTTACACCATTACTTGCCTCCAGCTCTTCTACCTATCACCCCACGTCCTTTCCACTCCAGTTGAAGTCCCATCTCTTCAATAATTCCTAACCAAATCCATCCAACTTCCTTCTTCCAAGGTTTCTCGGCCGCAACGAAGCCCGCCTTAGCATCGGCTCTTCCTTGTCTCTCTGACAACCGGACTCAGACCTGCCCTTCACCATCTCTGAGCAACCTTTCTGACAAGACGCGGCGCTCGTGAATAAACGGGTGCCCTGCTCTCGACTTAGAGCAGCGCTTTAGAAATCTGCAGTTTACGATTACGATTGGACCATCGTTCTCGAACTCAATTCTGCACTGAAAATTCGAACTCTTTAACCACAAACAGCTCGAGACAATCTCCGAACATTATGACGAACTGCTCAAGAACTACAAGACAGCTCTGTTGTGCGGATTCCTTAATTTAATACTCTATGCAAGTGTTAGGATGGAGTTTACGATTACTATTCGTGATTAGCATCATTACGGAGTCGTTCATTTCGTTTATCTTAGGTTCAAAACACGACTGAAACATCGATGACGCTTTCCAATCTCGTTCCGAACACAAAATATACGATTACGATCGATTGCATTCCATTGGTCAGAGGCGCTGCCATAGGATTCTGGAGCGATGAAGAGATCCGGGAGATTACAACCGAACCAGATCGTATGTAAACAGTTTATTGGTTTATTGATTCTCTCCTCTTAAATTCTAGATATATAGTTTGACCAAACTTGCGTCGATGCGACTGACTCTTGTTTGATCGTAGAATCTTTTATTGAGCTGGTGAGGGAATAAATCGACTTTTGAGAGTACCTCATCTCTTTCTGTTCGTTTGAATCTGGAGCCAGTGACGCAGGATGATTGCACCGTATTTTCTAAAGCGTTATTTTTTGTTACAGGAGATGCCACCCTGCTAGGCCAGGAAGTAGAAAGTCCAGATCTGGTGTCGACCATTGAGAATTGGATAGTCATAATGCAACGCTTTGACGGATCCCTCAACTTCAACCGAAACTGGACCGAATACAGGGATGGATTTGGAGAGATTGGAGATGGCGAGTTTTGGCTCGGAAACGAACTAGTACATAGTCTGACCAACAGAATCGGAGACGTCTATACCCTTCGCATAGAGGTACTTATAATATTCAGACCGGAATGCTTCAGTTAGTAAGCTTAATTATTTACATATTTTTAAAGTAAGTAAGCTAGTTTCTTAATGGTTCATCAGATGGCATCTGAAAAACAACCTTTGGCACGACGCAGGGTTCGTGATTAATAAACTGGTATCTTGCTCTTAGCTTTCAACAGGACCAGGGCCGGATTAAGACTTCCGGGGGCCCTAAGCCAAGAGACATCCGGGGGCCCTAACCCCAACGCAAAGTTAGTTGCCATATTACGGGTATCTGAACACAAAGTTCTAAACGTATATGATATTGAATAGACTAATTTCGAGCTAATAAAGTAATTTTTTTGTGAAATGAGAACAATTACAATTATCAAACTAAAACTTTAAAAAACTACTTCCTTGATTTCTGCCTGGCAAATTCGTCAACAATATCATCAAACTGCTTTTGCCGAAGGACACCTGATTCGATGCACATCAGACTAAGTGAACTTAGCTTTTCCTGGAGCATGGTAGATCTTAAATCGTTTTTTATTCGTTTTAGCTGAGAAAAGGAACAGTTTGTGACCATCAAACTCAAAAAATACATAGTGCTATTTCAACATTTAGGAAAACAAATTGAAGACCGTCTTCAAAAATAACATCATACGAGTCTTTATCATGGTGGGGCCTTGCTCGGGGGTTAACCTGGGTGTTAACCACGCTTTTGATATTTGTTTTGCGCCTCTTGACATAACAATGGAATTGGTCAAGTTCATTTACGAAGGTGGTGTCAAAATCCTCTGGATAGGCTATGATTCAATTAAACGTTGAGCCTGCTCATTGCGCGTTTCATTTGGAACCTGGTAACTCCAAATAAATGAGAAACGAAAACTTATCTGCGATATTTGTGTACACTGTGGCTGTTTTTGCAAGTGATAGGCATTAAATGTCTAAACGCGAAATTGATCCTTGGGCTCAAATCTGCGTCTTCAGCTTGTTCATCATTAATTTGTCTTCTTAGAAATATTTTTCTTGAGTTCATTCTCCTATATTCAACGTCAGGGAGTCGTCCCAAATCTAAGTCATCACTAGCAGTAGCAGTGGTTTCGGTTGCACTCAATGCACTTATTGCGCTGTTTGGTGCTCGCAAAGGCAGCTTAGGCAGGACTTGAAAAAACCATGTAGTCTATAGAGACGTCCATCATGTCCTTTTTCTTTTAAAAGTTGTTTCTTTTTTCATATCCACACCTGATATGACCGCTTCATTATTTATAAATGTCACTGACCGTTCATATATATCATAATGTTAATATGTTCCGCTATTCAAAATTAAGTAATTTCAGAATGTTTACCCTATTGCGTCCGCCGCAAGGTCACCATTATGTCAAAAAACTGAAAAAAGTGTCCATCAACGTCAATATGGTTGACACAGAGTTTCGGCTTTGAGCCTTTGACGTCTGCCGCTAGGGGCGCCTATACAGACTATGAATGTGAGTCTGCAACTATGGTCAGTATTTAGTAAGTAAGTAGTAACTAAAACTTACTAGCACTAAAAAAAATTGCAGGGTAACGCTGAATTATTTAAAATTATACCAAAATTAGGAATTTCCTGCAACAATTTGATTTAATTTATCCAGATTTTGGGGCCCCCCAACACCTCCGGGGCCCTAAGCCATGGCTTATTTTGCTTATGCGTTAATCCGGCACTGAACAGGACGCTTCAGAAATTTGGAGTTCACGATTAGGCTACTATTGCGGTTTAGAGCTAATATATTATTGCTAAATTTAGATAGAGAACATTCAATTTTGCTGTGTTTCCATCAGGAAGTTGGCTTTCATTATAAGGATATTACCCATATTGTTAAATTTAGTCTTTGTTGTATATATCGATCAGAAACTCTACCTGAGACGATTACATAGTATGCAATAGTTTGGGAAAATTCAATAAACATCATATCAGAATACATACAACTGATGGTCTATTGCAAGCATATTAATTAGGCTGTATTCTTTAAAAAATATCCTTAGTTAACTGGGGACGCTCCAGTATAAGTTCCATCTTTGAATGGTCATATTAGGCCTATCTCTGTCCATGAATGTCACGTCAATCTCCACAGGTGAGGATCAGTTATTTTTCACCAGTTCAGTTCTGATCAGAACCGCTGCATTTAGACATTTTCAAGATTCCTAGAAGGTATGTCACGGGAACCAACTTAATCATGGGCGCCCATTCCAATGTCAGAAGGACAGACGGATACAGTTTGAGGAGCGAGAGAAGTAAGGAGAAGGAGAGATATCACGATAGGTTTGTTGAAACAGGATTGTTTTCAGTAGGCCTATAATTATTAAATGTAAGACATGTGCAGAAATTTTGGTCATTTCGTTGGACGAATCAGAGAACTGTCGCAATTATGGCTGAAGTTAATTCCAGAGAGGTGGAACAGCTATGGTTGTGGAGCGATTTCCAACTTTTTGTAATGAAGTGATGAATGATTGCAAAAGTGCTATGGAGGTGGTGGAAATTTTAGGATCGAAGGATGATAGTTTTACCTCCGTATACGGTATTCCAGAGGTGACTGACATTTTACGTTTAACAGATGCACACAGACGGAGTATGGTTTTACACCGATTATGCCACCTTTTCCATTGATTCGGAGAGCAACAAATACGCCCTTCGCGTCTCAGGATTCAGTGGAAATGCCAGCGATTCGTTGACGAATACTACAGTGGCGTCCAAGTGGTACCACGGTGGAATGAACTTCTCAACCTGGGAGAGCGACAACGACAGAAGTCCTACAAACAACTGCGCCAATCAGTACCAGGCAGGATGGTGGTTCAACGACTGTTGGTATGCCTGCCTCACGTGTCCATACGGGGAGGATAATTTTAATTGGCGTACCTTGAGTCATTTGCAGTCGAAGGGAAAACTTGAAGCAGCGCTGATGATGATCAAACGCATATGAGAATAAACTGAAGAGTCAAACACTCTTTGAAATGGGCTGTCTGTTGTTAGTGTTAAGTTGCACAATTTTTGCTTTGATGCCATCAGCAAATTCTATATTATGCTTGCATACAATGTAACGCTTCGTTCCTAGATCTAACCTGCTTCCATGTTTAGATCTGAGTAATATTTATGTTCTTCAGATCAATGCTATAGGCCTAGATATAACTGTATACAAAACAGACATTCTATTACCGATTACAATGTTGCATCGGTTTAATATTTGTTGTGTTCTATTGATGCCTGGCCTTCTCGATCGTTGGGCCCTTCATTTGGAATGGGCTTACACTAGAGCTGCTGCCTCGGAACAATATGCCCATAATACCCATATTCCATAATTCCCTTAAATCTCTAGTTTTTAAAACCGAGGCTGGGCTGGGAAGGCATCTTCAACTTCAAACCATTGACTTAACACCTGCAAATCCATCGCTATTAAAGTTTCTGTAAGTCAAACATACTAACATAAATAGTTACAAAACAGACAATCATAACGTATTGTATTACAAAGGAATGGTAAATGCACAACGTAGCATTCCTTTACGTAAAATAGTGTCCATAGTTCGCATGCAGTCGCATTGAACAATATCTAGGCTAAGTCATATAAGAAAGTCCATTATGTACCCTTGATTATTACAGATTTTAGTCAAGCTTTACTCTAAATTCTATTTAAGCATATCCTTGAATGTAAACAATGCGTTTAAAAAATACACAGTTCTACCACTCTGGGTCATTTACTTGGATGTACTTGAATGTCGAAATCATAGCTCTATCAAATAGGTGGACATTGTGAAGGTCTAAATTTAGGTCAATCTTAATCTTTAGCATTGCTATGGTAGCGATAAACGTCTGCCTTTTGCTACAAATATTTTCTTTTGGGCCCTAAATATGTTACGGAGTGTTACAACGTAGACTAGGGTCTAGACTTCTTCTCGGGCTTTGCTTTCTCTCTTTGTTCGAGCGACATATATTCGTTCGCGTCTCTCTCTCCCAAACCTGCGTAGGCTGACTCCTCTTCTCCAACCTATAAAAGAACAGCTGCCTTGATTTACGTAGCGTAAAAAAACTTATAAATCTGCATAATTTCCTCTTATATACGCCAAAGGCAGACTAAAAATGGAAAAGGGGTAAAACAGTCATCAAGAACGCCAGTATCGTCCAATTATATATGTACATCAGATACTACAGTACTTGCGTCTAGGCATGTTGGCATGGATTTGATATTAGCAAATAGGGCCTACTGCTTGTAAGCGATGTACCTACGCGTTAGTAAGGATTTACTATCAACAGATATAAATGTTGCACTTACGTGTTAGTAAGGATATGCTATTATCAGATACCACTGGCAAGTGTAACTGTACATGTATGCGTGTTTTTAAGGACATGCTATTAGCAGATACCAGTAAATATTGCACCTGATTGACATTCCTGTAGATATCTGGATTCTGTCTCAGCGGTTGCTCCACACTGCTGTAAAATAAGGTAAAGTTACTGCTCAACTATTAGTTCTTCAAAACGTATGACCTCTGTATATTGTTATAAGTTCTGGCTTAAACAGTTCGTTTATTATGTCTCTGGTTCAGAACTACTAGTAACAGTAATTGTTCTACTGTACCATTCGGTGTATAGTCCTTCATTAGGTCTTTAACCTACACCGGCGGTTATCAAAATAACTTATAACAGAATGTCTGTTTTTATATCGCCTTACAAAAGTTTCAGACATGACTTCGACTGCAGAACCGAACTTGAACAAAACTGTCTTTACTTCTAACCTCTGTTAAAAGGGCCAAACCAATAATGATCTAATCATAAAGCAATAAAACATTACTAAGACTTTATCGACAGCAAAAGAAGCAAACTATCCACTCTCTCCGTCTAACAAATCTACTGTCCTATCACGCCCCCATGTTGGGAACTCTTTTAATAACTCTCAAAAAAGAGATCGGCTCAAACCGTCTAGAAGACACTTACTTCGTCTTACTTAGGCACTCATCGGGTGACTTCGTTATCTAACACCTGCTCCATCTCCCGAATAGCTCATTAGCGATAGGTTAAATGTATAACAATATTGTATAAGCATATAAGCAGCATACATTTTATGCACAGTACATTCTGTTTAAAAGGTACCGTATACACAGAATAAGCTCCATTAAAAGCATAAACTGTATTAACACTATAGACAACATAATAATAATAATCTTTTCTTTATTAAGCGCCTGACAAACGCACTGCGCTGTAGGGGCCTACATTTACATGTTATGCAATTTTGTTCAAATCTTAACTACTAACAGAACAGACAGCCTGCAATATTAATGAGAATATCTCACCTAATCCCTGTTCACATTCGCAAGAACTTATATTATACCTTAATTAATCCCTATTTTGATTATGGTAACATTGTCTGGGCCTCAAATTATTCTGCTAGGTTAAAATGTCTTGTGCTTCTACAACGGCCTATAATATAATGAACTCGCTAATAGATGTATATCCATGGTCTGATCATCTGCTATACAAAGCATATCCGCCCTACGAGGCTCGAACGCAGGTACCTCTCGCTCTCTACGCCAGATGTTATCCACTGCGCTATCGGGTCCTGTAATGGTCCCCCCAAATAAATACCATATAAATTATTTAAACAGTAAGCTATGTTAAAGACATAAACTGCATCAACATTACAAACAACCGACATAGTGTATAAGCAGCACAAACATTATAAACTGTATAATGTTAAACAGCAGGTTTTTAATAAACAGTAAATCTAAGTGGTTTGACCTTTTGTTCTTGTAGGATTGTTGACTGAAGCATGACAACTCACTTATAATCTAAACATATCTAATCTAATGATTCTCATAGTGCTGTTGCTCTGTACAATAAATCACTGTATAAACCGCATAAAACTACTGTACTCCAACACATTTAGAAACAGGATGTCTACTATCATGTTTCCAAATAAATCCAAAACCGATATTTCACAGCAGGCTTTCATTTTGATTTTCTGCAAGGATGAAATCAAAGGAAGACATCACTTTAATCTTATCCTTACACTCAACAGCCTTGTTAATACGCTCTAGCCTACTGCATGATTATGAGCTACAGAAATGGAATTGCAATTTCACTTAACTCAGCGCTACAGGTGACTTTCAATGGAAGCCCGGTAAGCTTTAGAAATGACTAAATTAATTAAAAACTGCAATTAGTTTTGGAATGACCCTAAAGGCAAACAGGGAAGTCTACAGCAATTAGAGACAAAAGTTGGCTAACCTTATTTTATCTGAAAGGAAACAAACAAAAGACAAAAGCCATTAGCATTAAGCTGGAAACATTATAATAGCTGCACTTCTAGTATTTCTCCATCATCCGCCACTTACTGCAGGTATTAAAAAGGGTCAGTATGACAGAGCAATAAATTTAACATAGATAGGTAGTAGAGCAATCGTGATTTCTCTTTAGGTTAGCTGAGAATGGAGTAACAAAATCCTTTATTGTTTCTGCCGTACTCACTCGAGATCACTTGCTATGTAGTAGGGTCAAAGTACGAAGTATATGAGGAGTACCCCAAAAAAATTGCAAGAAAACGTTTTATGTCGATTTCCTGGTGTATTAGGTCTGGAGAATGACATACTAAAAGTTTCTCGAAATCGGACCACGGGATCACCCCCAAAAATGCATTTTAAACAAAGATGGCGGCCAATATGGCGCGAATACAGAAAACAGTATATATCAGGTCATAGGTAAGCTAAATAACAAAATGAAGTGTCAAATTTAACATTATCAAGGTCGAGGAATCGATTTATCACAGTGGCAATAGTGTCGGAATCTTACTATCCAAGATGGCGGCCAATATGGCCGCCAAAACACACAAATATGTATATATCAGGTCATAGGTAAGCTACAATAACAATTGAAGTGTCAAATATAATATTTTCAAGGTCGAGGAATCGATTTATCATAGTGGCAATAGTGTCGGAATCTTACTATCCAAGATGGCGGCCAATATGGCCGCCAAAACACACAAATATGTATATATCAGGTCATAGGTAAGCTACAATAACAAATGAAGTGTCAAATATAATATTTTCAAGGTCGAGGAATCGATTTATCATAGTTGCAATAGTGTCGGAATGTTACCTCGTCTGAAATATGCGTTCCTTCGCCCGAACAGAGCAAAAGTTTCAAAACTAACCTTCACGCGGCATATAAATCTACTATGCCGCGCTTGCTACTACCAGCTGCGTCAGCTTAGAGTGGTCTTCCGTTCTTTAACCTCAAATGCTGCCTTAATGCTTATCCACTCTTTTATTGTTTCTCGCCTTGATTAGGCCTACTGCAGCGCCCTCTATGTGGGTCTTCCGGCGGCCCGGGTTGGGTGCTTGGTTAGGGTCATGCGAGCGGCGGCACGCCTCATTGGCCGCATCGCAAGGTTCGGCCATGTTAGTGATTACATGCGGGATGTCTTGCATTGGCTCCCTTTTCCGCAGGGGATAACTTACCGGATCTCTGCCTTGGTCTGGCGCTGCCTCGCAGGTGTGGCCCCTGTTTACTTACAGGAGCTCTGCTGCTCCACCCTGAACGTCCAGGGCCGTGGTTCTCTCCGCTCCTCTAAGCAGGTTGAGCTTCTTGTTCCCCGGTCACGGACCTCTATTATGCAGCGCCGCGCCTTTTCTGTTGCTGGCCCTGCAATCTGGAATGGGCTCCCTGTGGATCTACGCCTAATGCATAGAGCCCTTGCGGCCACATTCTTCTCTAACCTAATCAGACTGCATTGAGGGGATTAAGAAAGGACTGATTTCCAAAAAGAACGAATTATCCAATGTCTCAGAAACGAGCAAACTGTGGATTAACTACCTCAAAATGTTGGAAACAGCCAGGAAGCTCATAGAAGCCGATCGAACAGGGTCGTGGGACTTGCATCTCCATGCTATATCTGAGTGCTTACCAATATTTGCTGCTGCAGCACACACTAATTATCTTAAATCTGCTTATCTGTACCTGCAAAACATGAAGTTGTTAGAAAGTGAAAATCCTGCAGTGTTTCAAAAATTCAAGAAAGGATTCCATGCCATAAGACGCACCAATCAGTACTGGGCTGGCCTTGGATCCGACTTGGTGATTGAACAGACTCTTATGCGATCCCTTAAAACTGCAGGTGGATTAACCAGAGGAAGTGGCATGACTGAACATCAAAGAGCCGTTTGGACGATGTCTGCTCCCATTTGTTCATCATACAACTACGCCATGCAAGACTTCAACGCAATTACGCAAGTGCGTAAAGATTTTAGCAGCTCTCAAAATTTTTTTAACCGTTTAGATTACTTTTTGACATTATTATTCGTTGAATTTCTAATGTGCAGACTTTATTACTGTACAGTCAGTAAAACATTTCCCTTCGCCGACATAGTGAAGACTCTGCAAATTTCGTGGCACTTCTGAAATTTCGATCACAGACCGACACTATAGATTAAATCATCGTAAACTAATGTCATCTGGTCCACGCAAAACCCAGTACATAAGTCCGTTGATTCAAAAATCAGCTGATCCACCTGTGTGGCCTGTGAGTTCGAGACATTATTGTGGCAGAATGTCGTGCGGCTAGGTTGTACACTTTATTGTTTGATGCGAGCACAGAACAGATATCGGTCAGCTTATACGATATGTTGATAGCATGAACAACCAGGTTCTTAGCATGTGGCAAAAGAACAATTTATAGGGCCTAATTGTCATCCCAACGCTTGACACCACTGGCGAAACTATTGCGACACTCGTAAAGCAGCAGCTTTATGAAGTTGGTTTCTGTATATGTTAAGGTATCTTGATAAGGACAATTTGCTGCCGACTTTTCAATCTGGTTTTCGTAAGGGCCACTCCACGGAGACCCTGTTAGTTAGCCTCCTCTCTGATATCTATGGGGCTATTGATAGGTCACAGGTCATCCTCTTAGCATTATTTGCTGGTAGCACGGCGTTTGACACCGTCGATCACGATATCATTCTTAGGCGCCTATCTACCTATCTACCTCGTTTGGCCTTTCTGGTAACTTCATTGACTGGATTGTTTCCTACCTCCATCACCGTTCCTTCTCTGCGGTCTACGTGTCTACTATAGGACTCCATGTGTTCCTGTCCCGTTTGGCCTGCCCCAGGAATCTGTGCTGGGCCCTCTTATCTAATTATATTATTTATACTGCTGATACTGGTCCTCTCCTGGCCTCTTGCTGAGCCTTGCTCTGTGCTGAACCAATCTTATGCGGGTGACCTGCAGGCGTTTTTGCACTGTCCTACGTCAGCAGCCATTACCGAAGCCCGGGCCATGAACCGGGCAATGGAGGCTCTCGAGGCCTGGATGTCCTCCAATCGCCTGCGGCTAAACTCATCTAAGACCCAGTTCATTTGGCTTGGCACGCGCCAGCAGCTCGCCAAAATTGATTTGGAGGCCCTTGCCCAGGAGTTCCCGCAGATTACTTTCTCACAGTGGCAAAGAAATTAATTAATTGATAAATCCAGGCAGGCTATCAACTTTATAAAATAAAATTATAGGCGTGTATGTAATGAGATCGACGATCGTCATGAAAACTGCAATCTCTTAGAGAAAATAACATATCCAAAATTAAGTGGCCAAGGGCAGCATTTTGGACCGTCGCCCCGGGCGGCATTTCAGCTCCGTACGCCATTGCTTTCTCATCCCTTTGTCCGGGACCTTGGTGTCACATTAGACCAAGAACTAACGTTCACGCGGCATATCAGCCTGCTATGCCGCAATTGTGTATACCAGCTGGCAGCTGCGTCAGCTTAGAGAGGTCTTCCGTTCCTTAACCTTTAATGCTGCCTTAATGCTTATCCACTTTTTTGTTGTTTCCCGTCTTGGTTATTGCAGCGCCCTCTGCGTGGGTTTACCGGCGACTCGGGTGGGGTGCTTGGTTCGGGTCTTACGCTCGGCGGCACGCTATATTGGTTGCATCCCAAGATTCCGCCATGTTACTGACTATATGCGGGATGTCTTGCATTGGCTTCCTTTCCCACAGTGGATCGCTTACCGGATCTCTTCCTTGGTCTGGCGCTGATGTGGTCTCTGTTTATCTACAGGAGCACCACCCTCAGCATCCAGCACCGTGGTTCTCCTCGCTCTTCTAGGCAGGCTGAGGTTCTTGTCTCCCGGTCGCGGACTTCTATTCTGCAGCGCCGTGCTTTATCTGTTGCTGGCCTGCAATCTGGAATGGGCTTCCTTTGGCACTACGCCTAATGCCGAGAGCCTTTCAGATCACGTTCTATTCTAAATTCAAGACTGTTCGGACTTCGGTGTTGGGTCGGGTGCGCTCCTAAGTAGATAATCTTGAAGGGGCGCTACGTAAATCTCTGTAATGAATGAATGAATCATAATTTGCCAAAGAGCTGATGTAAAATGTTATTACTTTTAACCAAAAAGATTGTCTCCAAAATGGACCATTACAAACCAACAAATAAATTTATTTTCTTATGCTTTAGTTAATTGCTTTGATGAGTCTGTCTGTTTCTAGTCTACGTTGGTTGCTGGGACTTTGCAGCTGAACCCATTTTAAAAATCAAATTATGAAATTATATTATAATTTTCCAAAGAACTTATGTAAAATGTTATTACTTTGAATCAAAAGTTGGTCTCCAAAATGCACCATTACAAACCCCTAAATGAAAATTTTTCTTACCCTGGGAAGAGGGCACAGCCCCCTCCCCAGACCCCTCCCCTCAGTGTTCTTCAAAACTGCGTAATTTTATGGAAGACCTGGTTACGCCACTGAACTACGCCATGCAAGACTTCAACAATACAGTGTACACAACAAGTGAACAACACAAGGAAGCGACTGCCTCAAGAATGGAGAGGGACAGGGCGGACTTGGCAAAACTTGCCTCGAACCTTGAACAATATTCTCCATTCTCGGAGGAGACGACCTTGCGAAACACTATCACAGGGATCAATGCTGATAAGAATGTAAATGTCCATGATCTTTTCACTGTAGGCAATAGCATAGTTACAGAAATGAAAGGACAATCTGTTTTTGAATATTCATATAAGCGTAAGAATAAAGTTTTGTTGCTGTATCACTCTGCATATGACAGCAAGGACCTTTACTTTCGGTCCGACAAAGACAAAGTAAGATATGTATATAACATCAAGGTCCTTAAACAGTTACTTGGTGATGATGTATGCTCTGATCTATTGTTTGCCCATGCGTTCTCCGGTTGTGACAGTACTTCAGGAATCTATGGGGTCGGCAAAAAGTCAGTCTTCCAAAAAGTAGTCAATGGCGATCCTGTCTTTCGTAGTTGTTCGAAGATCTTCTGTACACCAAACGCAGATCAAGTTACTGTAGAGACCACTGGTTGCACAGCAATGGTATCCATATTTAAGGGGATCCAGTCTGAATCTCTAGTGTCATTACGCTACAGCATCCTTTGTAGGAAAGTGTCCACTGCAAAGACCTTTGTGAAACCAGAAAGACTGCCTCCAACACCCTCGGCCACAAACCTTCACGCTCGGCGAGCTTACCTACAAGTTATGCAGTGGTTGGACAAGTGTGACGACATGGATCCAACTGAATGGGGCTGGATTATACAAGATGGAAAATTTGTTCCAATCATGATGGATATTAGTCCTGCACCAGACCAACTGCTCAAAATGATCCGATGTAGTTGCTCTGCACGATGCAACACGTTGAAATGTAGCTGCAAAAGACATGGGCTGGAATGCACCACAGCTTGTGGACAATGTCAGCATGGCAACTGTGACAATATGACTCAAGAGCCAGTTTCAGATGAAGAGAACATTGAGGACTACCTGTGAAATGTTAACTTAGACCAAACTATGTCCTATTCTTAATAGATGTTAAATATAATTAATGTTATGAGTTACTTTCAAAGATAAGCTAAAGAAAATTGCTGAATTTTAACATATGCAAGTAAAATTTTGTTATATATATTTGTGTGTTTTGGCGGCCATATTGGCCGCCATCTTGGATAGTAAGATTCCGACACTATTGCCACTATGATATATCGATTCCTCGACTTTGAAAATATTATATTTGACACTTCATTTGTTATTGTAGCTTACCTATGACCTGATATATACATATTTGTGTGTTCTGGCGGCCATATTGGCCGCCATCTTGGATAGTAAGATTCCGACACTATTGCCACTATGATAAATCGATTCCTCGACCTTGATAATGTTAAATTTGACACTTCAATTGTTATTGTAGCTTACCTATGACCTGATATATACATATTTTTGTGTTTTGGCGGCCATATTGGCCGCCATCTTGGACTAGTAAGATTCCGACACTATTGCCACTGTGATAAATCGATTCCTCGACCTTGAAAATATTATATTTGACACTTCATTTGTTATTGTAGCGTACCTAAGACCTGATATATACATATTTGTGTGTTTTGGCGGCCATATTGGCTGCCATCTTGGATAGTAGGATTCCGACACTATTGCCACTATGATAAATCGATTCCTCGACCTTGATAATGTTAAATTTGACACTTCATTTTGTTATTTAGCTTACCTATGACCTGATATATACTGTTTTCTGTATTCGCGCCATATTGGCCGCCATCTTTGTTTAAAATGCATTTTTGGGGGTGATCCCGTGGTCCGATTTCGAGAAACTTTTAGTATGTCATTCTCCAGACCTAATACACCAGGAAATCGACATAAAACGTTTTCTTGCAATTTTTTTGGGGTCATGTGGCATATCTATCCGACTAATGCAGAAACCAACAGTCTCAGTCATTGATCCACAGTTTATACAACTTGACTTGTTTAAGATACTGAACACTTCTGGTCTGTTGTGTGACTAAAATTTATGGAAATGGCATTGATGACTTAGCCAGTTAAGAGCCCAGATGGTGTATGATACTCTGAAAACAAGGACTCGAGCATTTATGGGCGTGAATTTATTTATGCCGGTAGTGCGTCAAGTTAGACGGGTTGTCCTGAGATCCTGTTGACCAAACAAGATTCGGTTGGCAAGAAGCAACCAAACAGGGAAAAGTGTCTAAAATTAAATAAGCATTTGCAGATATACCCAACACATTTCACAGTAAAAAATTAATCGTACCCCCGAAAACATAAGAAAATCATCACAGCACGGTCTTTTGGAGACATATCATCCACTACATGTATAATTTATTAGATTGTATCGTAACTAGTTTATGTTTTAAATTTATATTAATTTTGAGATCAATATCACCAACGGGGTTATTTCAGAATTCGTGTCATACCGAAGAACGTTATAACTAGGTTTCATACCACAGATCTGTAGTAATACAATGAAAGATTACCGTTTGACATGTTTCCTGAATGGTAACACTTGTATCCAAGACAGACTCGAATACGAAAGCAGATGATAAGCAAAGTGATGAGAAGAAGGAAGCCAACTGCTGCGCTAACTGCGACCGATATTGTTAAGGCTGAAGGAAAAGCATTCATTGTTGTCCTTGTAAAACTGTCTTTATAGTATGACGCAGCATACAACAGAAAGTTAATTAGACATGCAATCATTTTAAAATCCAAAGCAAAACTATCCAATGGAAGCCCGATAGCCTAATACGTGGACGTTGACGTGATAAGGGACTAGATTGTCGGTTTGGAGTTATTGGCATTTCTAAAATGTTCAGAATGAGAGTGAAATACAGAATAAATCTGCATAGGCCCTACTATCCACCACATGTCTGGTTATTGTACAGACTGGCTACATATTTATATATTTACTCATGTCACTAAAAAATTACAAGTGCCAGGTCATAAGGTGAACACAAGATAACGACGCTACAAGCAGTGATTAATATAGGAATAATATTGATTTGCTAGTCCTTGTGGCTGGAGTGGTAGATTATGTAAATAGAAGGAAACAGACTGATATCTCAATGTAAGAGGCTCACCGCTACTTGTGTTGTTAACCAGAAACTCGTGCGAAGTTGCATGGTAGCTCTTGCCTCTCACGACATTCGTGGCAACACATCTGCACCGTTTGGGAGTGCCAACATTCAAAGTAAATTCACTGCCATCCTGATTCTGAATATCCATCCAAGTATTACCGTTTTCCAATGCCTGCCATTTGAAAGTTGGTGATGGATGTCCCTTTGCCGTGCATGTAATGACGCTTCCAGAAGAGTAATAAGAATGTGATGGCGACAAAGTAACATTCCTAACCGGATCTAAAGCAGCGTTTAAGACAAAGATTGTAATTTTAATATGAATTTATATAGCGCAACTTCGAGTGAAACTCATCAGAGGCCTCTAAACCTCACAACGTGAATCCACAATAATGTAATGTAATGTAAATCTTCGAAAATTTCTCAGCGCCCACAAAAGCCACGTCAGGGGAGACCAGCTTATTCACCGGCGCTATATCAAATCAGTCCGCAATAGCCAAAACTCCTCTGTTCGTTTCGGTGCCAGGTCAAAATCCGGGGAGGTCAAGCCGAGGAGACAGCATGGTGCTACGGTGGCAATCGGTGATGATGGTGGTCGTGTGGTGGCGACTGTAATGGAATCAGGATAGGATATCTTGAAGAGTTCGGTTTTCAGTCGTGAGTGGAAAGTAGAAGAGGAGAGTGCAAGCAGAGGAGAAGTTGAGTTAAGAGGCGAGATAGGAGGATGAGCAAATTGGCGGAGGTCTTTTGGGAGTCCGTTCCGAAGAGCTGGTGCAGCATAGACTAAGGAGCGGTTGCAGAATTTCAGAGCGGATGACACTCCGGAGGCCAGGGATAGAGAAAGGTATGATGATGAGCGAGTAGACCTGGGCGGTTGGATGGTGAATAGCTGGCGAATGTAAGAGGGTTTAGACGTTTGGAGGGCATTGTAGGTAAGAACTACTATTTTGTAATGGATGCGCTGAGGGACTTTAAGCCAATGAAGTGATTTGAGAACAGGGGTTATGTGGTGGTGTTTGGGAGTTTTGGTGACTGCACGGGCGAGAGCGTTCTGGACTGTTTGCAGGCGTTTGATTTGAGAAGAGTCGATGTTGTAAAAGATGGAATTACAGTAGTCGAGTTTGGAATGAACAATTGAGGTGGCTATTGTGCATGCAGTCTTGTAATCAAGTATTGGGCGCAATCGACGAAGGTCGCGGATGTGCATATAGCAGGTGCGAGATAGCTGGCTGATGTGGTCGGAAAAGGTGAGGTTCTTATCAATGATGATTCCAAGATTGCGGACAGGAGAAGAGTAAGGTGCGGGAGAAGCGAGATCGGTTGGACAAAGATCGGGAGGATAGGCTAGTTTGTTTAATTGAAACTCGCGGAGGCCAATAATGAGGAATTCTGTTTTTGAAGGGTTAAGGCAGAGCAGATTAGCGGTCATCCAAGCTGAAATCTGGGTGATTGTGTTGCGTAGATGATTTAATGCGTCTGGAAGGGAGTGAGGGGAGAAAGAAATGAAGAGTTGTGTGTCGTCGGCGTAGAGGTGATGATCAGTAGAGGATGAGGAAATGAGTTTGCTGAGTGGGGAGGTGTAAAGAATGAACAGCAGAGGACCGAGAACAGAACCTTGAGGAACACCGCAGGTGAGGGTGTGCGGATTTGATGAGTGACCAAATAAATAGAACGGTCTTCAAGCACTTGTGCAAATGAGCAGAGATAGGCCGATGAGTTCATGTCGCAGGTTGTTAGGCTTCATATGACAGTTTGATAGTCCGACCATTTCCAAATTTCAGCGCGGACCGTGGATGTACAGACATCTATGACCAGAGATGGAAGAGAATGAGACGCAAAGCTCCTTAAGATAAAATGGAGCACCGCCTGCTAAACAGTTATACAGGTAACCAGCGCGGTTCAGTTCCTACCATAATTATACACTCTAATAGATATATCATCAGGCCTATAGTCGGAGCGGGGGCCCACTATGATTCGTCGGTCGGGTCAGGCCGAGTTTGTGACGGGCCGGACTGGTAAATTTTGGCCTACATTATTGGAAAATGATTCCTTTAATATTTTTCTGTCCTTGTGTTAAAATTGCTGTCGTGATTTGTTGTTTTTGAATGCATATATTACATAACACAAACACATACTTCTATTTTTAACTTTCTACGGTAATTGACAGCTGCGGGTCTAAGTGATCAGTTTGTGGATACAGCGAAGTAGGGCTGAGCCGATTGGCATTTTTTTGCCGATTTCCGATTCCGGATAGTTGGCCTGCTATTTTCCCCGATTCGGATTTCGATCCGAGTAGTTAATTAAACACGTCGAGTTACAATTTTGTTATCTGCACAGACTTTCAATTAGGCCTAATTAAAGATCAAAGATTACCGCAGGAGGTCGCCAAAATAGGTTACTATTTTTATTAATAAAAGAAGAAATTGTTATTGGTCAAAAATATTACTTTTTGTTATTCGGATACTAAGGCCTGGGATCACCGATTCCGAATAATACCGAATAGTGCAAAATCCGGCCCGAACCGAATACCGAACGGATAATTCGCTCATCCATACTGCTAAGTAGCGTTCAGTAGAGTACAGTGACCGTGGCTGGAGATTTTCCACAAAATAATGTTTCGGCTAAACTACTTGAGTATTGTGTTATTGGTTGAAGCAACAGATTGTATACCAGAGCAATGATAAAACAATTTTAAAATCTTTTTACAAATAAAAATTCTATCAAACACAAACTATCACTAGTTCATCCCATGTTTTAAAAGATATCAAAGTGAAAGTCATTGGCATCAATCAAGTACTGCTTGAATAAGCTCTGTTATAAATTTTATCAATTTATCAGCTGGCTTTGAACTGTAAACATACATGTAGCACAGAATCGTGACGCTGGTGTGGCGGCGCTTATCCGAATGGGCACCCTCCTACCTGCATGAGCTCTGCCGTCCTCTTTCCTACTGTACATGCCGCCGTGCACTGCGCTCCTCCGTCCACGGTGATTTGGCCTTCCCATTCGCCCGCCCTGCGACAATGCGTTCCTTCTCTATTGTTGGTCAGACGACCTGGAATGGGCTTCCCTTCGCCATACGCCACCTCCCAAATAGTGCCTGTCCTCAGTTCCACCAAATGCTGAAGATTTCTTTTTCCGCAGGGTCTGGGTCGGGTGCGCCTCTGAGTAGGGATCTTGAAGAAGCGCTATACAAATTTTGATTGATTGATTGATTGATTGATTGATTGATTGATTGATTGATTGAGCACGAAAGTCATATAAATCGCAACGGTTCTAACACTGAGCATACAGCATTTGCAGATACGTGTAGTGCATATGAATCTATATAAATATTTTGACAATTTAATCACACAACCAATAACTGTTGGCTTCACCTCGCGTCCTGGATATATGGGGCTTCATGCCGGGCCATGTTTTTCTACATGTGCTCATCTTTAGCCTGTAATCAAGAGCTATTAGAGACAGATTACCTTAGAACACACTCATCGGGTCATTTTGATCTGAATGTTAGCAATAATGCAAATAATATCAGAGTTGGATTGTCTCGAGACACTGTCTCGGTCTCGAGACGTCTCGAGACAGGTTTTTGGATGTCTCGGTCTCGGTCTCCGAGACCTCACTGTCTCGGTCTCGGTCTCGAGATCATTTCTTGACTTTTTGGAAACTGTCTCGAAGCGAAAGTCTTGTCTTTTTGGAAACTGTCTCGAAGCGAAAGTCTTGTTCTCTTGTAGAAGCGGTCTCCAAAGTTCTCGTACAAACTGTATTTTGTTCGGAACTTCGTACGGTATTGTGCTATAAAATTGTCTTGTGCCGAACGGATAACTAGTTAATCGTAAGTGTCAAACAGACAGGAAGTTTTAAAAAGCGGTGTTTCTGGTATTAAGATTTAAGAGTAGGCCTATTGAAAAAAAGAAGTCTTAAGTTGGCACTTTCAGTCCAAAATTTCCAAATATCTTTAAATGTCTCATAAAGAACCTGAAGAAGTGAAATTTGCATTCACGAAGTTTGAAATCAATGAAAGACAAAAATAAATGGCATGCCGTTCGTCGTTTGTGTAAAGCCAACATAAGCGAAACGCTTGGAACAACATCTAGTTTCTCAAGGTGAGTGATGTGACTTATGTCGCTAAATCGCTAATAGGCCTAGGGCCTATATGGAATTTTGTTGGTTTAAATTTTATAATCATTTAGAAGATTTCAGAATGGCTTAAATATTTAATTTCTTTATAGTTTATACAATTCGGGTGATCGGCTGATTTCAGTGACTTGACCCTTGTATTAAGTTAAGTTGAGAAAAATTGTTTCGGGACTTGGGTCCTATGTGCATTTCACTCGTTTTGAACTGTCTCGAACTGTCTCGTACCTGGTGTCTCGTCTCGGTCTCGGACCCCACTGTCTCGGTCTCGGACCCCACTGTCTCGGTCTCGGTCTCGAGTTTTATGTCTCGTATACAAGTCTCAATAAAATTCCTGAACTTTTCACATTTTCAGTAATGGCATTCTACATGCAGAGCATACCTTGAAAACAAAAAGAAATGAACATTCTCACCAAAGTTCAACATTATGAATGAAATACTTACAGAGGACTTTGACGACAGATGTTGAACAAGTGGTATTTGGAATGTTTGTAGCCACACCTGTAATCGTTGCTCCACTATATATAGTGTCAATTGTAAATGACGTGATGCAGGTGAATGATGGAACCTCAGGTGCAGAAGCAACAACGAAATAAGACCGACTTATTTTTCCCCCATTTTCTTCCACTCCTTTCCAGACCATCGATACTCTGTTTGTTTCATTGTACGTCACCACACAGTTCAACTGCACTCCATCTTCTTCGACCGTGTCATCCATGGACGCATTTGTCGTGCATTTTAGATGAGTGTCTTCAGGCACACATTATGTAAAGAAATAATTAGGTACACATTATATAAAGAAATAACTAAAATATCAGAACGTTCTAAAAATATTTACACTCACGAATCCCGATATAACAAAATAGCAAGGTTTAATGAAAATTTTAATATCACAATTTTTTACTTCTTGTATAGTAAATGACCAGTTTAGGTACTTCTTCACTAGAAAACCCTAGACCTTTCCAAACGCGTGCAACGTCAGTATAAAGTCAGTCAGCCTGAGGAGCACTCAAAATTGTGGGTAATGAACTCGATCAAGGTAGGCTGAAACCCATACCCTCCGCCTTATAATCGTTGTTAACCAGATTTATTTACGCTGCCTGTTACCTAACAATTTATTTGCACAAATCGTCCTCACTAAATGTGCGGTCTGGTTACGGTTTTCAGTTTAATGTGGTTACTCAATAGCCCACATGTCTACATGTCCCCAATACAATGCATACATACATACATACATACATACATACATACATACACACATACATACATACATACATACATACATACATACATATATATGCATGGTAAGTAAATTCTGCGACTGAGACTCCACAGAAAAACAAGTTCGGTTTTATTATTACCGCAGAATCACTTGAAAAATTACTTACCCAGAATGATAAGATTAGCTGTTTTTTCAACTGTATTTGATGAAATGAGAGCTCTACAGAGAAAGCGTCCGGCGTCTGTCAGTTGAACGTTTTTAATAATCAAATTACAACCGGTTGATGAATTATTGTCGACGCTATATCTATCTCTAAAAGTGCTGGATATTATCCCACGTTGGTTGAAAACAGTCACCGGATTTCCAGCAATATATGTCAGCCATTCAGTTCCACTACAGTTACTCGATGGAGATAAACATTTCAAGGTAACATTTGAGCCAACAACGCTCACTGTGTTCTCAGGTCCTTCCAACTGACTTTTTTGTGCGCCTAAAAGGAAATATGAAAGTCTGTCTTATTTATAATACTGATTATTTTTATTATTTTACTCAACAAGTGAGAGATAGCCTATATGTACAAATAGATCTATTGAAAAAGAACCACAGACAGACAGACTTCGTTAAGGGCAATTATGATGAAATTGAGTGTCGAGAAACAAAACAGAAATTCCACCAGCTCAAGATGAATTTTTTTTAAATATAATAATAATAATCTTTTCTTTAATTAAGCGCCTGACTGCGCTGTACATTTACATGTTATGCAATTGAAACAATCTTAACTACTAACAGAACAGACAGCCTGCAATACAACGGCGCTAATAGCCTACAGCCTACAAAGCATATCCACCCTAACGGGGCTCGAACTCAGTACCTCTCGCTCTCTACGCCAGATGTTATCCAATGCGCTATCGGGCCCCCATAGTTGAATAGATTGAATAGTTGAATGGATGAGTAATTTATATCCGCTTACCTGTAACAGTAAGAAGAATTGCGATAACGAAGACTTCCATTCTCTGACAATTAATACAACTTTGTGCGTGAAGCCGGAAGTAAACGGCGATCTATTGTTAAATAGATTTATTTACGTTGCCTGTTACTTAACAATTTATTTGCACTAATCGGCCTCACTAAATGTGCGGTCTGGTTGCGGTTATCAGTTTAATGTGGTTACTCCATAGCCCACATGTCTAGCCTACATGTCCCCATTATTCAGAGTCAATTTCTTTGCTATCATAAAAACAGTAGTTTTTACTCATATTCGTTCGCGTCTCTGTCTCCACCCAAACTTGCGTAGGCTGACTACGCACTTTATTTTATAGCCCCTTCCTAGTTTGCACAATATTAATTAAACCTTCTAAATCTGCATAATTGCTTCCGTTGTACGCTAAAAGCAGGCGAAGAATCAGAGGCGTAGCTAGCTTTTCATGGGCCCGTGTGCAGGGTCCCGCGTGGGTCCCTCCCTGTCTGGCCCTGTCAGGCCTGTACCCTTGCGTTCTTACTAATTGTTTTGATGTAATAGGCCTACTTGTATTACGTCTTGCAGACATACGAACTGTATTACTAGCATTCTTTAATCTTTGCCATCGTTCAAAACATCGACCTATATAATTGGTCGCTCCCTAAACGTGGCTGATTACTTAGTCAGAGTCAGAGACTGTTGCTGCAGCCAGAGTCAGTTATATATGTTTGTATAATTATATACTTATATATACTTGTATACTTGTAGTGTGTGTGTGAATATATACATATAAATAATATATATAACGTCCTGATATGTTATCTCTCGGAGATCGGCTAAAGACAACAAAACAGCCGTTGGTGGGCTAAAGGGAATACGATACTAATTAGTCGACACGACTGAAGGCATTTCAGGCTTGACAATATGAATTTCCATATTTTGCGTCAGTAAAGTAAGGAAGTATTGCAAGCGTGTTCACAAAAACTACATCTGTCACAAAATGAGCAGGAATGTGACTAGGCTAAATTAATAATTTCGTTATCTCTGTGGGCCCCTGGAGGTCGTGGGCCCGTGTGCCTTGCACAACCTGCACACATGATAGCTACGCCACTGCGAAGAATTGAAAATGGGTAAAACAGTTATCAACAACAGATTGAACTCCAAACTCCAGTTTCGTTTCATCTTACATCCTGACTCCAACGTCGAACAGGCGAGGAATAATTAAGTAGGCCTAGTAGTAGTAATGGTAGTAGTTACTTAGTAGTAGTGATTGTGGTGGTAGTAGTTAGAGTAGTAGGCCTTTTGGTGGCTGTGGTGGTAGAAGTTGTAGAATCGTAGTAGCGGTGGTGGTTATATAAGTAGTTGTGGTAGGCTAGTTATAGTAGTATGGAGGTGGTAGTGGTCATTGTCGTGGTTGTGAGTTATTACTAGGTGCTTGCTTATCAGTTTGTCATCTAGGGCACATAACTGGTTTAAGTACGCTGTAAGGTGTCATAATCCAGCCATGCTTTTGTCAGCTTGAGGAATTTAAACCGTTACCATGTGGGTAACTTAATTAGTTACGATGTGGTTAGCTACATACATCACCGTTCTGGCTTTCCTGACATAATATTAAATTATGAAAATTCAAAATGGACTTTAGTCAGATTGCTTGAAGAGAGAAACGATCTGCGAACTCGAAGTGAACAGAAAAATTAATGTTATCGTAAATGTAAATCTTCGATATCTATCAGCGCCATGTATAAAATGCCACCATTGCCACGTGAAGAAGATCATGCAAAGATCCCGGCGCTATAAAAATCAATCGCTTTCGGTGTCAGATGTGAATCCGATAGTGTCAGGGTGTCTTTGAAACGCCAGAATGGTAATACTTTGGTAATTGTTGGTGATGGTGGCCATGATAATAATGGTGTAGAAGCAGAACCAGAGTAGCATAGCGTGAAAAGTTTTGGAATTTTAGTCTTGAGTGAAATGCTGCGGGAGGAAGGGCAAGCGGGGAATTCTGAGATTTAGAGGAGAGAGAGAGAGAGAGAGAGAGAGAGAGAGAGAGAGAGAGAGAGAGAGAGAGAGACAGACAGACAGACAGACAGACAGACAGACAGACAGACAGAGACAGAGACAGACAGACAGACAGACAGACAGACAGACACACACACACACACACACACAGACAGACACAGACACAGACACAGACATTGACAGAAACAAAGACAGAGAGCGAGGAGGAGCAGCAGGAGCAGAGGAGGAGGAGCAGAGGCATGGAGGAAGAGGAGGAGGGGACTGGTGGAAAGCTTTCTTTTGTGGCATAAATATAGACTACAGCAAGATTCTAACCTTGGTCATGTCAAAGATAATCGGAAGCGATGCTAATGAGTTATTTATTTGTTTATTTAAAATTCGTATTGCGCACGAATGTGTGCAAATATGAATCTGTGGGGTGGGCAGAATATCTCGATCAAATAAGTGTTAAGACAATTCCCTGGCAAATTTATGTGAAACTTCGAAACCCGAATCTCCAAGCGACTCTCTAAAACCTCAGTGCAATACAACTCTATAATTATGATCTATTACATTAGCATAGCAATGACATTAAGCTTATTCATTTAACTATGACCTTTGCAAAAACTGATAAGAGCTCTCAAAACTACCAGCATGTAGTGTTGTTTTCGTTAACTAAAACTAAAACGAAAACCTTCGTTAACGAAAACTCAGGGTTATAGTTAACTAAAACTAAAACTAAAACTAAAACTTGGTGAAATAACTAAAACTAATAATAACTAAAACTCGCTGAGCCGGCCTAAAACGATAACTGAAACTAAAACTAATAATAACTAAAACATCTAACGACAACCTAAAGAAAACACACAACGAAAACCTAGCGTCCTTGAATATTCAATGTTTTTGTACATACGGGCGAAAATCGGGGAATCACATAAAGCTCAACAAGAAATTTTTACCACACTAATCATTAAAGGAACATTATGTCATGTATGACACATGGCATGTTGTCATACTGTAAGAATAATGGTTGCTATTGTCTATTGGCAGTAATTTGATATACATTGTTGTCGGCTAACTATCAGTGAACAAATAACTGAAACTAAAACTAAAACTAAAACTGAAGAAACTAAAACTGAAATGAGGAAGTGTCAGTTTCTATTAACTAAAACTATAACTAAAACTAAAACTTGGCGAAATAGCTAAAACTAATAATAACTAAAACACCTAGCATGTAAAACTAATAATAACTAAAACTAAAACTCAAGGCAAAACTAAAACAACACTACCAGCATGCCCATAAATGTGTGATAGGATCCTAGAAGGCGCTATGATGACCCCACACAGGAATGTGGGTTCCTTCTGGTTTCCACGCGGGTTCCATGTGGGCATGCTAGGAGGAAAATCAAACATAAACAGGCATAGACCTGTGGCTAGGTTACAACAAATTTATAGACCATAGGGTCTCTCCGTCTTAACGGGCTGATCATCTGGATGCTGAATAGAGCAAGGACTGAGTCTATGCCTTGCTGATACAGTTCGCATAGGAATGAATAAACCTTTGATGTCACGTTATAGTATACTAATATTTCTTTGTGCACTCTAAAGTCCAAATACCGCATGTGTTACAACGTAGACCAATAATCACAGCCGAAATGACATCCGCCGATGGCAGATGACTGCACTGAATCCGGTTGCAGAAAATCTTGATTTACTATTATGTACTCGGCTTACAGTTTATCTGTTACGTAAACATAATAAATTTAAACATAGTCAAGAGTTAAGTAAGCTTAAATGACGTTTCATGATCTAACCTTCCAAGCCGTGTAGTAAACTGCAGGTCTGATCGAGTTACTGCTAGAGGAGTAGCCTACACGATAGTTAGCCTACTGTGGAAGTGAAGACAATTAATGTAAGCGTAAACGTAAATCTTTGGTATTTCTCAGTGGAACGTAAATTCCACGTCAGGAAGACCGGCCTAAATTCCGGCGTCAAGCCGTGAAGACAACTTATCTCAACATTAATGTTTGAACAGCTACATTGGCTTCCTCTTACTTCACGCATCCAGTCATAGAACGAGTATGCGAATATTACGAATATTAAGATTTTTAGAAATTGACGAATATTGACGAATATTAAAACTGGCCAACGATTATAAAGAATATTAATTTTTTAGTTTTTTGAATTCTTCAACATCCGGGATAAATTTTAAAAAATCATTGCCAAAAATATGCATAAGAACAGTTACATATTACAGTTACTCAGCCAAGTACAGACCTATATATGGTGGGTAAAATCATTCTTGACATTATATTGGCTAGATATTTGGGCGCCAATACCAGCTAATGTGAAGCAATTTGAAGCAGTTTGAAGCTAATATAGGTCAACGACTATGACTCAGGTTCCATCCGTCCAAGATTCCAGGCCTCCATTGAGTGAAAGGATCTTGCTATCCGTCAGTCGACAGGGCTATCTATCTAAGCCAACGGCTTAACGCATCATTAATATGCTGCGTAAACCAGCTAGCTTCAAATAATATAGAATTACTGGTGGAGGGATTTCAGATTGAGAGAGCGAGTGAGAGGTAGAGAGAGAGAGAGGGAGAAAGAGAGAGAGAGAGAGAGAGAGAGAGAGAGAGAGAGAGAGAGAGAGAGAGAGAGAGAGAGAGAGAGAGAGAGAGAGAGAGAGAGAGAGGCGAGAGACAGAGACAGACAGAGACAGACAGACAGACAGACAGAGACAGACAGAGAAGGGCAAGATTTGGGTCGGAACTGGGAAGCCTTAAGCTTCTAAGTAGCTATAGGCACTAAGTATAGCGCTCCAAAACCACCGCACATGTTCTTAATTATTAGTCTTAAATTTGTAAACAAAGCAAAAACAGTGACGTCGTCAACGAATATTTACGAATATTAAAAATACCCTAATATTCACGAATATTTACGAATATTAAAGCCTGAAGTCACGAATTCTCGTTCTATGCATCCAGTTAAAGGTACTTGGCCTCATTTGCCAATCCTACCTAGGTATTGCCCCTAAATACCTCTGTGACTCAATAAGCTACTTCAGCATTACCAGTGCGCATGCGCAGCCAGTTTACTTTTACTTCCGGTCATAGGTCACCGTTCGTAAACAAACCGAATGGTGCCGGTAGCGATGTTGCTATGATCTACTTTGACGCAAATATTATTAGATATTTGATTGCCACGAGTTCATGTTTAACTCGATGAAGTTGTCTTGTGGTATCTTTCTGTTATAAATTTCTTCAAATCATCTACATTCCATCGATTAAAGTCGTCCACTTTGAACGATTCGTCTAAGCTATCCGCCATGTTTCGCTTTGTTTATGAACGGGGAACTATCACCTTTCCCGTCATGCCTTGCGGGAAAAATAATGCTGAAGTAGCTTATTATGAGCAAGCTTGTCTAGGAAACAAGGCCATATGATTATTATTAGACTCGCATATTTGGATTTCAGGACCTCATACAACACTTGTTTGGGTCAAGGGTTAGAAACATTAGCCTATTCAATATAGTACCATCTCGGATATCCACTTAGGCCTACGTAATATATTTAGCTTCATAGCGAAACTCTGCAGTAAGTGTTGAGTCTTTACTTCCTTAAATAGAAGCTCGATTGATGACAATAATTATTGGATAAAGTTTGGAAATAGATGCTCGACTAATGAAAATAGATTTTTTGTGAAAGTAGAAGTTGGATTGATTGAAATAGTTTCTTGTAAAACTAGAAGTTGGATTGATGAAAGTAATGCTTTTAATACTACCGTATTTGTTATTTTATCCCTACTTATTGGTCTTCCCAAGGTCCGTCTATCCCCTATTCAATCTGTTCTCAAGGCTGCTGCTCGATTGATTGCTCACCTTCCTAAATACTCCCATATATCATCTTTCATGGTCAACCAACTGCATTGGCTTCCTCTCTCTGACCGCATTCAGTTTAAAGTCCTTGCTTTGGTCCTCAAATCCAAACTGGGACTTGCTCCAAAATACCTCAGGGACGTCATTCGTCCCCCTCTTTCTGCATCTTCTCATCGGCCTCTCCGATCTCTGGACCGGTCTGACTTGTTTGTCCCACGAGCTAGGACCACGATTGCTCAAACTCGATCCTTTGCCATCATTGGGCCCTCTTTATGGAATGCCCTTCCCTTCACTTTGCGTGAGACTTTCCTTTCTGGATCTTTGTCTTCAACTCTCTCTCTCTCCTAAAACCTATTTCTTCTCTCGGGGTTCTCGCACTGGAAGCGCTACTGAATGGCCTCGGCTGTGAGCGGCGCTATATAAATTACTAATTACATTACATTACATTTTGCCGTTGCTTGTAACAATTTTGGGGCGACAAGTATAATAAATTTTTCAAGTGGATTCAAAAATATTGTATCTGAGCTCGGTGATTATGTTCTAGCTTGGGGCCATATAGGCGTAGGCTGCGTAGCTACAGTGAGGCACGAGGAGGCAGTTGCTTTTTTATATACTGGAACTTCTATTGACCATATGACACCAATAACCAGGCTTTTGCCAATAGTCTGTGAAGTTGCCTCCTCTTGAATTTAAGTCTGGCTACGTCCCTGCTTGGGTATTATACCCAGGCGATTATACCCGTCTACCATGTTGGACAACCCTGATTTAGACCTACATTGAACCGCTTAAAGCTGTGCTTGAGTGTGGCGATTCAACTTAAACCCACCACGGTACCTTTTGGGAATTAGCTGGAGGACTTTAAATGAATCGGTTTTGAACCTCCACCCAACTCCGACAATTCAATCTCTACATATAAAGTCAGATTTATTAAGATTTGAATAAACAAGAAACAAGATCAGACAGAAAGCTCTTGAAATGACGTTCCCTATTATTTCTCTTCGCGGAACTGAAGGCCTATCTGGATATTCTAGCTGATCATAGTAAGAAAGCCACTTCCCTAAATCGCTGAGCAAAGCTGCCACGTTGTGCCTGATAGGCTACTGCAACGTATCGTACCACATATAGGCCACTGCCCAGTGCCCATGCAATACGTATAGTCACTTCGTCGTCCCAGATCCCTGGATACCAGAGTTTTAGATACCCTGTGGGTTTGCAGCTCTGTCCTTGCCCAACTCTGTGACTTTAGCTGACAGTCTAAGAATATTTTCGTTGTGATTGAATTTGTGGGTTGAAAGTACATAGTTGTCATGACACAACGGCGTTAAATAGTAACTTAATATACTCCTGCGTGTGTTTGTGTAGGTGTGTGCGTAGGTGTGTAGGTGTGTGTGTAGGTTTGTGTGGGTGCATAGTTTAACGACCCTTTCATAACAAAAACAGCACGAAGCAATTGTTAGCGTAGGACTTGCCCAAGGTTCCACACAGACAATAATTCCATAAAAGAGGCTAGAACCGTCGTTTCTGTGTTACAAGACAAGCATTCTAACCAATCGTATTTTTGTTATCTTCGAGTAACCTTGAAGTGATGGAGAAAGCATACTAGTTTCGTCCACCCTCTTCTTTTGGACACCGCAAATCTTTGAGATCCATTTGTTCTAGAAGTTTGTGCAGCAGAATTTTACCTTCATTGACTTCTTCAATAACTATGGTAATGGTAATATAATTTGCCTTGAATATAATAATTATAATAGTAATTCAATGTAACTAAGCTCAATTGCAATCCAGTGTTAATTAAATTATCGTATTGATTTTTAATCTTTAAGAAATTAATTAAAGGTGCTTCCCATGCTGAGATACAGCAGTAGCTAATCTGAAAATGAAAGACAATTTTAAGCAGTGTTCCTGAAAAGCCGATCGCAGCTGTTACAACCCGAAGCCAGTCTCCAACGGAATGAATATCACAGGTTAATCGCCGACATCACACTAAAATTTAAAGGTGAGCACATTTCTAAGCGGGCTGTACGGCCTCGACTCTGCGCGTCTTTCAACAAGTTTTTATGGGACTAGATTCCTGACCTCCGCTGCCCGAACGTGTGATGTAAATGTAGCCTACACATTTTTCTACAGTAGTGAGGACGATAAGGTCTAAAATGGCCGTGCATTGTTCATCTTCTCCTCCATCCTGCTAATTTTGTATAGGCTTATAACATCACTTACCAGTTATTGCAGGATATAATTGCAGTAACAACTTCGAACTGATGCACGGCTATCTGAAAAGAAAATCTTCAACGAGAGTGAATCAATGAGCGTATTTATAACTCAAGCGCTCAATTGTTTATAAGTCAATTCGTCGAAACGATGATTAGCATCAGACCCTTCAAACGCATCAACATCGCTAAGAATAAAACGGGGAAAACCACCGTCTATTAACCTTTCTACATAACAAGGTCTTAGTAATATTAGGGTACTTCCTCAAAGCTAAAACCATCGCCTAGCTCTTGCGATGATAAATGTTTTCAAGTTGTCAACCGGATTTCAAGAAAATAAATCTAGTCATCGGGCGTTGCGTGCCTGTGGGGACCTGCTGGTCCCGCGCTTTCATATTATGACGATGCGGTCATATCGTGCTTTCTCGTGCACTGGAATATCCTCCTTGAACAATTTACCATTAAATCTAATAATTATTTCGTAATTATTGACAGCACAAGAAACGTTTTCAAGCGATCTTAAAATACACCTTTTTCGATTTGTTACATGGCTAGGTTGAGCTCCCTTGTGATGTTCTTAAAAGGCGCTAAACAAATAGCCAGCTACGCACGCACACTCGCGCGCGCACACACACACACGCACACACAAACATACATTTATACATACATGAATACGTACGTATATATATACATACATACATAATAGGCCTACATAAATACATACATGAATATGTACGTACATGCATACATACATACCTACACACATACACACATACTTACATACTTACAAATATACTATGATTACTACGACTTGTACCACCACCACCACCACCACCACCACCACCACCACCACCACCACCACCACCACCACCTCAAAGCAATGACTTTGCACATACATTATCACTTGTGACTGGAATCATTAACCTACGTTGTATTTTCTCAGAATATCAAGTACTAACAGACTAGGTTGCGCGGAGAAATCGTGAGAGAAGGTTCCAGTAATTAGAGTTTAGTACAGGAGTTAATTACAGGCCTTGTTAGTTTGTTTCTTAACAATACATATGCAGCAATTCTCATCAATTATTGTTCAAACGAGGTCTCTCAGCTCATCAAATTGCCTTTATGTCAACAGTTTCAGATTCTGTTTCATCCGTGTAGCATCTGGTTTCGAAAACTGCTCTTGTTCATTTAGTCAGTTATGACTAGCTGCTGGCATTACTGTTCGTTAGTCAGAATGACATAATTATATTGCTGAAATCGTTCAATCCAGCTTACTCGTCTATTTTGACAGAAGGTCCTGTTTGGGTAACAACTGAAATGACAGAATACATCGCCTGCCTACCGTCTGACCGACGTTACATTATGAAAATGCACCTCAGTCAGAAGTCATGCGATATTTCACTACTTATCATTGGCTTTCAAAGATTTGTATATCTACCAGCTCTTCACCTGGCTTCTGACTACTTGTGCATTAGGTTCACATTTCTTTGTGATCTTGCGCACGTTAAAAATGTTTGCAATAATAACGGCATAAATGTTGAATACATGACGGTGATGTCTTTTTCATCAAAGCCGGCATTATAGAAATTTCTAATTATTAACAATAATCCTACTACGAGTCATCTATAGAAGTAAGGCCGCATTCATTGGTTTAAATTCTGTTTATTGGTCCAAGACAAGACATGTTCAATAATGACGATTTTTAATGCTAAGTGCTCGGACTATAGCATTGTAGAACAAACGGATGACCTTCGATTTCAAGGTCCAAGATAGGTTCGTCGGGGTGTTCTTAGTGTCAATTTTATCGTATCGTATCTAATGAATTTATAAAGCGCCGCTCGCAGAATAACTATTCAGAGGCACCTCTAAAGAGCGAGAGACCGATGAGGAATAACCAGTCATTAGTTGAGCCTTGGTGATGGGGAAGGTAATTCCAAATGGAGGGATCCACCACAGCCACCATTACCAACGATTTCTACCGTAGCAACATTGCTGTCTTCTCGGCTTGATCCTTCACTCGCTCGGATTCTGACTTGGTACCGAAACCGACCAATAATAATAGCCACTTGCGAACTGGACTGATGTAGCGCAGGAAATTGTGTTGGTCTCCCAGACGCAGCATTTACGTGTCCCTGAGATGTCGTCGCCTGAGAATTATCCTCGCGTATCTCCATTTTCCAAAATTCCGAGATAATCGAGGTTGAAGTTTGGGACGCATTTTTGCGGAAAAATAAGAATTTCAATGCAATAAGGAGGGCATTATCAAATTACAGTTTCCACACAGATGTCATACTAAAACATCAACATTGCATAAAGACTTTGCATTTAAAAAATTAACGATTAGAGCTGTTTTTCAGAAATTTATGAAAATTTTGTATAAAATGGATTTACAAATATTACGAACCATCCTACTGAAAACAAAGACATGAAATGATTAAATCAAGCAACGACCAATTATTAGAGAGTGTTTTCGTTAAAATATTCATGGATATAGTCCGGATTTTTAAATAAAAAACTTTTATTTGTCTGGATATGCGACACTTTAATCCAGCTAAGCGCACAGGTTTATACTGTTGTATCTCCTGCTCGTCCAATCAACGACGAGCTTTCTCTGGACATACAACAACATACACTGCTACACCACGAATGCTGTGTGGAGATACGATAAAATCTGTCTGAAAACAGGACAATAGGACATACGACAGTATATTTTCTTGAATAACTTTAAAACGATCTGTCGTATCTCTTAGCCATTGAAACTGAAGAAAGATCCAAGAAATTCTGCTACAAATCAACTCTAAACTGCTTTTCGAAAAAGTGGAGATACGACAAGATAATTCTCAGGCGACTATGTATCGACGATTTACATTGCACGCTAACATTGCACGCTAACAATTTATCTGTCTGTCTTCTGAATGGAAACTGAGCGCGTCTTGGTTTGATGTCTTGTCCATTAATAGAAGTTGCTAATTAATAGTAATAATGATAATGATGATGATAATGATGATGATGCTACAAGCCACTGGCTACTGCTGTCTGCTGGCTACTACTGCTGCTACTACTACTACTACTACTACTACTACTACTGCTACTACTACTACTACTACTACTACTACTACTACTACTACTACTACTACTACTACTACTACTACTACTACTAATACTACTGCTACTACTACTACTACTACTACTACTACTACTACTACTACTACTACTACTACTACTACTACTACTACTACTACTACTACTACTACTACTACTAATAATAATAATAATAATAATAATAATAATAATAATAATAATAATAATAATAATAATAATAATAATAATAATAATAGTAATAATAGTAATAATAATAAGAGAGGACTATTTTTCTCTTTCAACGTTTCTCTATAGCTGTTCATTACTTCAACGAAGTCGCTTTTGTAGCAACTTTTCCACTAACAAACCATCAGCGAAGACTATCCATTCCAGAACAATTCTCCCATAATTTTTGTAATCCGGAAGCATGAAGAAAAGATAATAATGATGACAACAACAACAGGAAGAAGAAGAACAACACCTAAACGTAATGCGAATCGTAAACAGAATGACGTCGCATTCAGTGACTTCAATTCTGTTTATTGTTGCAAGATAAGACATGTTCAGAGTGGCATCATTTTTTCAAAAATATAGATTGTTCTGTATTTGATTTCAATTCGTATAGGCCTATATGCAGCCGACACATTTAAGAACTTTGATTATTTGCACTTGGTTATTACAAATTTTAGACAGAATTTGCTAAACGATTTGAGTATAAAGTTAAGCTTTGAATGTAAGCTAGTGTGTTTACAAAGTTAAGCTGCTCTGAAGAATTTACTTGGATACATTTAAATGAGGCTACCTTATTACTTATATTTGCTTCACAACGTTTTTCCCTTTGACACACGGAAGTGAATAAACCTTTGGTGACATGCTAGTAGTTTTCCATAATCGCTCTAAGTATCAAGTGTGGTATAACGTGGACCAGCGTCTGGACTTTTCTCGAGCTTGGTTTTCCGTCTCTGTTCGAGCGATTCGTATTCGATCGCGACTCTGTCTTCTCTCAGACTTGCGTAATTTGACTCTTGTTCTCCAACCTATAATAGAACGTAGAATATATTTTCATAGTTCTACCTAGATTTCCACATATTAGTAAGGTAGGCCCTATCAAGTCGATTTGGTAGCACAATTACTACAGATGTACGTCAGAGTTGTAATACTGATAGCAATATTAAATCCAGTACCAACACTGATATAAGCTTAAATTCTACTGCTGCTGCTGCTGCTGCTGCTGCTGCTGCTGCTACTACTACTACTATTACTACTACTACTACTACTACTACTACTACTAGTAGTAGTCTACTACTACTACTACTACTACCACTACCAGCGACAGAAAAACTATTTGGCCACAGTAGAGGCTGATTCTTTCTGGCAATAAGTGAATGAATGGCTTACTAATGGAGCTTCTGTTTCTGGAATTGACGCATACATCACTGAGAGCTGACGTGAAGAAGGACTGATATCCTGTTCCATGGGCTGCACGACGCCATCTACCGAACAAGAAACGTATCACATGGTCACGTCTCAAAGCTCTTATATAATAGTCGTGCTTCTCTCTGTCTGTTTGTCTCCCTCTCTCCGTTTCTCTGTCTTTCACTCTCTGTATATATCTCTCTCTGTCTCTTTTCTCTGCTCTATCTCTCTGTATGTCTCTGTCTCGTTCTGTGTCTCCTATGTCTCTGTCTCTGACTCTCTCTATGTCTCTGTCTCTATGTATTTGTCTCTCTGTGTTTCTCTATGCCTCTGTTTCCCTCTATGTCTCTGTGTGTCTCTATGCCTCTGTGTCTCTCTCTATATAGTCTCTGTCTCTGTCGGTATATGTCTCTCTCTGTCTCTGTCTCTCTGTCTCTTTCTGTCTCTGGCTCTCTCTCTGTCTCAGTCTCAGCCTGTCTGTGTCTGTGTATCTGCATGTCTGTCTGTGTGTCTGTGTGTGCGTCTGTCTGCCTCTGTCTGTCTGTCTGTCTCTGTCTCTGTCTCTGTCTGTCTGTCTTTGTCTCTGTCTCTGTGTGTCTGTCTCTCTCGCTCTCTCTGTATATATATAATGCTTGTTATAATTATTTTAAATATGACTACTGTAAGTTAAGTATGCTGCAGCTTTGTCTTAATAATATCCACAACAGCATACGGCATCTAAAATCTAAATTGCGTCGGCTGACTTCGCAAGATATAGAACAAAATTTGCGACTAGGTATCCCACTTTTGTGCTTGTGTTTGTATTATATGTTTCTGTCAATCGACTCTTACCGCGAGGTTCATTGGCTGGCCTTGGATGAAGTTTGAGCCTGACAAAGATGACTAAGGAAATGGACGCCAAAAGTGTGGCAACAAGAAATCCCATTCCAAAGCCTATTCCAATGCCACTTCCAACGCGATCTTCTGAATTACTAGTTGTTGCAGTTAATTCACCTGTGAATTCAACAACACAAACTGTCCTTAGTTTGATGTAATTTTTCGACATTATAATTAGAACGTAAGACGAGCAGGCAATACGCAATAAGCCCATTCAAAACTAATGATGGACGACAAACACAAGACCTCGCGAAATTTGTTAGTTTTTTTATCGGTCTGATCTTCTGAATATTGACATAATTACGGTTTTGATTTGGGGCGCCATCGGCTGATGCTTTGTGAATTAGACTAATTCAAAATTAATTGTAACTGATGTTACGGCGTCTCATATAAAATGTTATTATTATTATTATTATTATTATTATTATTATTATTATTATTATTATTATTATTATTATTATTATTATTATTATTATTATTATTATTATTATTATTATTATTATTATTATTATTATTATTATTATTATTATTATTATTATTATTATTATTATTTTTACCCGAGGTATCTATAATCTCTCAGGTGTAAGATATTAATAAGCAATGTTTACTCTGGAGTGGCCATCCTTGTCAAGATCTGGAAGAATAAAAGTGCTGTGGAACGCAACAGCGTTGAAACGTTGGATTACAACGGACAGGCGCTAATATTATTATTATTATTATTATTATTATTATTATTATTATTATTATTATTATTATTATTATTATTATTATTATTATTATTATTATTATTATTATTATTATTATTATTATTATTATTACTATTATTATTATTATTATTATCGGTGCGCTAGGAGTTATTTATTACTCTTACAAATTGAACAACGTAAGTAATAAACTAGGAGTTAAAACACAGTCTTAATTTACCTGACTGCATAATTTCAAATGCAGTAGATATTGCTGTGTGATTCGCTTCCCTCACAACATTAGTTGCTACACATCTATACTGATTCACATCTTTAAATTGAGCAAATAGATGGCGGTCTTTATTCGGAATATCCTGCCAGGTTGCATTGGTTTTCGGTTCCATCACCTGCCATTTGAAACTGGGCGCTGGATTTCCCTCTGCCGTACAAGTAATGGTGGTTCCAGAGGAATAGACAGCAATGGAGAATGATAAGCTGACATTCCTCACCGAATCTGAAGCACAGAAGAAGTGCAGCTCAATTAGAGTAACATGGAAAATTGAAAATTAACGAGAAGACGTTGCTATCATTCGCATAAGTGGATAAAAAGTGCTAGGGATAGAAAAAATTAACGAAGTAAGAGAAGCCGTGAATTCCGTGATTTTCGGCATTTGCCTTGAATGCTGCGAATTTCCCGAAATACTGCGTATTGCCGTGATTCTGTTAAATTAAGTTTTACAAACGAGAATTTTGCGCTACCGGTACATGCAAAAACTAAGTATGCGCCGAACGTGGACTCTGTCCATTGCTGTGACATTACACAGCGACAGCGCGTCGCTGGTTAGATCTATGTTATTGATGTTATCATATTGAAAAGATTTGAGTGAATACAAACGTGACTTGACGCAGGAGGTTAAGACTGACATTTATTAAACACTAGTTATTTCCCGTCCTAACCCTGGTTAAAGAAGAATTTGAAATTGTCAAGAAATGGGTCGTTAAATGATATGTGATTGACGTTAGTCCTCTCTCTCTCTCTCTCTCTCTCTCTTTTTCTCTCTCTCCTCCTCTCCTCTGCTTCCGGTCGTCCGTCCCTCCCTACCTCCAACTCTACGTCCATTCGCGTGCGCTGTTTAAAATGTTCTTGTTAAACTTTAACAAACTACTGGTTGACTGACATGAGGACATTACTGTTCTTTTATTGTATTTATTGTGAACGCGTCGCTTCAGTCTTATTTGCGTTATTGTTTAGTCGGATGTTAGAAGATGAAAGCTTGTAAATTTGCCGTGAATCTCGGCCGTTTTTATAAGATGCTACCGTGAATTTGGACTTTTTGCCATGAATTTATACTATCCCTACTGTGAGCGCAATTATTGTATTTTCGTTTATTCAAAACTGGCTGTCATAACGCAGCCAACGACAAGAGTGCGTAACTTATTGTTATTATAAAGGAGCTAAGACTAATTATAGATATGGATAATGTTCATATCTATACTGGATAAAAGTATTGGATTGTTGTACACTCTATGGAATGTAAGACCACACAGGGCAGCTAGTAAATGTTGCATTGTATATCCCGCTGCATATGATTGATTAAGAATGATAACAGTCCATATAATAGACAACCCTGTGAGACTTCAGAGTTAACCATTTTGGTCGGAATTGGCAAATGTTACATTAAACTAGCCTATATTTTGCGCTATCATGGATGCGACCCCATCCATTCGCCCTTCCAATCAAAGACAATAAGAACTTTTTTAAATCACATATGATGTTCAAAAACATCTACTAGTCATAACAGACAACTGATGTTACGAAGCAAAACCTATCACTCAAAACGGCTATAATCTAGAACAATTGTCACTTGTTGCGTTTTGACAACAAGAATATAACGAATGAACGAAAATACATATTTTGTTTCACAAGGATACAGTTGAATAATGAATTATCACACGTCGTTAAAATACGGTTCCGTATTTAGCATTTGAGCAGGTTGAATAGTTCAGCAAGAGCGCATTTATTACCTTAAGCTGTGAAAAATACTTACAGAGTACCTTGATGGCAGGTGTTCCACAAGTGGTAACTGGAGAGTTTGTAGCCTGACCTTGAATCGTCTCTGTTTCAACTGCAAATGAGGTGATGCAGGTGAATGATGGAACCTCAGGTGCAGAAGCAACAAAAGAGTCAGACCGACTTATGGTTTTTCCATTTTTCACAGTAACCGGAGAACCTTTCACGTCTTTCCAGACCATCGATGCTCTGACTGTTCCATTATACGTTACCTCACATGTCAACTGCACTACATCTCCTTCCATTATGTCAGGCCTATCCTGAGATGCATTTATCGAACATTTGGGTTGAGTCTCTGTAACATTTCGAAATTAATTGTGATTTTAAAATTACACTAAACACCTAAAAGTGGATATATCATTCATTCTCATAACCATTGATATACATATATATATATATATTTTAAAATATATTTAGTTTTAATCTAATTTTTCTGTGGGTTAAGTTGGTAATTCGGCTGTTCTTGAATGAAATGCCTGCAAAGTTTGATCAAATATCGGGTGCAGAGGCGACAGTAGGCCTATCGTTTAACAGAATGGTAATCACGGGTGAGTCATGAGAAGAAGTCGTGAGAATAACACAGACAACTGTTAGTCGTCATAGGCATAAGCATTTTAAAGTGATCACGATTTCAAAGATGTTGAAGGTCAGCGAGTTTTAAAAACTCACTGCTTCGTCATTTCAAATCAAATCATTTTAGTTGGCAACCAGTCAAGGAGAATTTACAAAACTATACAAACATATTAAACCAATACACATGTTATGGAAACAATTCGGTTGCACAGGGAACTCGAAATGGCTATGTGAGGTCATCTGAGCGGTAGTACCACCTGGTAAGAATCGGTAATCATGGGGAAGTCGTGAGAAGAAGTCATGAGAATAACAAAGACAACAGTCGTCATTCCTGTGCTATTGAGTGGTCTTGACATTATATAGCATTTAGATAGAAAACAAAAACGAGAGAAATCAACAAAACAACTTAACTACTGACATGACATCACATTCGAGGATAAGTAACCAGTGTAGCTTATTGTGTAGGCACAGTTGTCTAATATTCTGCGAGACCATTCACAAGGGTGGTGCTAAATGCTAATTATGAAAAGTCTGTGATGTGTTATTATATGCAAGTCTGGTTAACCAGCGAAAAAATGGAGTAGGCTCGATCCAAATACCATTAGGCGGGTCCGACTATGCAGTAAATGATTGTCAAGAAGTAGCCTATATTTTATCAATTAGTAAGAAGCGCAGTCCTTATTTGAAAAGCAGCAGACCTAGATTAGGTTGCTGTCTAATGGAAAGAGGAATCTCATTCCCATATGAGGGCCCCAACATATTTGACAGAGATGCGCCGAGTGTTGGTGCGAGCAAAGGGTAAGTAATAGCAGTAAGCGCGTAGGGACCCTGGGCAGAGTCCTTCACTCACAATTTCTCATGCGCTTCGGCGTGAAACTCCGATTCAGTGTCTGCGCGTTGTCGGGAGTAGAAATCATGAAGGGGCGCTATAACAAGTGCTCATACATACATACATACATACATACATACATACATACATACATACATACATACATACATACATACATACATACATACATACATACATACATACATACATACATACATACATACATACATACATACATACAAATACATCTACATAATTATACATGGTAAGTAAATTATGTCTTTGCTCTTGTGACTGAGGCTCCGCAGAAAATAGATTCTTTTACTGTTGTTAATCGTAATCGTAATCTCCAAACTTCTAAAGCGCCACTCGAAAGCCAAGCGCAGGGCACCAGCTTATTCACGAGCGCTGCGTCTAGTCAGAGGGGTTGTCCAAAAGAGTAGTCCGAGGGAGGTCCGAGTCCGGTTTCCAGAGGATCAGAGAGGGCACAGCAGATGTTAAGGCGGGTGTCTTTTAGGTCGAGGATTGGAAGGTACAGGATCAGATGAGTCAGGATAAGAGTTCTTGAAAAGGAGAGACTTTAGTTTCGAGTGGAAAGCCTTGGGGTGATGGATGAGGAGCCTGAGGCAGATGATGGTGGATGATTGGCGATGATGGTGGAGGAACCGAAAAAGTGCGGAATTCAGGAGGTAGATCGTTCCAGAGACGCGGGGCAGTGTTGGATATTGCTCGGTTGGAGAACTTGAGATGAGTTGTGGCCGGGGGTCTAGAAAGTGTGAGAACGGAGGATGATCGGGTAGAACGGGTTGTTGCCACAGACTCATTTGATATAACATATAACTTACCCAGTATAATAAGATGAGCAGATTTTTCAACTGTGTTTGATGAAATCAAAGCTCTGCACAGAAAGCGTCCGGCGTCTGTCAGTTGAACGTTTTCAATAATTAGATCACAACTCGATTTATTATCTACGCTGTATCTTTCTCTAAAAGCGCTGGATATTATCCCACGTGGGTTGAAAACAGTTATCGAGTTTCCAGCACTATATTTCATCCATTCAATTCCACTACAGTTACTAGATGGAGATAAACATTTCAAGGTAACATTTGAGCCGACAACGCTCATTGTGTTTTCAGGTCCTTCCAGTTGACTTACTTGCGCACCTAAAAATAAGTCACAAAATTAAAACAAATCAATCAGATCAAAGCAACGTTATTGCTCACCGCCTCAGTTCAATTAAACAGTGCTTACATGTAAAGACAAGTAAAGAATTCCAGTGACAATGAGTAATAAGATAAGGAACCTCAAGTAACACTAATGCGAGCATAATTTCAGCCGGTCTAGTCAATACACTGGCTTGTCTATTTATTTCCTCTGATGTCTTTATTTTCCACACATAATTATGATTAGCATACTTATAGTTCACATACTTTCGGGACATTGGTGTAACCTTGGAGCAGGAGCTCACTTTCACTCGACACATTAACTTATTTTGTCGTGATTTTTATTACTGACTAGCAATTTTTACCCGGCGTTCGCCCGGGTTTTCCCCAGGCGTAATTTTTAACGGCTGCAAATAAAGGCTACTTACTTACTATATTTGCTGATGGGCTTCAAATATTTAAAAAAATGTCCATATATCTGAATGGAAACGATATTTAGAGGTGAACATAGTTGCTTTGCCCGTGTACTGCACGGGTTATCTCTACCTTATAATTATAGGCAATATTATTATTTTGTTCCCCGTTCTTTACGGTTTATCTCTACCTGAAATAGGCGTATAATTTTGTTCCCCGTACTACACGGGTTATTTCTAAATTATAATAGGCGTATTATTTGCCGTTGGCCAGCGTGACGTAAGATTGCATATTTAGCCGCGTGACGTAATTAAGATTGCATATTAATTTTAGTGACGTGGACAAATGGGCATGCTTATAATGTCCATAAATCGGAATTGAAAGCAAATTATGAGCTGAAAGTAATTGGGATGAGATAGAAATTCGAATAGCTAAAGTAAGTTTCGAGTTGCTTTGACCTAGAAAATCGGCAATGGCCGTGGTTGCAAAAAATGTGAGCTTAGTGTAATTAGGTCACCAAATCTGTAAATGGTTGCGCTGACCTAGAAATTCGCCCGTGGCGACTTCTGATTGGTTGCTAGATGCTCCGTGTGACGTAAGATTGCTTATTAAGCATGCGTGACGTGAACAAATGGCCTTACTATGGGCGGTATTGAAATAAGCTCGCTGAAAAGTTAAATTTAAAATGGCCATATATCGGCGTTTAAATAAAATTGCGAACTGAAAATAGTCGCGTTGACCTAGACGTTGCGTAATAATGCTTTTGTAAATTTTTTCAACTCGCTAAACCGTTCCGTTTCGGAGCCTTTAGCCGGACAGCGATGCATTGCAAACATACATACATACATACGGAAGGACAAACTTTAAGAATTATAGTATAAGATTGCGTCAGCTTCAGGTGGTATCTCGTTCTTTGACTCCTACTGCTGCTTCCATCCTTATCCACGCCTTTTTATTTTCCCGCCTCGATTACTGTGGTGTCCTCTGTCATGGTCTTCCGTCTATCCGGATTGGGTGCCTAGATCGGGTGTTAGAGGCAGCGGCACGTCTCATTGGACATATTCCAAAATTTGGTCAATTCTCAGACCATATATACAAAATGTACTACGTTGGCTTCCTTTCCCGCAGCGGATTACTAATAAGATCTCTGCATTGGTCTGGCGCTGCATGCAGGGACTCCCCCTCTGTACCTGCGGAAACTTTGCTGTTGCTGTCCCATCTCTGGTGTACAGCGTAGGTCTGCTGTGCGATTGGCTGATCTGGGATCTGGATGAACTCCTATTAAGCAGCGGCGCTCTTATTCGACTGCTGGCCCTACGATCTGGAATGGGCTCCCTTCTGCACTCCGTCTAGGCCACACTACTAACTTGTTTGCTAAGTTATAGACGCTTTCTTTAGCCGTGTTTGGACTGGGAGCGCTTCTGTGTAGATTACCTTGAAGGGCGCTATATAAAAACTCCTTAATAATAATAATAATAATAATAATAATAATAATAATAATAATAATAATAATAATAATAATAATAATAATAATAATAATAATAATAATAATAATAGTACCACCACCACCACCACCACCACCACCACCACCACCACCACCACCACCACCACCACCACCACCACCACCACCACCACCACCACCACCACCACCACCACCACCACCACCACCACCACCACCACCACCACCACCACCTACCACCACCACCACCACCACCACCACCACCACCACCACCACCACCACCACCACCACCACCACCACCACCACCACCACCACCACCACCACCACCACCACCACCACCACCACCACCACCACCACCACCACCACCACCACCACCACCACCACCACCACCACCACCACCACCACCACCACCACCACCACCACCACCACCACACCTACCACCACCACCACCACACCACCACCACCACCACCACCACCACCACCACCACCACCACCACCACCATTAATAGTGACAGGTAATACTCTCTTGGATAGGAGAAAAGGCACAGCCGATATCCAATGGGTTCTAACGTGAATATTATTAGTCAGAGTTACTACATGGAGATTTTAACAAAAAAAAGTCAATTTCGAGATAATAATAGTAGTAGTAGTAGTAGTAGTAGTAGTAGTAGTAGTAGTAATAATAATAATAATAATAATAATAATAATAATAATAATAATAATAATAATAATAATAATAATAATGACAATTTATATGGCGCCGTAGCACAGCCATTCCGTTACAAGGGCGCCTAAGGATAGGCTCATTTGAATTACAGCGGACGACCAAAGGACTAGTTTCACTTGGAACTCCTTGTTGATTGGCATAGTCTAAAATTCGACAGTCTCCCCGAGCGACTTGGATTCTAGGAAGCAGAGATGAAAGTGTGAAACATCAGCACTCTTTTGCTGTAATGCAAAAACTTAATGTTTACCTGTCACAGTAAGAAACAAGGCGATTAGAACGATGATCTCCATTGTCTGATGACTTAAATGAAACCGGTTGTTTCAGGGCTGTGTACAGTTTTATGTAGGCGTAACCTAATGACAATTATAGTCAGACGTCCGTATACCAGTGTAACTTATATGGGTGGTTTAAAAAAACCATCTGCTCTGTGCAGTAGTCTTAAGTTTCCTTCCCTTATTTACTGCTTTCGGCGTTGAAAAGAGCTTCTAGAGTTTCTCTGCGCAATAATTTCCAAGTGCACATCCTATTCTCACTATCTGCGTCCGTATATATCACTTATAGGCAGCACTGAATGCGAGGGGTGCTATTAATGAGTTACCAGCCAGTTATCAGTATATCTGATGCCCATATCGTACAGGCTATAACAATTACGGCAGGATGACTATAATTATGTTTCAGTTTACAGGCCTAATATTAGGCCTGAACGTTGGATAGACCTAAAACACCATTCTTATCTCCGTCTCCCATATGAAAGGTAAAATTAATAGCGATTTGGATGTGCGTAAGTATTTTAATTGTTATTATTAATCAGTGACTCTGAGAATGCCGGTGTCCATTGGACTAGGGATCTGCTGATGGCTCACCAAAACCAAACCATTATCAATAGACCTCCATATAAAAACGACCTACTCTGAACCCCGCTCTCCCATTGTCCACATTTGCCCTCGTCTGACCTTATTTTCTCTTTCTTTTTGGAAGTCCGCACTCCATTGGCAGATATGGCTTACTGTGCTGTGGTTTTTGGGTACTTGATATTTCCGCATCCAGCAGTGGTAATAATATTAGCTCAAATTCAATGCACTCTGTATCCCGTGTGACTGAAATACGATTTTAAGGCACAAGATGTACTGAAGTAACAGTCCGTTCTAGAGGTCTGCGGACAGAGCATTTTTGTTACCCAACCCTTCTCCGTAACAGAGGACCTTCAGTCCTTCACCCGTACCGGTACCCGTACCCGTACCCGACTCGTACTCAAAATTTCTACCCACCCGTAACCTCCGCGTCATTAGCACGCCTTCCCAGGCTAATAGATTTACAACTCAGCATGCAGTTAAAATAATAAATAGGCTAATGATGATGATCGTAGTAGTAGTAGGAGTAGTAGTAGTAATAGTAGTAGTAGTAGTAGTAGTAGTAGTAGTAGTAGTAGTAGTAGTAGTAGTAGTAGTAGTAGTAGTAGTAGTAGTAGTAGTAGTAGTAGTAGTAGTAGTAGTTGTTGTTGTTGTAGTAGTATCAATAACAACAGTAGAGATACTACTTTTCTCTTTCAGCGCTTATCTGTGTTTGTCAGCGCTTCAATGCAGTCGCGTTTTATAGCACCTTTTTCACCAAAAAACCATCTGCGAAGAATAGCCATTCCAGAACAACGCTCCCTTAGTTTTTACAATCCAGAAGGTTCGAAACAAGATAATAGTAATAACAGGTAAAACAACGCCTAAACCTAATACGAGTCATTTACAGAACGACGTCGCATTCAGTGGTTTCATTTCAGTTTATTGGTCCAAAATAAGAAATGTTCAGATTGACATAATTTTTCCAAATATAGATTGTTCTATAGCCTATTATTTGGTTTCAATTGGTATAATTATGCAGCCGATATATTAAGTAATATCGAGGCGATCAATTTAAGAACATTCATTGTTTCCACTTGGTTATCACAAATTTTAGACAAAATTTCCTAAACAATTCTAGCATAAAGTTAAGCTTTGAATGTAAAAGAGTGTGTTTACAAAATTAAGCCGCACATGGCCCTCTGGAGCATTTACTTGGATGCATTCTAATGTCAAACATTGAGGCTACCGCCTTACTTATATTTGCTTCACAACGTTTTCGTCTTTGACACACGGAAGTGAATAAACCTTTGATGCCCTGCTAGTAATTTTTCTTATGCACTCTGAACGTCATGTGTGGCAGAATGCAGACTAAGGTTTGAACTTTTTCTTTCTAGATTGGTTTTCCGTTTTTCTTCGAGCGATGCATATTCGTTCACGTCTCTAGCTTTTCTCAAACTTGCGTAGGCTGACTCCTCTTCGCTAACCTTTAATAGAACGTAGAATATATATTTTTATAGTTCTGCATTGATTTCCACATATTAGTAAAGCGTAGAATATATTTGGTTGCATTGTTTTTACAGATGTACACCAAAAGCACAAGAATATTTAAAATGAGGTAAAATAGTCATCAACATCACATTTAGACGCCTGTATACTTTTTTGTAACATCCCGATTTAAACGTCAGTTAGACACAATTTGAGCTAGATGAAGAGTAGTTATGGGTACGATGTGTCAGCGTCGTCATCTTCTTAGCCTCGGTATGTTAAGGGCTGGCTGCTGGCCTGTCCCCTCTCGCCGCCTGATCTTTTCACTGGCAGTACACAGAAGAAAGAAGTAGAAAATCCAGTGAAATAAATTCAAATGAATGTTTGTTGCGCCAGTCAAATTATTTGGCCACAGTAGAGCCTGATTCCTTCTGGCAATAAGTGAATGATTGGCTTACTAATGGAGCTTCTGTTTCTTCTGGATTTGAGGCATACATCACTGAGAGCTGACGAGAAGAAGGACTGGTCTCCTGCTCAATGGGCTGCAAGACGCCATCTATCGAACAAGAAACGAAAGATGCAATATCTGCTATCACTCTCCAATCACTTCTCAAAGCTCTTGTACAATTGTATTGTATTTGAACACTTGTTATAGCGCCCCTACCAGATTCCCATTCAGAGGCGCTCCCGACTACTGCGCAGACGCTGAATAGGAGTTTCACGCCGAAGCGCATGAGCAATTGCGAGTGAAGGACTTGCCCAGGGTCCCTACACGGCGACTTTGAGGTGGATTCGAACCCGCAACCCTCCAGCTGCAAGGCACCGAACATACCCCTAAACCACAGCGCCCCAGTTGTATTGTAATGTGTTGTATTGTATTGTATTGTACTCCACGTTTATATTGCGACCGAGCCACCCGCAGTAAAGATCCGAGAAATTAATCTCTGATAAACCGACCGACCGGGAATCGAACCCGGGCGCCGGCGTTAAGAGCGGGCTACCAACCCACTCGGCCACTCAGGATCCTTAGTACAATATTCATGCTTCTCTCTCTGTCACTCTGCCTCTGTCTCTCCATCTTCCTCTCTCTATGTATCTGTGTCTGTGTCTGTGTCTGTGTCTGTGTCTGTGTCTGTGTCTTTGTCTCTGTCTCTGTCTGTCTGTCTGTCTGTCTCTGTCTCTGTCTCTCTGTCTCTCTGTCTCTCTGTCTCTCTCTGTCTGTCTCTGTCTCTCTGTCTCTCTGTCTCTCTCTCTCTCTCTCTCTCTATGCCTCTGTCTCTCTCTCTATGTCTCTGCCGCTGTCTCTCTCTATATATATTTCTGTCTCTGTGTCTCTCTCTATTTATCTGTGTCTATATGTCTCTGTGTATGTCTTTATCATTTTCTATGTCTATCTTTCTGACTCTGGCTCTCTCTATGTCTCTATGTTCCTGTCTGTCTGTCTCTGTCTCTGTCTCTGTCTCTGTCTCTGTCTCTGTCTCTGTCTCTGTCTCTGTCTCTGTCTCTGTCTCTCTGTCTCTGTCTCTGTCTCTGTCTCTGTCTCTGTCTCTGTCTCTGTCTCTGTCTCTGTCTCTGTCTCCTGTCTCTGTCTCTGTCTCTGTCTCTGTCTCTGTCTCTGTCTCTCTCTCTCTCTCTCTCTCTCTCTCTCTCTCTCTCTCTCTCTCTATATATATATTATATATATATATATATATATATGCTTATTATCATTATTTTAAATATTACTACTGATCAATTAATTTAATTTTGTCTTAATATTACAGTTCCACAACAGCACATTTGAAATCTAAATTGCGTCTACTGTCTTCGCAGGATATAGCACAAACTTTGCATGTCTCACTTTTTGTCTGTGTAAGTTTCTTTTGTGTTTCTATTACCCTGTATGTCTCTGTCAATCGACTCTTACCGAGAGGTTTATTAGATGGCCTTGGATGAAACTCAATCAGTCTTAGCCTGACAAAGACGGCAAAGGTCATGGACGCCAAAAGTATGGCAAAAAGAAATCCCATTCCAAAGCCAAATCCAATGCCACCTCCAACGCGATCTTCTGAATTACTAGGCGTAGTTGATGTCGTAGTTGAAGTTAATTCACCTATGAATGCAATAACACAAAATGTCCGTGATTTTATGTCATTTCCGACATATAACTAGAACATTTACAGAGAAGCAGGCAATCTCGGATGGTAAAGATTACAAGGCATTGTACAATAAGCCCATTCAAAACTAGCGATGAACGACAAACATAAAAACTCGTGAAATTTGTTAGTTTTTATGTCGGATGATATCGAATAAATAAGAATGTTATATGAAAAGTATATCATTTTTACAACTTATTACACGTACATCGACTAAGCTTAAAAAATAATCTACTTCAGCGTGCTCAACTTCCGTAGCTTGAATGTTGGTTTCTCTGATTAATTGCAGAATCAACAAACTAAGAGTTAATTAACAGTCATAATGTACCTGACTGCAGGATTTGGAATACAGTAGATGTTGCTGTGTGAGGCTCTCCCTTCACAAAATTTGATGCTACACATCTATATTGACTCGCATCGTTAAATTGAGCAAATTGATGGTGAACGTTTTGAGGAATATCCTGCCAGGTTGCATTGATTTTCGGTTCCATCATCTCCCATTTGAAACTTGGAGCTGGATTTCCCTCAGCCGTACAAGTGATGATGGTTCCAAGAGAATAGACAGTAAGTGAAGGTGATAAACTGACATTCCTCACCGAATCTGAAACATAACAGAAAAGTGCAGTTCGATTAGAGTAGCATAGAAAAGTAAAGTGCATATTATCTATTATTATTTCAATAGTAGTAGTAGTAGTAGTAGTAGTAGTAGTAGTAGTAGTAGTAGTAGTAGTAGTAGTAGTAGTAGTAGTAGTAGTAGTAGTAGTAGTAGTAGTAGTAGTAGTAGTAGTAGTAGTAGTAGTAGTAGTAGTAGTAGTAGTAGTAGTAGTAGTAGTAGTAGTAATAATAATAATAATAATAATAATAATAATAATAATAATAATAATAATAATAATAATAATAATAATAATAATAATAATTTATCTAAATGGACCTTAAACACTTTCTGTTAGTGGAGCCGTTCAGAGGTTCTGGATTACGGAGTTAAAAACCTTATTTCCAACACTGAAATCATATGGCTGTTAACGGAGTGTTGCATTACCACGCTTCATAGGACTGACTAAGATGATAACAGTCCATGTAACAGACTTCAGAGCTAACCATTACGGTGAGAATAGACAACCATTACGTTAAGTTATTTCCATTGAATAACGAATACGGCTCCGTATTTAGCATTGGAGTAAGTTGAAAAGGTAAACAAGAGCATGTTTATTACTTTAAATTAAGAAAAATACTTACAGAGGATTTTGATGGCAGGTGTTTCACAAGTTGTAGCTGGAATGTTTGAAGCCAAACCTTTAATTGGCATTCCATTATCTTCAGTTTCAACTGCCACTGAAAAGTTGCAGATGAATGATGGAACCTCAGGTGCAGAAGCTACGACAGAGTAAGATCGACTCATGGTTATTCCATTTTTCACAGCACTTGGAGCATCTTCCACTCCTTTCCAGACCATCGATGCTCTGTTTGTTCCATTGTAATTCAACTCACACGTCAACCACACTCTATCTCCTTCCACTATGTCATCCGAAGACGCATTTGTCGTACATTTGGGTTGAGTCCCTGTAACATTTCGAAATTAATTGTGATTCTTAATAAATGCACTCAAACACAATCAATTGAAACTAATAGTTTTCTAAAGTGCAGATAATATTATATTAGTCATTCTCATAACCATTGATATAAAGTTATCTAGTTTTAATTTGATCTTTGTAGGCTATGTTTGTAGGTTGCATGATTTTGAATGAAGTGCTTGCTGTGATTTATCGCACATCGGGTGCAGAAGCTATGATTATACCTGGAGTTTAACTGATCGTTAATCAGGAAGAAATCGTGGGAATAGGCCCAATACAGACAACAAATGCAATAAGCAAATCATTGTGTCCGCGTTTTGAAAGTATCTATTTGTGTGATGGTCTAATATTCATTGTATGATGAATATTCACTATGGCTAGGCTCGTTGCTTTTCGGCGTTGTAAGGTTCGGTAAATAGCAAACCTATGCATACTAGGGGTCTGCGGGTATACCCGTACCCGCGGGTTACCCGTACCCGTACCCGCGGGTACGGATCGGGTACGGGTCGGGTACGCATTTCACGGGTCGGGTCGGGTACGGGTAGGGTCATCACGGGTACGGGTATACCCGGTTTTACCCGTACCGGCGTGAAGTTTTGGGGATACTATGTCATCGTAATATGCAATAGTGAATCTTGCACCGTCAGAGTTACTATATATACTAACTGCCACGTCCTATCTAAGTATCATACGCCTACAAGCATATACTTATACATATAATTATATACATATACACAATTACACATATATACAAGCACACATAATATTATATTTGACTTCATATACGTATATAGGCTTATACATAAGCATATATATATATTATGCACATATATAAATACACAAATATATTATACTCATAATGCATAGGGGCCTCTACACATAGGCCTATATATGCATAATTATACACTTAATACTTATATTAATATATACATAAGGCCTAAGCAAATAATTATATACACATGCAAATATACTGTCTGACCGCACCCTTCGTGATCTTAGCTGTTATTAATAGATGTCAAATACACATGTATTCAGCCGAAAAGGTTTCCCACATTATGTGCTCTCTGGTTTCTAGTCGGGAAGAAGAGGATCAGAGGTCGCTGACGTTGATGAACAGTTTTGTTTCCTTAGAACAGGTTGATGCAGTCCAAGCTAGATACATTTCAAAGTCTGTTATCTCCTATTCAATTAACGGCATTGTAGACGTGTTACGCATGATTGTATAAAATCACATCTGCCAGAGAGAAATTAATATCAATTTCTGTAGTTGGGTGGCATTGGGAGTTGGGACACGCATGGCATACAGGCTGGAGAGAGAAGATGAATAATTGCAGGACTACATAGAAGAATTCATACGGTTGTTTACTAAACGTTTTACACTTTTACTGATATTATATAGGCCTATATACACGTCAAAACTTTGCTCTCGCACATAAAGCTCTGTTTAGTACGGAGTATTCTCACATCAAATGACGGCGGATGACAAACTACGACAGATGTAAGTAATAAAGTATACTTACATTACATTAATAATTACCAGTACTAATTACGTGTGTGCATGAACCCGCCATTGGTGACTCGTTTTCTTATTTAGGCCTACTGAGCATTGTTTTGCTACCTGATGTACTTGTCTAGAAGTAAATGACATTTAACATGCATCATAAAGAAAGCGCTTTTCCGAGATACTAAAAATGCGCTATATTAAGCGTCCTAATGCATGCATTACATTACATGCACGCATACATCCATGCATACAACCATGCATGTATGCATGCATGCATACCTACATACATGCATGACACATGCATACATGCATGAAACATGCATGCATACATACATGCAACATGTAACTACATGTATGTAAATGGCTTTCTCAAGACTCTTACAGACGCAGTTTTTCAGCTGTTTTATGGCCACGTGTTGAGCGCTACATTACGTTACATTGGTTAATCAGTTCATCGTGAGCCCTGCATCTCGAAAAGACTTACAGCATCGAATTGATTTGGGCAGCATATGATCCATATTAGACAGGTTCACTGTCATCGAATCCATACTGTAGCTTCTTAATCGTAGTTATTTAGTATAGGTGATACGGCGAGGGCCAGAGATCTGGCCACCCGCTCTCATATGCCGAGGCTAAGAAAATGAAGTGGCTAACACCTCATTCACATGGCTGCCTCAAGGATGGCTTAACGGACTGCTCGTCTTCTTCCTTTTCATACTCCAGCTCCTATTCTCCTCCTCCTCCTCCTTTTTAGTACATGTATAGCAGCAGAAGTATATCATATTCATCATTATCATCCGCATCGTCATCAAAAGTCGTCATCACCAAGAGTTCCTGACGCCAACAATTTGGTGCCGATGGGTACGAATCAATGTTCTACTTTGTCCTGCTACTACTGCTGCTGCTGCTACTACTACTACTACTACTGCTACTGCTACTATTATTGTTATTATTATTATTATTACTACCAACACTACTACTACTACTACTACTACTACTACTACTACTACTACTACTACTACTACTACTACTACTACTACTAGTACTACTACTACTACTACTACTATTACTATTACTATTACTGCTACCAACACTACTACTACTGTTGCTGCTACTACAACAGCAACAACTACTACTATCACTATGACTACTACTACTAACACTACTACTACTAACACTAGTACTACTACCAACAATACCACTACTACCAATACTACCACTACTACCAATGCTACTACTACTACTACCAAACTGCTACTACTACTACTACTACTACTACTACTACTACTACTACTACTACACTACCACTACTACTACTACTACCACTACCACTACTACTACTACTACTACTACTACTACTACTACTACTACTACTACTACTACTACTACTACTACTACTACTACTACTACTACTACTACTACTACTACTACTACTACTACTACTACTACTACTATCTACACTACTACCACTACTACCAACACTACTACTACTACAACTACTACTACATCTACAACTATTACCATCATCGTATTTATTATATTTAATAATACATGCTGAGTTGTAAACCTATTAACCTGGGAAGACGTGCTAATGACGTGACGGGTACTTTACGGGTACGGGTATACCCGCGGGTACGGGTCGGGTCGGGTAGTAATTTTGAGTACGGGTCGGGTACGGGTACGGGTAGCGGTCCTGTGGTACGGGTACGGGTCGGGTAGCAAAAATGCTCTACCCGCAGACCTCTAATGCATACATCCTTAAACATATACATGGTAAGTAAATTATGGAACTTAGGCTCCACAGAAAAATAGGTTGTCTTCTATATTATCACTTACTCATTTGAAAAAAATATCTTACCCAGTATAATAAGATAAGCAGTTCTTTCAACTGTGTTTGATGAAATTATAGCTCTGCAAAGAAAACGTCCGGCGTCTGTCATTTGAACGTTTCCAATAACTATATCACAGCCATATTTATTATTGACTCTGTATCGGTCACTGTAAGCGCTGGATATTATCCCATGATGGTTGAAAACAGTAGCTGAATTTCCAGTACTATATTTGAACCATTCAGTTCCACTACAGTTTCTAGATGGAGATACACATTTCAAGGTAACCTTCGAGCCAACAACGCTCAATGTGTTCTCAGGTCCTTTCATCTGACTTTCTTGTGCACCTACAAGTAAGTAACAAAATTACAATTTAGATAGAACACTAACAGAAGAATTATGAAGTACAGTGTTGACTCGTTAACTCGTTCCCAGATAACTCGCTGTTCTGCTTAAAGCACTGTGCCTTGGTGCCAAAGCCATTAAATTTACACGCCGTATCGGCTAGCGAGCAGAACATGTAGCAGCAATGTAGCGCTAAATATTATCCATTGCAACCATAGTTATGTACGGACGGACAGTCAAACGAACGGACTGAAGGACTGTACTTTTGTGACTTACTTTAAGTGCACAACATAGCCTGCTCTGTTGTCTGCTTTCGCCTCGATTATGCCAACTCTGTGTTTGCAGGCATATCAAATCTTTTAAGTGAATAGGCTTCAACGCATGAAAAGTTACCTGATATGCGTGGTTCTGTTTGCATCTTCTTATTCAAACTCAATAACTCTACGCATTTGGTAAAACAAAAGGTTGCTTGGCGTTGGCTAAATAAAACAGTCTCAGCGAGCGAACTGGAATCTAGGAGATTAAAAGAGATAAAAAGGTGAAATATCAGCACTCGTTTAACACTTTAACGATGATCATGTACAAACCGGCAAAACAATTCAGCTCTTCGTTAAAGTGCTCAGTTAATTTTCTAGCATGTAAATACGTAGTTTTTACCTGTAACAGTAAGAAAGAAGACGATTAGGACGATAACTTCCATTCTCTGATGATTGAAATAAAACCGGTTGTTTCAGGCCTGTGTTGTATATTTTTTATACAACCTACATGTAGTTGCCTTAATCAGACATCCGTGGGCTTATACCAGTAGGCTATTTTTGTAACAGTGTTACTTCTGATCGGACTGTGTTAAAAAATCATCTGATCTGTGCAGGAGTCTTAAGTTTCTTTCTTTTATTTCCTGCTTTCGACTCTGAAAAAAGCTTCTCAAGTTTTCTCTGCGCAATAATTTCCAAATACTCGTCTAATCTGCGGAATTCTATAGCGACGTTATCACAATGTCTGCGTCCGTATAATAACACTTGAAGGCAGTGCTGAATCCGAGGATGCTATTATTGAGTTACCAGCAAGTTATGAGTAATTGATGCTCTAGGTCCGCAGGCTACATCAATTACGACAGTATAACTATATGTTTCAGTTTACAGGCCTTTAGGCCTGTGCCGCCTGTACGTTGGACAGACCTAAAAGATCAATCTAACATCCGTTTTCACTATCAAGGGTGAAATTATTACCAACTTGGGATGTTCATAATTATTATTGTTATCATTCATCAGCCGGTGTCATTTAGCCAGGGACCAGCTGATGTAGCACCAAAACCAATCCCTAATCAAGGGACCTCATATAAAAACGACCTACTCTTGACACCGCTCTCCTAAACTCCGCCACTACTCTACCTGTGGTAGTGCCAGTCCCAAGCCTGGAGAAAGGAGGAGGGCGACACTAATCATCTTTGTAATAACACAGTGTCGTTAAACAGCAACCAAGAAGACACCGCTCTCCCTTTGTCCACATATGCACTCATCTGACCTTACCCTCTCCCTTTATTGGGACGTCCGCACTCTATTGGTAGGTTAGGCTAACCTTTTGTTCTTACAGAGCTTACTATGCTGTGGGTTAGTGTATTTGATACTTCCGCAACCCGCATAGGGTCTAATAATTATTAGCCAAAATGCAATACACATCTTAAGCCGTGTGACCAAAATAGGCTTTTAAGGCACGGGATGCACTGAAGTAACAGTTTGTACCATATTTACACTTGCTAAAGCAACAGAAAATACCATATTTACAAGCGACCGTCAACACTGGGCGTAATTTCATCCACTTTTCCGCATTTGCCCACATTTGTTTGACTTAAGTGTTTTATTTGCCCAAAAAGAAAAAAAGAGCTGGGATGGCGGGGGGGGGTTCGAATATTTTACAGCCTAATGACGTACACGAACATAGCATATACATGTATATCTTCGTTTACTAAAGCAGACTGACAAACTGCAGCGAGTTACATAATGGAAAGGCAGACAAATCTATACTGCATTAACAGAGAAGGAAACAAACTGGAGAACTAGGATTAATCTTAATTCTGCATACTGGTTCCTTGTACTCAGCATGCACTATAGGCCTACCGGTAACTAATTTCAAACACGCATTTGAATGATTGGACCTCAGATTCTTCTGCAATTGATGAAATAGCCAATGAGCTTGGATCAAGACCTGACTACCCAATAGCTTTTCAGTTACGTAGCTGACTGGAAGAGAAGAAGAACTAGGGGGTTGAACCTCCCAAACCCCCAAGAACTAAAACACTGGGTGACTCTCACCCCTCTTCGCTTTGACGACATCCTTATAGTTTAATAACCCCATGGGTGACAACTCGTAATCGTAACGCTACACTACTTATGATTAACGATCATGCAAAAAAGCAGTGCTTAAATACTAAGTTGTGTGTTTATTTGCACAAACGCAGTTGCAAGCTATGTGCAACTGCCTATGTGACATAAGGTCACATGCATTTAACAGTGTCCATTTTAGGTTATACTTTGCATAAAACCGAAATAAAAAGCAACATGGTTAACTCATGTAAGAACATCCATTGTTTACACGTGGTTATTACAGATTTTTGACTTTTTTTAACAAAATGTGTGTATTTTGAGCTTTAGCTGTTAAATAATGAGTTTGCAAAAGTAGCCTACACTCCTGTTGATTATTATGAATACTATTAGGTATTTAGTTAGTTGCATTTTAATTTCAAGCACTGAGGCTACCGTACTAGTTATATTTGCATCACAACATAGGCTACAGCACACTGCTGTGGGGCAGAAAACTTCGCCAACGGAAGTGAATAAGGTTTTTGCTGTCATGCTGCTAATATTTCTTTACCCACACTAGATATCGCTTGTGTTACAACATATGCTATGGTGTGAACTTTTCTGTTAGGCCTTCTGCCTTTGATGAAGCCACTAATAATATTCGTTGGCGTCTCTACATTCTCCCAAACTTCCTTAGTCTGACTTCTGTTCCCAAATTGTAATAAAACAGATTTTTAATATAGTTAGTATATATTTAAAAATCGTATAAATTTGCATAGTTTCTAAATATAGAAGATCAAAAGCAGGCGAAGAATAAAAGTCGAATGTATGGTAAAACATTGATCAACATCAATTATGGCCTCCCATTAAATTACCGTTCACATCCTGATTGACATGCAGGCACTAAAAACCGTGGGGATTTCAGATCAGTAAGGGGAAAAGTAATGACTTAACTGCAGAGTTCCGTAGCATAATTTAGAGGATATATGAGATGGTACTAAATGGGAAAATTTGTGTCTAACCCTTGACCCAAACAAGTGTTTTTATCAGATCCTGAAAACCAGAAAGATGAGGTCTAATAATAATCATAATTATAGGTTTTTTTCCTAAACAGGCATTGTTCATTATCTATAGTCAGCATGGGCCTAATGCGATAACTGTAATAGGATAACTGACAACCCAGACATAGCATTAAAATAATGAGTGGACTTCTCACGACGTACAGTCCTACAGGCATGAACTGATGACGCACAAAAGCCAAACCGTAGTCTGTTAAATAATTGAAAGATCAATCCATTAAGAGTAGCAGAGAGCTGTTTAGCAAACAACTCTAGGCAGAGGACTAGTCATATAGTGGACTAATTCGAAACTTCCAAGATAGGCTAAAGGACACCGCTATATCATATCAATGCGCAAGAACCAGGGTATCTGGTAAGCGTCAGTGCTTTGGTTGAAGTTCGGAGTCAATTCAAGTGTCATGGCTGTCTGAAGTGTGGTGAATGAAAGGAGTGCGGATCTGCACCGATAGCTATGACTAGACAAAGATAATCAGATGACCTCGTTGCATAGTGATAAGTCTGGGGAATAGGAACTGAATATTCAAACGAGTGCACAGGGGTCATCTGCTCACAACATCGTTTGAACCGGAAATTAAGCATATTTTTGGACATTTTTGTGCTTCAAAGTTCTGATTTTCCCCCTAGTCTCAACATCGATCTTGCCTTGAGTCGTTCTTCTAGTAACGTTCAACAAATTGTCAGTACTAGAATTCTTTGTCTTTAAACTTTGTGATGGTGATAGGTTTTCTATCCAATCTTCTTCAAGCAGGGCCTGCAGTAGGCATTTCAGTGTGAAATTTGTTTAGCACTGTACAATGTACATGTATGCTCAATTGCTACTAGCAACTCTGGCTTACATTGACTGATCTGGGCACCAAGACAACCAGTTTATGTTTCATGTGCACTTATTGCTTGAGATCCGAATGTGGTTACTGCTTCTGTACATTATTTAGATTGATGCCAGAACACATAATCTGGCAAAATATTTTATGGAGCTTGCGATGGTGCCTTGCGAGACCGCTCACACCAGGTCTTCGCACATGTATGGCCGTTGGTGAACTGCGTTTTGGCACAGAAACTGCTCGGTGACTACAGTTGGGTGTGTAAAGGCAGTGCTTTTTTTCAGCCAGAACGGTCCGGAACGGCGTTCCGGAACCTTTTTTAAGCTATTAAAAATAATTTAGTTAATTAAAATTTTAAATAAAGAATTATTTAAAATTATTTAGATAGGCCTGCTTTCATTTAATTTCAGTGCTTTCAGTAGGCCTATTTTATCGATATTGATATAAAATTACATGATGATGATGAAATAGAAACATTAGCATAAAATGTGCCCCTATAATTGTTCTGAGTTTGTTGAGTTCCGGAACCTTTTTATCTAGAAAAAAAGCACTGTGTAAAGGCTTCCTCAAATCAGTCAATTTGTGATTTTGCTTTAGGTGCGTGAACTGGGGTCTCAAAGGCTAAATCATACCCGTAGATCACGACTTTTTGATATGCCGCTGCAGTAAAAGTTGCGTGGAGACATGTCAGTGGGTAATACCAGGTTCAAAAATATGATCACGGCTTAAGACTTTCTAAATTATCATGATTATGGCTTACTTATTATATAATCTTGCGGACTGATCTTCTGGAAATTTACCTGATTACGTCTTGGTCTTGGTGCGCCTTCGGTTGATGCCTTGTGCATTAGACAACGGTGCAACAGAAGTTACTAATTACAATTACTGTCATTAATTTTTTAACACGTGTGAAGCGACTCTTTTACGGCGATGCTATATAAATCGTTTTCTTACTGTTATGTAAGTGAAACAAGACTTGTGTGATGCAAGTAACATTGCCTTGATTTTAGGCAGAATTTGCAAAACAATGTGAGTATAAGTTTAGCCTTAAATGTAAAATAACGCGTTTACAATGCTAAGCTGCTGTGGCACACCGGTAAATTTACTTGGATATATACTAATGTCCAATATTTATGCTACATTTTTATTACTTATATTGGCTCCACAACGTTTCTGTCTTTGACAAGAGGAAGTGAATAAACCATTGCTACCATGCTAGTCATTTTCCTTATGAACTCTAGACATCATGTGTGGCAGAATGCAAACTAAGGTTTGGACTTTTTCTCGTGTTTGCTGTTCCGTCTTTCTCCGAGCGATGCATATTCGTTCACGTCTCTATCTTCTTTCAGACGTGCGTAGGCTGACTCCTCTTCCCCAACCTTCAATAGAAGGTAGAATATATTTTGTAGTTCTGCCTTGATTTAAACATATTAGTAATGTGGTCTATAAATCAAATTGGCTGCATGATTTCTACAGAATGTACCCCAAAAGCACACGGAAATTCAAAATGGGGCAAAACATTCATCAACATTTGAATGTCTGTATACTTTCATCTTACAACCCGCTTTAGAAGTCATTCTGCGTTTATAATAAGAAGATAATTGAAAAGTTGAACAAAACATAATGATAATGATGATGATGATGATGTCTGATGATGATGTCTGATGATGATGATGATGATGATGATGATGATGATAATGATGATGACGTTGATAATAATACGAAGAAGCATCCTTATGGAAGCAAGCTCATCAATTTTAATTGCAGCTCTATATTCGAAAGTTTCTAAACAGTTCTTTGAAGCTTAGCGCAGGTCACCAAGTGCTAGGTACTTATTCACGAATTCAGTATTCAGGAATTTTAAGTCAAGTTGGATTGACTTTCCGAAGGACATGGTTTGAAGAAGAAGATACTTTAGGAATTTTAGAGACTAGAGAAAGAAGTAGCAAAAGTGGTTAAATGCATTCAAATGGATGGATGCTGCGCCAGACAAAATATGATTTGGCCACAGTAGTGCCTGAATCTTTCGGGCAGTAAATGAATGAATGACTTACTAATGGAGCTTCTGTTTCTGGAATTGACGCATACATCACAGAAAGCTGATGAGACGAAAGACTTAGCTCCTGCTCCATGGGCAGCACGACTTCATCTATAAAACAAGAAACGAAGGATGCTTCTATCACATTCCAATCACTTTTCAAGGCTCTTGTATCATATTCATTCTACTCTCTATAATTATATTAATGCATATTATCATTATTTTAAATATGGCCACTGAAAGTCAAGTATGATTTAACTTTGTCTCAATATAACAATATCCACAACAATATATTTTAAATCTGAATTACGTCAGCTGTCTTTACCGGAGATTGCAAAAACTTGTAACTATGTATCTCACTTTTGTGTTTGTGTAAGTAATTACTAAGTATGCGTTTCTGTTTCTGTTACCCTGTTTCTGCTACCCTGTGTGTCTCTGTTAATCGACTATTACCGAGAGGTTTATTACCTGGTCTTGTATGAGACTCTAAGAATCTGGGCTTGACAAAGATGACAAAGATAATGGACGCCAATAGGATGAGAGCAAGAGATCCTATTCCGACGCCGATTCCAATGGCAGCTCCTCTGCCACCACCAGTGTCGTCGCCAACGCCACTTCCAATGCTAACTCCAAGGCGATCTCCTGAGGTAGGCCAACTAGTCGTATTTGAAGTCAATTCATCTGTGAATTCTAAAACAGAAAGTGTTTGTGGTTTGATGACATTTTTCAACATATAATTAACAGGTAAGAAGAATAGGCAAAGACTTGAAAGGCAATATAATTATAATAAGCCTTTTACAACACTAACGATGGATGGAAAACATAAGACTTCGGGAATTCGTTAGTTTTATTTATATCGGATGATCACGTTTATCAAAAATAAGAATATTATATCAATTTTATAACTTATTTCATCAACTAAACTTAAAAATATCTGTGTTATCCTGCTCACTTTACACTATTAGTTTCACAGGATAATAATTGCATTTCGACTTGTCTCACATTAGGCCTAAGCGATATGTCTGACTACGATTGCATTTGAGGCAGTCAGCGATTGAAGCTATATATGCATTATGACAACGGTGTCATAGGAAGTCATTAGGTTGAATTGAATATAGGCTTATACGTGAATATTCTAATCTTTTTCGACTATGAGCATGGAATGAGCTTGTGGACTTGATTTGGTTTATCACTTGCAAATAAAGTTGTCTTGCTGACGCAGGTTTGCTGTAGCACTAGATTACATTACATTTGATTGTGTTACATTACACTAAAATAAACAACTTCTCTAGCGCCAGTTTATTATGAACAAACAACAAAATCAACAAACTAAGAGTTAATAAACAGTCTTAATAATTAAATTTACCAGACTGCAGGATTTGGAATACAGTAGATATTGCTGTGTGATTCTTTCCCCTCACAACATTCGTTGCTACACATCTATATTGACTCAAATCGCCATTACTTGGAGAAAATAGATGATGCGTTGTATTCGGAATATCCTGCCAGGTTGCATTGATTTCCGGTCCCAGCGCCTGCCATTTGAAACTTGGCTGTGGATATCCCGCTGCCGTACAAGTGATGATGGTCCCAGGAGAATAGACAGCAAATGAAGGTGATATATTAATACTCCTCACCGAATCTGAAACATAAAAGAAAAGTGCAGCTCAATTAGAGTAACATCGGTGAGTGCAAATTAACGAAAGGACGGTTTAATCATTTGCCTTAGTGGATTTTTAATACATGCTGTTAGTGGAAGCCTTGAGAAGTTCTGGATGTACAGAGTCAAAAACCTCATTTACAACACGCAGTGTTGCATAACTCCGCTGCAAATGACAAATTAAGAATGATGACAGAACACATAACACATCACCGTTGACAATTTTGGTGGGAATAGTCAACAATTTTATTAAACTATTTTATTTCAAGAGGATAGGCCCTACCATTGAATAACGACATGCAGTTCGGTAATGTAGCATTCGAGTAGTTTGAACAGTTGAACTACATGTACAATTGTACATCATGTTTATTACGTTAAGTTGTGCAAAGTACTTACAGTGGACTTTGACGGCTGGTGTTTCACAAATGGTATCTGGAATGTTTGAAGCCAAACCTTTGATATCTATTCCATCAGCGTCTTTAGTTTCAACTGCGAATGAAATGTTGCAGATGAATGATGGAACCTCAGGTCCAGAAGCAACAACAGAATAAGACCGACTTATGTTTTTTCCATTTTCTACAGCAGCCGGAGCATCTTCCACTCCTTTCCAGACCATCGATGCTCTGTCTGTTCCATTGTACAGGTATGTCACCTCACATGTCAACTGAACTCCATCTCCTTCCGCTGTTTCATTCAGAGATGCATTTACCGAACATCTGGGTTGATTCTCTGTAACATTTTGAAATTAATCATTTGTGATTCTTAATAAATCCACGCAAACACGATCGATTACATTAATAGTTACCTAAACGTGTAGATATATTCTTATAACCATTAATGCATATTTAGTTTTAATTTGATTTTTATATCGGTTACGTTTGTAGGTTGCACATTTCTGAATGAAATACTTGCTGAGGTTTATCGATGCTATACTAATCCGACGGTGTAACTGATCGGTAATCATTAAAAAATCGTGAGAATAACGCAGACAACCGTCGTGATTAGGAACTCAGTGTAACAGCGATTTGAAAGATTATAAAGCCAGCGAGTTTTAAGATGCTTTATTGATCATAGGCCGAGTGCAATGATTACTCCAGTGCAATGTTACACAATCACATTGTTACAAGATGACTCTTCAGTGGTCCATCTACAGCCGCTGCATGTTCCACCGGCCAGGAACGCTTCTGGTAGATTGACATTAATTTTCATCAGCATGCAAAGACTTTCCTACCGCCGGGACGCATATTTCGAAAGTACACACGAAAATTGCTCCACAGAGTTCCTCAACCAATCAACAGATTCTCTTTGTGTAATAATGTTCAGTGTATGAAGAATAGGCTATTCGTTTTGGATAGGATCGTTGCTTTTCGGCGTTATAAGGTTCGGTAAACAGTAAACTTGGCCTTATGTAGTTTTTAATATTTAAAAAAAATTTAAACCGTTAAATTTAAAAAAATGACAGATTACATGTTGCATGTACATACATACCTTCATGCATACATACATGGGTACTTGTCGGTTAATTCACCGGATTTAATTTTTTTTTCAATGGTAATGACTTGCCCACGTAAAATTAATTCACCGGATTTAATATTTGCAATGGTATGAATATTTGCACTGGTAATGACTTGCCCACGTAAAATAGATGTCTCTACTTTCAAGGACAATTAAGCTGACGACCCTAACCCTGACCCTAACCGACCCTCACGTTAACATAATAAGGACCCTAACCCTGATTCTAACCGACCCTCACGTTAATATAATGACGACACTAACTTAACCCTGACCCTAAACGACCCTCACGACTTCAAGTTTTATTGTCCATATAGGTTACGTTGAGGTGTTACGCGCCGTGAGGGTCGGTTAGGGTCAGGGTTAGGGTTAGTGTCGTCCATGCTTTGTGATGACGAAACGGTGCTTAAAAGGAAAGAAACGCGTAGAAATTTATTCCGGTGCATGAACACGCAAGGTATAGACGCAAGAATTAAATCCGGTGAATTAACCGACAAGGTACATGAAAAAATTAAATCCGGTGAATTAACCGACATACATGTACATACATACATACATACGTACATACATACGTATGGGGGTCCGGTGGCGCGTTGGATAACATCTGGCGAAGAGTGCGAGAGGTACCGAGTTCGAGCCCCGTAGGGCGGATTTGCTTTGTAGGCTGCTATTAGCGCCGTGTATTACAGGCTGTCTGTTCTGTTAGTAGTTAACTAGTTAAGATTGTTTCAATTGCATAACATGTAAATGTACAGCGCAGTGCGTTTGTCAGGCGCTAAATTAAAGAAAATATATTATTATACATGTATACATACATACTACATATAACATACTACATACATACATTCATACACACATACTCATGTACATAAACAAATACATATACAATTATACATGGTAAGTAAATTATGTCTTTGATGTTGTTACTGAGGCTCCGCAGAAAGATAGGTTCTTTTGGAATCATTATTACCACAGACTCACTGGAAATAACATTTAACTTACCCAGTATAATAAGATCAGCAGTTTTTTCAACTGTGTTTGATGATATGAAAGTTCTACAGAAAAAGCGTCCGGCGTCTGTCAGGTCAACTTTCTCAATAACCAATTGACATCCAGATGAGTTGTCCAGGCTGTATCTATCTCTGTAAGTGGCAACTATTCCCCGACTACAATCCTTGCAAACAGTTTTTGAGGAACCTCCAATATATCTCATCCAGTCAATTCCACTACAGCTTCTAGATGGAGATGAACATTTCAAGGTAACGTTTGAGCCAACAATGCTCAACGTATTCTGAGGTCCTTCCAATTGGCTTTCTTGCGCACCTGAAAGTAAGTCACAAAATTGAAGCAAATCAATCAGGTCAAATCAACGTTGTTGTTCACCGTCTCACTTCAAATAAACAGTGTTTACATGTAAAGACAAGTATACAATTCCAGTGACAACGAGGGGTGGGGTTCATGGAGTAGGGTAACATCACTGGCGTGAAGAGCAGTTGGTAGAGGGATCGCTCTCCGTAACCTTCCCAAAGGTACACTAAGCCTATCATTCGCGAGATGGCACGTTGGTAAAATGAGATGTAGGACGTGATTGGCGCCTTGCATGGCTGCCGCATACAGTTAAATTCGATTCCTGTAATAACTTGTTATCATCCGTTCATACTGAATTGTAATCATACTGCGTAATTGTCAGAATGAAAATATTAAACGAAGATTATTATTATATTTACTATTATTATTATTATTATTATTATTATTATTATTATTATTATTATTATTATTATTATTATTATTATTATTATTATTATTATTATTATTATTATTATTATTATTATTTTTTTTTCGCCCGAGGTAGAAAAGATCCCTCAGGCTCTAAGAAACTAAACTACTGTGTCAAAGGTTCTCGTCCCCATCGTGCTGATCAAAAGTGTCTCTAAATGCCACTGCATTAAAGCGCTGTGTGCAAACGGACAGACGCTGAAAAAGGTGACTAGTCTCGCGCGGGTCTCCCGTTGCCTCAGTGATACGGCGGCCCAGCTCCTGTAAAAATTCTAGTCCGGTGCGGTTTATGGGGCCCAATGATTCGATGGCCACTGGGACGAATTTATGCGTGGCAGGGAGGGTTGAGTATTTGGCAATCTTGCGTTTTGCTGCTTGTTCTGCTGCTCCTCCGGTGGTTGATGCCGTCAGGTGGATATATGATGATGCGCATGTGTGGATGGCTGTTGCGTCTCATGCTAAATATCTACCTCGCTTCCTTGGAACCAATGTGGCGCCATCTGGCCTCTTGCCATCGGTGCGGATCAATCCAGGTGGTTCCCTTGAACTCGGTATGTCCGCTTTTGAGAAGGCTCTCCAAATTGTTTCATTGATCGCGGCATGTCGGGCTGCCCTTCCCATCGACCGTCTGCATACCAGCCCATGATGTCCACCCGAGTCGGTGATTTCCCCGCACTGGCACGGATGCGGTGCACAGAGCGTTAGTCCGAGGCGGAGTCCAGCAGCAACCCTCACAGCCTCATTGCTTAATCCAAGGCCGCAGGAGACCAAAGGAATAGTCCCCAGCCAGTCTCCAGCGTGCGGGGCAGACAGTGCTCTCATTCTTGCCTGGCTAAGTGGGTCGTTGCATCCGTTCCAGACCTTCGCTTTATCTCCGTCTATCAGAGGTCTGTCCCAAGCTTTTTATTATTATTATTTATGCGTGGCATAATCCCTGAGGGATCATGTTTACCTCGGGCAAAAAAAAAAAATAATAATAATAATAAAAAGCTTAAATAAAAAGACAACCACAATGTACAGAGATATCGCAGATAAGTTATAAGTTTCGTTTCTGATTGATTTGGAGTTACCAAATGAAAAACGCAATGTGTATATATACATATTGTTGGGAGACCTTCCCAACCGAGACACTGTTTACGGTACTTTGTCCTAGATTGAAGAGACATTCTGGATAAAGCTAAATATATTTAGTATTGAACTGAACTATATATAAAAAGTAGGCGTGATGTTATGCGTACTCTAAATATACGAATATCGTTACTGTAACAGAGACAGAAATTAGGATAGATGATGAAATATATCATGTATAGTTTAGAAGGAGTGTTCTCTCCTATTTAAACCAATGTGAAAGAATCGTCGTCGAAGCTTGGCAGTTTTCGTTAGGCCTGTTGCCGTATGGTGTCGAACTTTCAGTAGAACTGACCAAGACTTCTATGTACTAGATAAGTCTAGTTAACTAGTTAAAACTGTTGGTTTCGTGTCCGCTGTGGCCAACCAAGTTGTTTGTTTGCTGTGCAACGTTCTCGAGACCGGGAGACGTGTGGAGCTGATGTTCTTCGATAAGGTTGTATGTGGGTTACTATTACGGATTTTGTTTTATAATATACATTCTTTTTACCCTAGAAACGAGTTGTCTTCATTCGTATAGTAGCACCTTACATTATATACAGTTATGTATATATATATATATATATATATATATATATATATATATTTATGTATATATATATACATAACTGTATATCTGTATATATGTATATATGTATACATAACTATATACAGTTATGTATATATATACATAACTATATATATATATACATAACTGTATATATATGTATATATATACACATTGCGTGTTTCATTTGGTAACTCCAAATCAATCAGAAACGAAAACTTATAACTTATCTGCGATATCTCTGTACACTGTGGTTGTCTTTGTAAGTTCGTGGATAGAACGTCAATGATATAGGCATTAATCTATAAACGCGAAATCTATCCCTTGGACTCAAATCTGTGTCTACAGCTTGTCCATCGTTAATTTGCCTTCTTCGATATATTTTGCTTGAGTTCTAAATTATTTAAACATATAAAAAAATTGAAATTTGCTACAACAATTTGATTTAATTTCTCCGGTTTCCGGGGCCCTCAAAAACGTTGTGGAACTTTTGGGGCGCTAAGCCATAGCTTGGTTGGCTTATGGTATAAATCGGCACGGTCAGTCCCTACGGATCAGCTTACCGTAAAGGTTATTGTACTGAAACTACCCTCGCCTTAACGCTGGACAACATCTTAGTAAAGACGTACTCAGTATGCCTCTATCTTATTGCTGCTTTCAGCACAGTCGAACACTACTGTTGTCTAGGCTCAGTAAGTCAGCACTAGTTTTCAGTTCGCTTTCTATCATGCAAAATTTGCAAATGCATATAGTTTTTACCTGTTACAGTTAGAAAGACGACGATTAGGACGATAACTTCCATTCTCTGATGACTGAAATGAAACCGGTTTTTTCAGGCCTGTGTTGTAGGCCCTATTGTTTAATGTAAACTAGTTATATTAATCAGACATCCTTAGGCTTCTACTAGCACTAGCAGGCTATTTTTGTTACAGCATTACTTTTGATTAGACTGTGTTAAAAACGTTATCTGCTATGTGAAGAGTCTTAAGTTTCTGTCCCTTGCATCCTGCTTTCGGCGTTAAAAAAGGTTTTTCATTTTTCTCCGTGCAATAAGTTCCAAATGTGCTCTAATGTACTGTAATTCTGTAGCGACGTTATCACGATTTCAGCATTTATGACACTTGCAGGCAGTACTGAATCCGAGGGGTGCTATTGTGAGTTACCAACCAGGATTATGAGTAACTGATATCGCAGATCCTGCAGGCTATATCAATTACGACAGTATGATTCCGTTAACAGGACTGTGTACTGGATAGATCTAAAAGATCAATCTAAATCCGTTTCCCTTATCGCGGGTCGAATTATTAACATATGGGATGTGCAAAATTATTATTGTTATTATTAATTAGTGACTTTTAATGCGCCGGTGTCCAATGCACTTGAGATCAGCCGATTGAGCACCAAAACTAAGCCTTCATTAGGTCAACATCACGGACCTTCCGTAATAAAGTGACCTATTTTGAACCCCTCTCACGACATTTCCCGCTCTCGCTTGATAGATTGTGCTAACTTGTTGATCTCCCAGAGCATACTGTGCTGTGTGGTATTTGATACATCCGCCTCCAGCAGAAAGACTCATATAAGCTCAAAAGCAATACAGACTGTTAGCCATGTGACTGAAGTGGGCTTTGAAGGCACTGGTTGTAGTGAAATAACAGATATTTACAATTGCTGAAGTAACAGTATATATATATATATATATATACCATATTCATCAGGGACTGTCAACACTGGGCGTAACTTCATTTATCTTGTTTGCATTTACCCGCATGTGGGTGTATTTCACTCTTGTCCGCTTCGACGACGCACTTAATGAACGATCCCGTGGGTGACAACTCGAAAACATAACGGCATAAGACTGATGATTAACAATCATGTAAAAGCAAATTCTTAAATATTGAAAATATGTGTTAATAAGCGTTCAGCATTATATTTCCCGCAAGGCATGACGGGAAAGGTGACCGTTCATACACAAAGCGAAACATGGCGGATAGCTTAGACAATCGTTCCGAGTGGATGACTTTAATCGATGGAAGGCAGATGATTTGAAGCACTTTTTAACAGAAAGAGGCCACACGACAACTTCGTCGAGTTACACATGAATCGTGGCTGTTGAATTTGCGTTATCATAGCAACATCGCTACCGGCACCGTTCGGTTTGTTTGAACGGTGGCCTATGACCCGTAAGCAATAGTAAGCTGGCTCGCATGTTGATTAATTTATAGTACTACTACCGTAACTGCTACAACCATCATGACGACCACCACCATCACCACCACTGCGAGCAAACACCTCCACTATCACCACCACTATCACCACTAATACCACATGGATTTATTAGTGTCCATATCTCGTATATGACCGACATATTAAGCAACATCTAAGCTAATTCGTATAAGAACATCCATTGCTTATTCTGGGTATTTGAGATTTTAATCAAATGCTCAAAAAAAATTATATTTCTTTGTGCTTTAAGTGTAAAATATGAAGTTTACAAAAAAGTACACGGCTGTGGAAAAATTGGGTATCTACTTGGTTGCATTCTAAAGTCAAGAACTTATGACGATCTTACTAGATATATTTGCATCACAGCAAATGACACATGGAATTGGGGCAATAAGTTCGTCCACGGACGTGAACAAACCTTTCGTGTCATACTACTAAAATTTCTTTGTGCACGCTAGATGTCGCTTGTATTACAACGTAGACTATGGTGTGAACTGTTCTTTGGCTTGACCTTCTGTCTTTGTTGAAGCCACACATTTTCGTTCGCGTCTCTAACTCTCCCGAACTTGCTTAGTCTGACGCCTGTTCTCCAAACTATAATAAAGACACCCAGATTATTTAGACATTAATGTTGAAAATCTTCTAAATTTGATTTGCATAATTTCGACACATGCGGCCAACAGCAGACGAAGAATTAAAGTAGAGAGCGTGGTTATAGGCCTACTTTCTTCAACATCAATGATGGTCCCGAGTTTAATTTCGTTACACATCCTGATTCAGACATGATCATGAAAAAGCGTGTGATTCCAGCTACACGATCCGTAAGCGGATTAGTAAAGACTTAACTGTTGAGTTTCGCTATAAAGCTAACTATTGGTGGTTATACGAGATGGTACTAAATTAAATATTGTTTCTAACCCTTGACCCAAACAAGTGTTTTTATCAGGTCCTGAAATCCAAAAACGCGAGGTCTAATAATAATCATATGGCGTTGTTTCCTTAACAGGCTTTGCTCGTAATTATCTAACAGTCAGCAAACTGCGATTTGTGCAATGAGATACTTGAAAACTCGTGCTTAACATGAAAATAATAGGTTAGAGATCATGAGATGTCTGGTCTCGACCTACAACCATCAACCGATGGCACTCAAAGCCAAGCCGTAATCTGGGATATAACCAGACGATCAATCCATTAAGATAGAAATGGTTAGACCGGACTAATTAGAGAATTAATTCAAAACTTGCGAGATAGGGCAAACAACACCACTATACAATATCAGTGCGCAAGGACCAGGATATTTGGTAAAAGTGAGTACACTGGTCGAAGTTCATGGGTTAATTCAAGTGTCATGACTGTTTGAATGGTGATGAATGAAAGGAGTTGCGGATAAGCATTGATAGGGTTGGCTTTTCTGTCTTAGTTAGTATCTAGCAAGCCCGTTGGATGTCAAACATTCAACTCCCAGCTTCGTCCAAGTTCGTTGTGCCAGACAAAATGACTTAGACACTGCAGTGTATGCCTCAAACCTGCAGTGAATGATTCAATGGTTTACAAGTAGATCTTCTGTTCTAATAATCGACAGATCCATCACTGATTGCTGACGAGATCAAGGACTATAATCTCCCCCATGTGTCATCTAACAAACGAGAAACTATTGCTGCAATATCGTCTGCGACATTCCTATTATATTCCTTGCTGAGGGTCTTTTAACATATCTATGCCACATAAGCACACACACACACACACGCACGCACGCACGCACGCACGCACGCACGTACTCATGCACACACACACACCCACACACGCACGCACGCACGCACGTACACACGCACGTACACGCGCACGCACACAAACACACATACACACACATAATGCAGATGCATAAAGTTTATATTATTATGTCTGGTACCATTAGGTGTATAACTGTATAATCAGTATGACTACTCGCACGATATAGCGAATTGAATACGACTGTGTTGGCTTTGGAGGTGGCATGACTTGTATGTATGTGACTTTCGGGTGCCATGTAGTCACTTTCTCTGTCAAAGGTTACTAGCCGAGAGTCTTATAAGGTGGTCTTGAATGAAACTCTAGGTATCCGAAAGATGAGAAAGGCAAAGGACGCCAATAGGATCGTAGCGAGAAGTCTGATTCTAATGCCAGAGGCGAAAATCTATACATAACTTTGGGGACAGAGTACCTACGAGGGCCGGATTTTGGGGGACAGCAGGGCTTAAGTCAAAACTTTGTGGGGACAGTCCCCCTCTGTCCCCCCCCCATGATTTACGCCACTGTCTAATGCCACCTCCAAACTTTCAAAGCCAACAAAAAGGCGATCGTGTGGAACACAACTTTCCTTATCCAAGTTAATTCGTCTACGAATTGTAAAGCATACAGTTTCTGAGGTTTGATGCGGTTTTTCAACATGAGCGCAAATGGTGAATACCTAATTCAATGCAGCCGAATTGAAACTAAAAGCTAGAGGTTTTAACAATACTTGTGCTGTTAACCTGGAACTCGTGTGAAGTAACTCTTGCCTCTCACGACATTCAGTCCAACACATCTGCATTCGCTAAGAAGTGACATTGCTCATAGAAAACTCACTGCCATTCCATTCCCTAGGCGGCGATGGTAAAGTGAACGGCAGTAGAACAGATCAGGCATAACAGAACACCAAAAAGTTATAAAATCGACTTCTGTTTAACTTGTTATCATGTGTTCCTACTGTTTCGTGTAGGCCTAATCATACTGCGGTTCGTTAGTATGAATTGAATAAACGAATATTATAATGTCCCTTTGCCGTTCAAGTAATGGCGCTTCTAGGGTAGTAATAATTATAAAGTGATAGTGACAAGGTAGCATTCCTAACCTTAGATAAGACAGATTTAGAGTTATAACAAGATGCAGTGGCGCCGCCAGGATTTTAACTGCGTACGCACAATAACCCGGAGACGACACGTAGGCCGGGGCCCGGGGGACGAAGGTCAGTGGAGGGATACGATGAACGGGCGTCCGAAGGACGATCGCTGTGGCCTGCAGCGCCGAGCAGGGGAGGGGTTTGGGGAGGGGATGTGCCCCTCCTCACTTAAAACTTTTTTGAATTTCCACACTGTAATTTTAAGCAGTCATCGGAACAAAATTGCTTCATCATTTCAATGCTTGTTGGAACCAGATGTCACTCGTTGCTAAGATGTAGTTTGAGTCGCGTTTGACTGCAGACAATACTAGCAAACCAGACACTTATTGAATTTAATATAAAAACTAGAAACTACGTTCAATTTCTAAGAGCGCTATAAGCCTTAAGGTAAACATATTGCTGACCAGACATAATTAGCATAAATAGTTTATAAATGGTACACAATCCAAACGAGAAGGATTCAACTACCGAATCGTGAAGCCATGAGGTAGGGCCTAACGATGTGGTTTTACTAAATGTTCAAGGAACACAACATTTTGAAATTTGATATCTTGAAATTTGACAGATAGCACTCGAGAGAAGCCATTTAGGTGTACAAATATAATATTTGTACACATATAATTTCAACAGTAGATTATACTCATTATTATATGATAGTATCATATTTTATAATAATAAAATAATGTCATTATACCATATAATATCAGTAGATTATTTTCTAAGTCGATAGATTACTTTCTAAGTCGATAGATTATTTTCTAAGTCGATAGATTATTTTCTAAGTCGATAGATTATTTTTTAAGTCGATAGACTTATTTTCTAAGTCGATAGACTAATTTTCTAAGTCGATAGACTAATTTTCTAAGTCGATAGACTTATTTTCTAATTATTTTCTAAGTCATATTTTCTAATTATTTTCTAAGTCATATTTTCTAATTATTTTCTAAGTCATATTTTCTAATTATTTTCTAAGTCATATTTTCTAAGTCATATTTTCTAAGTCATATTTTCTAAGTCATATTTTCTAAGTCATATTTTCTAATTATTTTCTAAGTCATATTTTCTAAGTCATATTTTCTAATTATTTTCTAAGTCATATTTTCTAATTATTTTCTAAGTCATATTTTCTAATTATTTTCTAAGTCATGTTTTCTAATTATTTTCTAAGTCATATTTTCTAAGTCATATTTTCTAAGTCATATTTTCTAAGTCATATTTTCTAAGTCATATTTTCTAAGTCATATTTTCTAAGTCATATTTTCTAAGTCATATTTTCTAAGTCATACTTTCTAAGTCATATTTTCTAATTATTTTCTGAGTCATATTTTCTAATTATTTTCTAAGTCATATTTTCTAAGTCATATTTTCTAAGTCATATTTTCTAATTATTTTCTAAGTCATATTTTCTAATTATTTTCTAAGTCATATTTTCTAATTATTTTCTAAGTCATGTTTTCTAATTATTTTCTAAGTCATATTTTCTAATTATTTTTCTAAGTCATATTTTCTAATTATTTCCTAAGTCATATTTTCTAATTATTGTCTAAGTCATATTTTCTTAGAAAATAATTAGAAAAATATGACTTAGAAAATAATTAGAAAACATGACTTAGAAAATATGACTTAGAAAAATATGACTTAGAAAATATGACTTAGAAAATATGACTTAGAAAAATAATTAGAAAATATGACTTAGAAAATAATTAGAAAATATGACTTAGAAAATAATTAGAAAATATGAATATAGAAAATAGAAAATATGACTTAGAAAATAATTAGAAAATATGACTTAGAAAATAATTAGAAAAATAAGACTTAGAAAATATGACTTAGAAAATAATTAGAAAATATGACTTAGAAAATATGACTTAGAAAATATGACTTAAAAATATGACTTAGAAAAATATGACTTAGAAAATATGACTAAGAAAATAATTAGAAAATATGACTTAGAAAATAATTAGAAAATATGACTTAGAAAATAATTAGAAAATATGACTTAGAAAATAATTAGAAAATATGACTTAGAAAATAATTAGAAAATATGACTTAGAAAATAATTAGAAAATATGACTTAAAAAATAACTTAGAAAATATGACTTAGAAAATAATTAGAAAATATGACTTAGAAATAATTAGAAAATATGACTTAGAAAATAATTAGAAAATATGACTTAGAAAATAATTAGAAAATATGACTTAGAAAATAATTAGAAAATATGACTTAGAAAATAATTAGAAAATATGACTTAGAAAATAATTAGAAAAATATGACTTAGAAAATAATTAGAAAATATGACTTAGAAAATAATTAGAAAATATGACTTAGAAAATAATTAGAAAATATGACTTAGAAAATAATTAGAAAATATGACTTAGAAATAATTAGAAAACATGACTTAGAAAATAATTAGAAAATATGACTTAGAAAATAATTAGAAAAATATGACTTAGAAAATAATTAGAAAATATGACTTAGAAAATAATTAGAAAAATATGACTTAGAAAATAATTAGAAAATATGACTTAGAAAATAATTAGAAAAATATGACTTAGAAAATAATTAGAAAATATGACTTAGAAAATAATTAGAAAATATGACTTAGAAAATAATTAGTGTCATGACTTAGAAAATAATTAGAAAATATGACCTAGAAAATAATTAGAAAATATGACTTAGAAAATACCAGAAAATATGACTTAGAAAATAATTAGAAAATATGACTTAGAAAATAACTTAGAAAATATGACTTAGAAAATATGACTTAGAAAATATGACTTAGAAAATAATTAGAAAATATGACTTAGAAAAATACTGAAAATATGACTTAGAAAATATGACTTAGTAAAATATGACTTAGAAAATAATTAGAAAATATGACTTAGAAAATAATTAGAAAATATGACTTAGAAAATAATTAGAAAAATAATTTAATTAAAGAAAATAATGAAATCTAAGTCATATTTTCTAATTATTTTCTAAGTCATATTTTCTAATTCATTTTTAAGTCATATTTTCTAATTATTTTCTAAGTCATATTTTCTAATTATTTTCTAAGTCATATTTTCTAATTATTTTCAAGTCATATTTTCTAATTATTTTCTAAGTCATGTTTTCTAATTATTTTCTAAGTCATATTTTCTAATTATTTTCTAAGTCATATTTTCTAATTATTTTCTAAGTCATATTTTCTAATTATTTTCTAAGTCATATTTTCTAATTATTTTGTAAGTCATATTTTCTAATTATTTTCTAAGTCATATTTTCTAATTATTTTCTAAGTCATGTTTTCTAATTATTTTCTAAGTCATATTTTCTAATTATTTTCTAAGTCATATTTTCTAATTATTTTCTAAGTCATATTTTCTAATTATTTTTTCTAAGTCATATTTTCTAATTATTTTCTAAGTCATATTTTCTAATTATTTTCTAAGTCATATTTTCTAATTATTTTCTAAGTCATATTTTCTAATTATTTTCTAAGTCATATTTTCTAATTATTTTCTAAGTCATATTTTCTAAGTCATATTTTCTAAGTCATATTTTCTAAGTCATATTTTCTAATTATTTTCTAAGTCATATTTTCTAATTATTTTCTAAGTCATATTTTCTAATTATTTTGTAAGTCATATTTTCTAATTATTTTGTAAGTCATATTTTCTAATTATTTTCTAAGTCATATTTTCTAATTATTTTCTAAGTCATATTTTCTAGGTCATATTTTCTAAGTCATATTTTCTAATTATTTTCTAAGTAATATTTTCTAATTATTTTCTAAGTCATATTTTCTAATTATTTTCTAAGTCATGTTTTCTAATTATTTTCTAAGTCATATGTTCTAATTATTTTCTAAGTCATATTTTCTAATTATTTTCTAAGTCATATTTTCTAATTATTTTCTGAGTCATATTTTCTAATTATTTTCTAAGTCATATTTTCTAATTATTTTCTGTCATATTTTCTGATTATTTTCTAAGTCATATTTTCTAATTATTTTCTAAGTCATATTTTTTAATTATTTCTAAGTCGATAGACTATTTTCTAATTATTTTCTAAGTCGACTTAGAAAATAATCTAAGTCGATAGATTTTCATAGGCCTTTTTGAAAAATTATCGGAAACGACCTGTTGTAAATAATGACGTTACTGACGTTGTTTGCACTACTATGCTTAGTAAGTTAGTATAGTTTTCTTAGCCTACTACAACTAATTCACTAAATGCAATCTTCGAAAATTTCTCAGCGCCCACAAAACCCTTAGTCTTTCTTAATACCCCATTATTAAGTCTTCATTGCACACCCCAACTCCAAGTGGATCAATGACTGACCCACCAGCCTTTTTTCTACAATTCTCATATGATAGGCCTACTAGAGAACCGTAGCCTAAGGTACGGTGAGAAGTGAGATCTGTTGGACAAAGGTCGGAGGATAGGCTAGTTTGTTTAATTGCTCGCGGAGGCCAATAATGAGGAATTCTGTTTTTGAACGGTTAAGATATAGCAGGTTAGCGGTCATCCAGGCTGAAATCTGAGTGATGATGTTGAGTAAGTGATTTAGTGCACCTGGAAGGGAGTGAGGCATAGAACGAGTATGCGAATATTACGAATATTAAGATTTTTAGAAATTGACTAATATTGACGAATATTAAAACTGGCCAACGAATATTAAGAATATTCATTTTTTAGTTTTTTTAATTCTTCAACATCCGGGATTAATTTTTTTTAAATCATTGCCAAAAATATGCATAAGAACAGTTACATATTACAGTTACTCAGCCAAGTACAGACCTAGGCCTATATGGTGGGTAAAATCATTCTTGACATTATATTGAGCGGCGTGGCTAGGTATTTGGGCGCCAATACCAATAATAGAGATTTCACTTTTTTCATTTGCAATTTTTCACTTCTTAGCCTTTTAGCGCTGTACGCATTTGCGTAAGTGCGTACGCCTAACGGCGCCCCTGACAAGATGTCCACAGGGATGTGGTGATGCTGCCTTGATTTACCTGAAGTGGGTTGAAAGATGAAATTTCAGGTAATACTCTAAGGAGCACACAGTGATGTGTGAAGAGTTAATTGGTCGTTCTATGTTGATTTATTTCCTTTGGTTCATCATGTTGTCATATTTAAACATTAGTAGTTAGGTTCAGCTCATCGCTGTCCGTTGTAATGTCTACCATAAGTCATTGGAATGCTAATCTATGTGTCCCTAGTTAGAGGAATCTTAATCCCTTTTGGAACTCCTCTTGTTGCCAATCTTGATATGTCATGTTGGAATGATTTTTGTTTTGGAACGGCTTCAATAAAAAACCTTTTCATTGGTTGATTGACTGATTAAACCTGGAATGGAGACTGGATCAAAAGCACGTGTTAGCTTTCTCTCAGCTGTTCTTACACTACACCCTTGATTATCTCGCTGACTGTAAAGAGCATTTTGTGCAATCTAGTTTACAATTCGTAGTCAATTCAAGCAATAAACCAATAAACGTTAATCATTATCTTTCTGATCCATATATTATTAAACAGTGATGCAAATACATTTTATGAAAGGCACAAATGGTCAAAAATAGCATTAGCATATATATATTTAATTAAATGTCCAAGTAAAAATTAGTCTTAGGAATTGCATCTCACCTCCAGGTCAAGGTCAGCTTTTGACACCGCTTTTGAGAGGTGCTTACAAAAATGTGCTCTACAAAGGTCCAAATACATATATACAAAAATTATAAATTATAAAGCTTTGTTTATAAAGATGTCTGTACATCAAAGTGCGATTAGCAATTGGTTAATAAAGAATATACTTACTTACTTACTTATTTACAAACAAGAGCCAAAGACACACAAACGCCAAATTCACCGACACTATGCCCTTGGACAAGTATCTCCAAGCAAAGGTTAATGAGGATTCTGGCGTCAGATGCTCATTCAAAGGCCATGTTCTAAGCAATCTGTCCTTGGATGATATTTGCTGCATAAGGAACAACCAAACAATATATAAAGGAATAAAAATCTATGGCCATGAAACTCTGCTCTTATAGCATCACACAAGGCTTCTTTTTGGGGCAGAAACAACCTGTGATCATGATCTCAAAATCTGTACAGCACAACTCAACAGCTAATCACAGGGTATACAAAACTATATTCATCAGAACTGTGTCAAACCAGAGAGGATGCCCGGAAATGCAATGAGGAACAAACACTCCAATAGCCAAGGAACCTCTGAACCTTTCTGTGTACATTGTACACAGCATTCCAGCTAAATTCACGAGTGCTGCGTCAAACAAGAGGGGGTGCCCTGAAGTACTGCAAAGAAACAATATTTCAAAGAAACAATATTCATCAACAAAGGTACCAGCGAACCTTCAATGTACATCGTAAACCGCATTCACCAAATGTACAAAAATATAAGATCATAATTAATTGCATATACACATTCAACAAAAAACGCGACATGGCATGAATAAAACGTAGCATATTGACTCATAGGAATGCAAAATATTTCCAGGTCCAATAGAATAAAACAGTGGTTCGGTCCTAGTTACCACACGAGCACCAACAAGTGTACATTCTTATGACGCTGGTGAAATAATATTCAAGCTGTGCCAACAGCTGCGTATAAAGTCTCTTGTGGTTCAGGATTGTACTTCGGAACGACTTTACGTGGACCGACTTCCATTGCAAGGTCAGCGTAGGTTACTTCCTCCTGATATATACACATGCACAAACATTACAATTAACTGCAGTCTAGTCCCACTGAATCTAATCTAATGCAACCGTATACAAATCTAATCAATTTTCTAGATAATCTGTCAATAATAATGATAATTCGTGCATAATGTATGCATGTATGTACAGTACTTTATGTGCATATTGTTGCATGTGAACTTCCTGGTCTAGAATTCCTCATTCAAGGCACAACGGGATCTTGCCCAAAATATGTAACTGATGTATTACACCGGTCTCTTTCAGACTCCTCGCATCGTCCAATCCGCTCTTCAAACAGGCATATTCTTCTAGTAATCTAGTTCCTCAATCATCATCATCATCATCATCGTCATCGTCATCGTCATCGTCATCGTCATCGTCGTCGTCGTCGTCGTCGTCGTGGTCGTGGTCGTGGTCGTCGTCGTCATCATCATCAACATTATCAGTATTATTATTCTTCCTGTTGAATAGACTAGTAACAGTTTTTAATTTTATATCTGGCTGCAGGATAATTTGGGGGACCTTTGGCAAATGTTGTACATAGGAAACAGATACATGTATTTAGCTGTTACCAGATTCTAGTGTTTGTTCTTTATACCTGTATATGTTATTAAAAGAAAAAATAATAAAATTGTGCTTCCTATTCACTGTCTCTCAAACGTACTGCATTCTTCCTGTTTAATACAGAGAAATCTATATGAGATAAGTACACATAATTATATACTGGTACTAAATAACACAGAATACTTCCTAGTATACGGCAATTATTTCCGCGCATCTGCAATCGAGATTGTGTGAGAAAATCAGAGCAAAAACAGAAACAGGAACTGAGAACTACATTCCTGTATTGGGCTTAAAAAACAGCAGTGGCCAATCTAAATGCGTGCACCACAGCATGTACAATCATGATGTACTTAACCAGGATATATTGTAGAAAGACACTGAAACACACATACAACAGTCATGCATATCTATTCTGAGAGTGTGTGTGTATGCGTGCGTGCGTGTATGTGCTTGCGTGTTAAGTGTGTCTGTGCGTGCGTGTGTGTGTAGACTCACAAGTGGGAACTTTTCTAGTTATCCCATCGTTGCTTCCTAACTTATGAACATTAACTATGATAAGACCATTCGACTGGTTTAGGCATTAGGCAGTGCTTTTTGATGTACTTAAAAAGAGGCCATATTAATTAAGCTACATTAAATTTCTACATACACAAGAATCTTCTCATCATGGCCAGTCACATCTGCGTACCCTAACTTGCTGTCCGGTGAAAAGTCACAGCAATCTCTGTAACCCAGCAATGCTCACAAATGTTTTAACCACAGCAATTATCTGCTGCTAGATGATACCATTTGGAAGTGTTGTACATATGGTAAGGATTTGCTTCATCAGAAACTACTCGCAAGTGTTGTACGTACATACATATTGGTAATGATTTGCTATTAGCGGATACATGACCTATTTGTAAGTTTAGGAAATTTCTTATTGGCAGATACAATTTGCGTTTTACATACGTGTTGATATGGATTTGCTTTTAGCAAATACTTCTTGTGAGCACCGTACATTATGCGTTGGTAAGGACATGCTATTAGCAGACACCACCAAGTGTTGTACATACGTGCTGATCAGGAAATGCTATTGCTATTTAGCAGATACCACTAGTAAGTGTTGTACATATGCGCTGGTAAGGGCATGCTATCAGCAGATGCCACTAGTAAATTGTACATACATGTTGGTAGGCATCCGTATGGCCAGCCTTTGATTTGTCCTTTCGTGGCATGGCCTGTGCATACATAGTAGCGCCCTGGGGTCGGTTTGGAGACTCACTGGTAGAAGCCAAACTAGCCTTGGCTTGAGGATGAGCATCCTGTTTTTTGTTGACAACGCTGTAGATACATGAATCTCGATTCTCTGTCAGCGGTTGCCCCTCCCTGTGGGAAAATAACTTATAGTAATTGCTCAACTATTAAATCTGAAGAATGACCACTGTATATTGTATAAACAGTACTACATGAGCCACATAAACAGTATAAACGGAATACAAAATAAATTAACTTTTGAAGAGGTACCGTATGAACAGTATAAACAGCATATATGCTCTATTAACAGCATAAACTTAATTAACACTATAGACAATACAGACAGTACCATAATGATACACTTTGTAGACAATAATTATGACATTGTATTAAAAGCATAAACTGTATCAACGTTTAAACAACAGACAATGTTGAGCTGCATAAACATTATAAACTGTAAACAGCATAAACTGAATAAACAGTGAACCTAAGTGGTTTGGACGTTGTCCTGTAGGATTGTTTGATTGAAACATGACATCTCCCTTATAATCTACTCTAATCTAAAATTATATAATCCAATGATTTTCATAGCACTGTAATCATATTGCAAAACTCATCAATCGATTGGCCTTTCAGGTGAAACTGCATTCCAAAACATTTACAAACATAACGGAAGACATCTGCTGTAATGTTTTCAAATACAAAACCGAAATTCCACGATTTCAGACGTTATTTATTTAATGGATGAAAACGCAGGCATCTCTGTCATCTGGTCTCTGAAATCAACAGCCTTAGTCGTAAGCTACGCTGCCTAATTATGAACAACCATTAGCATGCGACAGAATAGGAATTTCAGTTTCACTTTGCTCAACACACAGATGACCTTTCAACAGAAGCCTGGCAAGGTCTAGAAATGCTTAGATTAATTAAAAACTGCACTTAGATTTGGAATAATTCGAAAGGCAAAGAGGATAATGCGCAGCAATTACAGACACGAATTGACTAACCTTATTTTATCTGAAAACAAACAAACAAAAAAGCCATTAGTATTCAACAAGAAACAGTTTATAGCTGCACTACTGATACTTCCCCGTCATCAGCACTTACTGCATGCATAAAAATGTCTCGGTATGACAAAGCAAAATTGTAAAATAGTTAGGTTGCAAAGAAATCATGATTTCTGAATAGATTAAGGATAGATGGGTATTGCATACCAAAGAAATATGCTTCTTTAGTATATCTGCTGCATTCAACATAGTACACATGCTATGCAGAAACCAACAGCTTCAGTCAAAAAGCCACTCCTTGCAGAGCTTGCAGTATAAAACAGTAAATACTTCAGTCTGTCGCGTGACTGAGGATTTTTTAAATGGCTTTGATGATCTTGCCAGTTAATAAATAATACACATGATGTACGAATGAATGAATGAATATGATGAATGAATCGACATGATGTATTGTACTCTGATAACAAAGGCTCCAGGGTAACTTCGTATTGTAGCCCATTTTGTTATTTGACCAAAGCGGTAATCCTGCACTTTAGCGAAATTAATTATTAAATAGAAGTTGCATTTATGAAAAATAATTCTTTGCTTAATTAGGCCTAGAAGTTAGATTGATGAAAATAATTCTTTGGTTAAATAGAAGTTGTGTATGTGACAGTTATCATGAACATTGGTATTAAAAAGCCATGTTCATAATAAAATACGCTAAAATACGAAATTACCGGCTCCAGCTTATATGCCGGTACTGTGTCAAGTCAGATGGGTTGTCCAGAGACCCTGTTTGACAAAAAATATTCGTCCTCCACTAGGCCAGACAGGAAAGAACTTAAAGAAGACAGACAGAGTCTAAGTGAAAGTAAGCAACTGTCTCATTAACAGAACAGCCAACACATTTACATGTATCTCTCTGTACTAAGTTGCGATTTGTCAACTTAACGTTTCAATAAAGGATATGTATATCTATTTCTCTGTAACAAATGAACAAATGATTAACCACAATCACTGAAGTATTAGAGCAGATTTTGTCATCCACTGAATCGTTTTCAAATTATGGCTACCCTTATAAATTTACCAGAAACTCATCACAACGCTGCCCACACACTCATCACAACACGGTCTTTTGCAATTGAATCGTAAGCGTCAAGTCGAAACTTCTAAAGCGCCACTTGAACGCCAAGCGCAGGGCACCAGCTGTGGGAGGATCATAAACGAGGAGATATTTCGGGAAACTGAAACACGACTCAGAGTACATCTTAGATACGAGTGGCAGCTGGTTCGGTTGCTACTCCGATCATTCGATGCAATCACAAGATACGCTCGTTACTTCTATTATCTTGATATTGCACCGGAGCAGCAGAACTGAGTTGTGGAAGTTGATGAATAAAGAAATTATTTTTATTATTATAAGTATATTTATTTAAGGTCTTAAACCACTCCTATAAGCACTGAAGTATTAGAGCAATTTATTAAGCTGACAGCTAAAAATTCTACAATTACAGTGTGGAAATAGAAAAATTTGGGGAGAGGCACAAACCTATCCCCTATCCCTCCATCTGCTTGGCGCTGCGCGTCTTGTCGATCGTCAACTCCCCTACATACCCAGATATCCCAGAAGAGGGGCCTAGATTAAACACTCAGCTATGCCAACTTTGGTGTCAAAATCTAAAAAAAACTGGGTCATATCAGAATTTGTGTCATAATGAAGCGCGCTTGAACTCGATTTCACTCCACAGATTTGCAATAATACAATGAAAAATTACCCTTTGACTTGTTTACTGAATGACAGCACTTGTATCCAGGACAGACTCGTTCGCAAAAGCAGATGATAAGCAAAATGATGAGAAGAAGGAAACCAACTGCTGCGCCAACTGCGACCGATTTAATTGTTGTAGCTGTAAAACTATCTTTATAATCTGACACTGCATAAAACAGAAAGTCCAGTAGACATGCAATCATTTTATAATCCAAAACAAGACCATCCCATGGAAATTTGATAATTTTATTTTATGGCGCCTAGCATAGGTGGGAAATGGTAGATGCAAAGTGGTAAAATGCAATGATTGTATGTATTTTTATATACACATGTACAGATATGCATTTGTTGCATGCTGAGATTTCTTGTTCTAGAAGTAAGCAACACACCACACCTGGACTCTTTTCTGAGGGCTATATGAAATGAATACGAAGAGACAATTTATTTATTTACTTATGCCACTAAATGCATGCTTCATGTCATAAAGTCTCAATTTCAGGCATAGGACAAGTGAGCACAAAGGACGTATCTGGGGTTATTGAACTAACAGGCGAAACCTGCAACTATTAGGCCTACATTATAGGCCAGGAACACTACAGACTGGACCAATGATGACGATTTTTATTATCTGGCAGGATCACAGATATTTTAAAATAAATTACTGCCAACTGTAGTTATGGTAGGATTAAGTCAAGTAATGTTATTGCAGTTATTAATTAGTCCATTATAGCGTGCCATATCTAAACGGAAAGGCATCAACCAATGGCACACGAAACTGTAATCAGGTCAATATCCAGATGATCATTCCACAAAACAGAGAGACAGCCATGTTGGATAATAGTATTATTCAGTTATCATAACAGAATAGTCCCGGTTTTGCGATAATCATTAAAATAGCAGAAAGAATAGATGCTTATCGTGAAGAATATTTACGCAAATCGATAGTCCAGAAACTAACAATTACAAGTTAGGTGACTAGATTGTCAGTAAATTTATCTATTACTAAGTGGAACCAACACCTGAAAATATTCATGACTTAAATTCAACACAGAAACTGCTCGTTCACCAAGAAGAGTAATAGTTTTCTTCCCAGTTTTCACTGCAACACATTTGTATCGCATGAAGGTAGTGTAAAGATAAGGTAATGTAAAGTATGACATTTCTCAGGTTGTACTGCACTCTCCCTGGCAAAGATATGTTCACGGTACAAAAATCACACAAGGGCTTCTTACGAGGTTGTAACTTGAAATTGGCAAACCTCGCATGATTCACGTGGAGTCAGATCCTGAACATAGAGGTGGACACTATTGAATTTGTCAACCAGCATCCATTCCAGGCCCACAAATACTCGCAGTGCATTATCAGTTGCACACAAAAAGAATGGCATTACAGGAAGTGAGCTTTGAAGACATGTCGCGTGTACTACGATAAAAGCACTATAGAAGTGAATAGAACAGGAACAATATCCATGCCCTAGTCCTTGTGGCTTGTGAAGTTGTAAACAATTTGCTAAAAGAAACAGAAGGAAACAAAAGACTTACAGCTACCTGTGTTGCTAACCAGGAATTCATTGGAAGTCGCATTGTAGCTTTTGCCCCTCACGACATTCATTGCAACACATCTGTACTGCTTCGAAGTGACATTGCTCACAGAAAATTCACTGCTAGTCTGATTCTGAATATCCATCCAAGTACTACCGTTTTCCAATTCCTGCCATTTGAAATTTGGTGATGGATGTCCCTTTGCCGTGCAATTAATTACGTTTCCAGAAGTGTAATAAGAACGTGCTGGCGACAAAGTAACATTCCTAACCGAATCTAAAACAGAGTTTTAGACAGACATTGCAAGTTTAAAGCAATGTATACCAAGCCTCATTATAAAGAAACTCGTCAGGGACCTAATAACGTGATACGACAAGCAATTGCGGGAAAAGGCAGAGATAGGCGGAGGAGATCATGTTGCTGTCTTTTAGGCAACATAAATGATTGACATTCTCACCATTTCTATGCTGGGACGTGGAATCACAGGTCGGTGAAACAAGCAAGTTGCCTTGCTGAGCAGTGCAAAGATATCTGTGACCAGAAATGGAAGACCATGAGATGCAAACCTCCTTGCGATAAAATGAAGAACTCTCTGCTAGATAATTGCACATAAGCAGCAAGATCTCAAACGCTATCCACTGCGTATCTATCGGTAACCAATTCACTTCCTCCCACAAGATAGTCCGTACTAGAGATGAGCATCACGCCTGATCGGTTTTGGCGGTCGTCTTAAATACGTCGCAAGACTTTGGCAAACATGTTTGAACAAGTGATTTCTTTCGAATTGTAATGTCCTTGTGCAAAAACTGCTGTTTCGATTTGTTGCTTTTTAATTCATGTGTTACAAAATACAGACACACGCTCATTTGTTTTTTTGCCGTATACTCTAGTCAGCAACTGCAATTATCTAAGTGACAATTTTAACGCTGCCGCCCGCCTCATAGGGAGCGCTTCTGTTTTGAGTGGCGCTATATAAATGCTTGATTACAATTACAATTTTGTCGACACAGCTCCATAGATTTCGGTAAAGTGTTGATTGATGGAGATTTTCCATATTTGTTTCAGCCAAAATATTTACCAACTGCTTTATTGCAATAAGCAACAGATTGTACACTAGACTAGCGATACAAACTATTGAAATTTTTGAAAAACATTAAAAAATTTTCATCAAACACAAACTGCACCACGGTTCACTAGTTTAGTCAGTGTTTCAAAAGATATAAAGCTAAAGTCATTGACATCACTCAGATGACCGTTTGAATTTCTGTGTTATAAATTTATCAGTTTATAAGAAGTGGCTTTGGACGGTAGACTAAATATACTGGTATAGCACGAAAGTCATCTTAGTAGCAAAATTTCCAACAATGAGTAGGCTATACAAACATTTCCAGAAAGTGTGGTGCACGCTAAACTGTCTATACTATAAGTGTGAAAGCTTGTCTTTCCGTTTGTCTGTTTATTTGTCCGTCCCACTAAAGGCTCGCGAACGGAACGCTCCAGCGATTTGAATATTTTACAAAACTTTCTTACGAGAATTTTTAGCACAACGCGTCTATTCTCAACTCACAATTAACCTTAAATTCCGATATATGCACTATTTTGGGTGTCGTCAGTTAGTCGAACGTCTTAAAATCTAGGTCAACCCGTAATCTCGCAACCAATCATGATGACCGTTGATTTCAAGTCAGAAGTCGCCAGGGGCGAACGTCCTGCTTTGAATTTTTATCTCAACCCAACTAATTTATTTTCACTTCCCATTTATTATTTATTAACAATTGATCTTCAAACTGATAGTGCAAATGAAGCGACAAGGATGACAAAAGACATTTGGCAGGCTAATGTAGGTTAGAAAGAAACCAACAAGAAACAATCAGTTAATTCTGACCAGTATGTAAATTTCTTAAATATGCAGCAATAGCATTATTATAATACTATGCATGTCTTGTAAGCAAACAGAAATGAACACTAGCAAAATTTTGATATTATGAATGAAATACTTACAGCGGACCTTAATGGCAGATGTTTCGCAAGTGGTATTTGGAACGTTAGTAGCCAGACCGTCAATAATTCTTCCATTCTTATCCTTAGTTTCTACCGACGCAACTTAGCTAAGGAACTCTGAACATCGTGCCATCTTCAGCTGTCGACGGGAATCCATTGTTGTTTCACGCGTGTGCGTTGGCCCGCCAGTGGTGACTCTTCTAACTTACCGTGCACTGTTTTGCAACTGCTGTAATATTTTCGTTCGTAATGACACTTATCATCATAATAGGCTCGCGTAAATATGTTGAAGAGGCGCTATATAAATTATCTGAACGAACCAATGAAATGCTATCAAGCACATCATGAAAACAAACAGAAATGAACATCCCACCAGAATTTAGCAGCATGAATTAAATGCTTACAGAGAACTTTGACGATCGGTGTTTCACAAGTGGTATGTGGAATGTTTGTAGCCAAACCTACGATCAGTTGTCCGTTAGTTTCAACTGGAAATGAGGTGATGCAGGTGAATGATGGAACCTCTGGTGCAGAAGCAACAACGAAATAAGACAGAATTTCTCCAATTTTTACAACAACCGGAGCTTCTGTCACTCCACTCCGGACCATCGTTGTTCTGTGTGTTTCATTGTATGTGGCCTCACCTTCCGCTGTTTCATGCTGTGGTGCAATTATTGTATGCCTACTTTTGGGCTGATTTTCTGCTAAAACAAATAATATTTTATAAAGAAATAATTAAAACAGCAGAACGTTATTAAAAAACTTTTATAATCACCAATCCCGATATAACAAAATAGCCAGGTTTTTGCAAAGTTTTAATATCACAATTTTGAACTTGCTATTAACTGAATTGCCAGTTTAAATAATCTTATACTGGAAAGCCTTACGCCTCCCTGGGTTTTTGAAGAGTAAAGCAGTCTTTTCAAATGAATTAGCTGTTTATTCCAGCTAAGCCTAGTTAGCTATTTCTAAAGTGACTATAATGGCAGAAAGGTAAAAGGTCTCAGAAGTATTGTATTTTCGTTTATTTCATAACTTGCTGTCAAAACGCAACAAGTAACACATATCAATGCATGGTTATGCAGTTATAGTATTAGAGACTATACTATTATAGCTTTAGGCCTAGATACTGCACTGTTCAGCACTATAATAGGTATACAGTTCTAATGGGGCAAATTGAATTGGATAATGGTGTTGAGAGTGAGGCTAGATGAATACACGGAACGTTTAGCACACCATCATATACAGTAAGTGGGAATTGTCAGCCGATTTGCATAAATTAGAAAAAAGTCTTTAAATAAAAATATAATTTTTTCTTACATTATCAGTAATTCTGAATCTGAGGTGTGCTAAAATTGTAGATAATAACTCCCTCACGGTCCCTAGACTCAAAGCAGATATAACTAATACACTCAGCCTTATCAGCCAAGCGCAAGCGCTCTAACAAGTCGGGTAGTGTGAAAAATTCATTACCAACCAATTATTACAGCAGCCGGAGAATCCACTCCGTTCCAGAACACCGATGCTTTGTTTGTTCCATTGTATGTCAACACGCAGTACAACTGCACTCCATCTTCTTCGACCGTCTCATTCAAAGACGCATTTGTCGTGCATTTTGGATGAGTCTCTTCAGGTACACATTAAATAAAGAAATAATTAAAATATCAGAACGTTCTAAAATATTTACAATCATGAATCCCATTATAACAAACAGCATGGCTTTAGGAAAATTTTAATAGTACAACAGTTTCGGTACTTTTTACTGGTAAGCCCCGGTACCTCTTCAATCGCGTGCATGGTCAGTATAATGTGTATCTGAGGTCCCCTAAAAATTGTGGGTAATGAACTCGATCAAAGGAAGATGAACCCAAACCATCCGCCTAATACCAGTGAAGCGCTCAAACAACTCGGCTACCATGTTCTGCAAGACTTGTGAGTTCAAAGTACGTGAATCAGTACACGTAGCATGTCTTAGAATGGCTCATATCTAGTTTGCATATCATTGTATACGTTTTTGTGAGGCTCGACATTGCACTATGTCAATTTTCAGATGCATAAACACATGGAGACAAAAAACCAGAAATCATTTATCATACCACACAGCAACCTATGAAAGTTTGATGTAGGACCTCAATGAAAAAATTCTACTGGAAGCAGCTTCATGTAAAAATTGATATAAAAAATGGTAAATGTATCAAATAGTTCAAAATGCACAGTATATGAACACCGACTGAATAATTATTTATTTGTTGCATAAATTTGTTGCATGTGGAATATCAGTTACTAGGGAAGTCAAAACATCTCCTGTGTATCAGTTGCAGGGCAAAAGAGGAAGAGTGTGAGTAAATGACGATCCACCAAAGTTACCTTGTGCTGTCAGTTCCTTGAACCATGGCGACCGTCTTGATCAAGTTCCTCCATTTTCTTCTGTCCGCCGTCGCATCTCTCAGTTCTGTCAAATTCATTCTAGTTATTTCATGTATCTCGTCCATCCACTTTATCCTTGGTCGTCCTTGTTTTCTCCTTCCCTCTCCATATGCTAACATCATTTCCTTTTCCAATCCGTCTGATCGCATGATATGTCCAAACAACCTCAACTTTGCTCTTAGCACTGTTTGTTGAAGTGTCTCTTCTTTCTCAATTCCTATATCCCTGCGCACCCATTCGTTAGTCTTTTTCTCCGTCCATGAAATTCTCTGCATTTTCCTCCATATCCACATTTCGCATGCGTTAATCTTTTTTCTCGTTTTCTTAGTCAATGTCCATGTCTCACTGCCATATGTTACTGTTGGTATGATTAGAGCCTTCACCAATCTTTTTTGTGTGTCTATACTGACATGTTTGTCCTTCCATATTTTTCCAGACCGTTCATTGCAGCTTTTACTATCGCCACTCTACGATTTATTTCCATATCACATTTTCCTTCTTTTTCTATTACTGATCCCAGAAATGTAAAGCTTGTTACCGTTTCTATTTCCTCATTGTCTACTACGAAACTATCCTCCTCCTCTGTTGTCATGATCTTTGTTTTCTTTATATTGAAATAGAGTCCTGCTTTCTCACTTTCTCTCTTAAGCCTTCTTATTAGTTCTATCAAATCATTTTTATTGCCGGCCAATAGTGTTGTGTCATCAGCGTATCTCAGATTGTTCAATGTTCTTCCCGCTATCTTTATTCCTTCTTCAGCTTCATCCATACCTGCCTGCCTCATTATCCTTTCTGCATACAAATTAAATAGAAAAGGAGACAAAATGCAACCTTGCCGTACTCCCTTCTTTATCCTGAATCCGTCAGTATCTCCATATTCTGTTCTTATCACCGCTATCTGATCTTCGTACAATCCCTTAAGAAGTTGTACCAAGTGTTTCGGTATTCCCATTTCTACCAAAGTTTTCCACATCAATTCATGGTTAATACAGTCAAACGCTTTACTATAATCGATGAAGCATATGTATACTTTCTGTCCATATTCCCTTTGTCTCTCCATAATCCATCTCATGTTGGCGATATGATCCCTTGTTCCACGAGATTTCCTAAACCCTGCTTGACTTTCAGGAAGCTCTCTTTCTATTGTACATTCCATTCTTTTATGTATTATTTTAAGTAAAATTTTACTTATGTGTGATATCATTGCTATTGTTCTATAATTTTCACATTCTTTCGCGTCTCCTTTTTTGAATAGCGGAATAAAAACAGAGCTTTTCCAATCTTCTGGCCATTTTCCAGTTGTCCATATGATATTGCAAATTTTTGTTATTGTCTTTGTCATCGCACCATCCCCAGCTTTTATCATTTCTATTGGTATCCCATCTCGACCCGGTGCCTTATTATCTTTCAATTGATTAATAGCCCATTCTACCTCTGCTTCCATGACTTCAGGCTCAATTTCATATTCTGTTACATCAATTTTTTCTACCTTTACTCTTTTATCTTCATTGTACAAATCTTCTGTGTATTCCTTCCATCTGTTCTTCATTCCTTCCTCATCTGCAATTATGTGTCCATCACTTGCTTTCAATGATCCCATTCTTGGTGTGTTTTTCCTCGTTATTTCCCTCACTTTTGAGAACATTGCTTTAGTTCTTCCTTTTCTTCCCTCATCCTCCATTTCCTTGCACATTTCATTTAGATGCTTTTCTTTGTCCATGCGTGCTTGCTTTTGAAATGCACTGTTCAGTTTTCTTACTTTGTCCTTGTCTCCTTCCCTTTTTGCATCCCTTCTTTGCATTGCTATGTAAAGTAGCAACCAAAAAGATGGAAGTTGAAGGTAGAAAATTGTTTCCCTCCAGCTCCTCCCATATCTTGAACAATCTGGTCTTCTTCCCCCAAAACGGTCATAGCTCATTACTCTGCGGAGACTGCTCTTCTCTCTCCTCTCTGAAATCTATTCTGCTGTTGACAGGTCTGAACTCACCCTCCTGGCTCTTTATGATGTTTCTGCAGCTTTTGATATGGTTGACCACAATATTCTTCTTCAGCGTCTTGAGACTTCTTATGGGTTACAGGGCCTTCCCCTTTGTTGGTGTCTGAGCGAACCCACATGATTATCTCGGGTGATTCCAGAACTAATTGGATCAACATCTATTGGGTGTTTCTCAAGGCTCTGTCCTGGGTACCCTGCTCTTCATTCTATATACAGCTGACATTCCCTCTCTTTTCCCACTCTCTGGAGCTGCTGGTCATCTCTTTGCAGATGATGTTCAAACATTTGTCCATGGGTCTCCTTCATCCCAGATGCACTTAGTTGAGCATATTCAATCCCTCTCAAATTCTCTTCACTCCTGGATGGCATCAAACCGTCTCTGCCTTAACGCCTCCAAAACCCAGTTCATTTGGTTTGGCACCCCCCATCAGATTTGAAGATTGATTTTGTTCTCCTCTTGGAAAGTTTCCTGCACTATTCCTTTTTTTCAACTGTACGTGATCTGGGTGTTACGCTAGACAGCTCCCTTTCTTTTTAAAGATCATATCTCTAACCTAACACGTTCTTATTTTCATTTAAGGCGTCTTAGGGCTGTTCGGCGTTCTGTCTCATCTTCTGTTTTCACCACTCTGGTTCATGCTTTCATATTCTCCCGAATTGATTACTGTAATTCTCTTCTCATTGGCCTTCCTAAGGTTTGTCTTTCACCTCTTCAGTCGGTCCTAAATGCTGCCGCCAGATTAATAGCACGCCTACCACGGTACTCTCACATTTCTACTTTCATGTTTGAACAACTACACTGGCTTCCTCTCTCTGCTCGCATTAAATTCAAAATCCTCATTTTTAGTCTTCAAGGCACAAATGGGTCTCTTGCCCCAAAATATTTAGCTGATGTATTACTCCGGCCTCTTTCAGCCTCCTCCCATCGACCACTACGCTCATCAAACAGACTTGAGCTTCTAGTTCCTCATACTGGAACAGCTATTGCTCAGTCCCGGTCCTTTACCTCAATTGGTCCCTCTCTGTGGAATGCGCTGTCTCCATCTACTCGCTCTCGAATTCTAGCTAGTAACCTCTCTTCCATCTTTGCTTTTCTCGAAACCTTTTTTCTTTCTCTTTGGCCTTGCGCACTGGGAGCGCCTCTGAATGGTTCACCCTATGAGGGCACTTTATAATAACATACAATACAAATAGTCATACCGCTCTCTTAGAAGCCCTGAATCATGTAATTTGTTGAAGCTGCGTTTTGTCAGCTCCTGAGTTTTCAATAAACGAGTATTGTATTGTAGCGCGGAACTTACATCTCCATGGGTCTTAGAGCACAACGTTCACTAATACAGCTGAATATATGCAAATACGCGAATACTGGTTATATGCATACATGTACTTACATACGTACATATATGTTTGTCCAATGGAGTCAATTCAGGAATTAAAACATACATGTAGGTGCTGAAATACACCCAGTAAATAGATCATCTGCCTTCAATTGGAACAACGGATCTGCATGGACAGAGGTCGAAGAACTCCAACTGTGATAATTCTGTGTATTTATACTTTGAAACATTATTTTCTTGTAAATGAATGGAAAACATAACTTACTGCACCTGTAGGCTACTAAAAACTGATTCAGAATAATATGACAAGCAGTTTTTCAGTTGTACTAAATTAAGCGAATGGTAAATTTGTTTACCTATCGTTGTCCACATACATTCATACATGCATGTAGACATACATAAAAAGTAGGATGGCTGCCAGTCCTATTGCCCTATTTCGATTTTCGTTTAATTAGTATAACTGAACGGTTTATATAATTCACTACATATGCCATCAGGTACGTCAATCATTCCATGCCCTACGTGTACGTATCGTTATGGGCATGGCCTAATCTATCCTCAGCTCCTTAATGTTGTACGTGCCACCACAGTGACTTTGGCCAGGATGCAGCATCCCCCCCCCCCCAGACGCCGACACTCGGCTCTTTGGGGCTGTTCTGACGGACCTGGGTTACTTTCTGCACCAACTATACTACCCCTAACCAAACCCACTTACTCTTCCTCCGCCCCCTCCCCGTATTCACGACCACATGCATAGTCCCCTAACTGATAGCCTGATGGGCAAAACATTTATTGTAAGGAAGTTATAAACTCTTTCACTGTGTATATTAGATTAATATTATAACAAGGGAAGTACTTACTTACTTACTTACTTACTTATTCGTAAATAAATACATGCATGCATGCGTACGTAGTCTACATACATTTATGTATACATGCATACATATATATACATAAATAAATATACACATGCATAAATACTTGCAAATACGTACACACACATTCATCTACACGCATACTGCATACATGAACCTGAGTGGCCAAGTGGGCTGGTGCCCGCTCGTCACGTCGGCGCCCCAGGTTCGCTTCCCGGTCGGTCGGTTTATCAGGGATTAATTTCTCGGATCTTTACTGCGGGTGGCTCGGTCGCATTATAAACGTGGAGTACAATACAACACACAACACAACACAATATACTGGGGCGCGGTGGTTTGGGGGTATGTTCGGTGCCTTGCAGCTGGAGGGTTGCGGGTTCGAATCCACCTCAAAGTCGCCGCGTAGGGACCCTGGGCAAGTCCTTCACTCGCAATTGCTCATGCGCTTCGGCGTGAAACTCCGACTACAGCAGTAGTCGGGAGCGCCTCTGAATGGGAAATCTGGTTGAGGCGCTATAACAAGTGTTCAGATACAATACAATACAATACAATGAACATACTACACACGGATATTATACATTACACCCACGCGCATACAGATACATACTACATATACATACACGCACACCAACACAAACATACACACATATGCATGGTAAGTAAATTATGTGACTCAGGCTCCACAGAAAAACAGTTTCTGTTGAATTATTATTGCCACAGAATCACTTAGAATAACATTATAACTTACCCAGTATAACAAGATGAGCAGTTTTTTCAACTGTGTTTGATGAAATGAAAGTTCTGCAAATGAAGCTTCCGGCGTCTGTCAGTTGAACGTTTTTAATAATCAAATAACAACCGAATTTATTGTAGACGCTGATTCGATCCCTATAGCCGCTGGATATTATCCCAAGGTGGTTGAAAATAGTCATGGGACTTCCAGCAGCATATTTCAGCCATTCAATTCCACTACAGTTACTAGATGAAGACAAACATTTCAAAGTAACGTTTGACCCAACAACGCTCACTGTGTTCTCTGGTCCTTCCAATTGACTTTGTTGTGCACCTACAACGAAATAGACAAATCCTATCATACTCATAATTGTGAACATAATGCAAATCTTCGAAAATTTCTCAGCGCCAAGAAAAGCCACGTCAGGAAGACCAAAACCGAGGACTTGTACGTGCAATTACGTGGCATTTAGTGTGAAAAAGATAGGCAGAAATTCCATCAGCTCAAGACGAATTTGAAAAATTATAATAATTGAATGCACGAGTAATTTATATCCACAGACCTGTAACAGTAAGTAGTATTGCAACAACGATACGCTCCATGCTGGGAGAATTAGGCCTAATGCAACTTTGTGCTGGAAGCCGGAAGTAAATGGCATATCTGCTGTTACCCATAATTAAAGTTTATATACGCTGCCTGCTATTTAACAATATCAATGCATTAATCGTCATCCCCTAGCCCTAAATGTCTGATATGTTGGCGGTGTTCAGTTTCATGTGTTTATTTGGTAGCAGACATGTCCCCCATATTCAGATTAAATTTCTATGCTATGAAGCCTATCATTTTCTTGGTACATAACGTTTTATTCACCTATTTGTTCGCGTAACTATCTTCAACCAAGCTTGCGTAGGCTGACCTCTGTTATTGGACTCCAGCCATGATAATAATATGGAATATTTTATAGTTCCTGCCCTATTTGCACAATATTAGGGTTGAAAATCTGTTAAATCGGAATAATTTCTCCAGATGTACGCCAAAGACAGACGAATAGGCCTAATTGGAAATTAAAAATGGTAAAGCAATCATCAGCATTAAATTTTAACGCCTGCATAGATCCATCTTACATCCATACTCACAGGGCCGGTGTCTCGTGATAATCTATTCGTCCTAATCCTATCCGGGGATGAATAAATTTATCTCCGGATGGCATATAGGCTACCGATATTGAATATCCGGAGGATAAACCATTTCTATCCCCCGTCGTGTGAAATCATACCTCGGAGGAGACAAAGTCACAGATATAAGGTATTATTTTTTTAAATGCGTATAATTTATAAATCCATACTTCAATCAACTATTCAAAACAAGAAATTGTTAAGGCAAGTAACTCTAAGTGTTCTAGTGTTCTAAGCAATCAATAGATCAAACTCGTTTTTGTAAAAATTAAGCTGACAGATGCATTCTTAAACAGGAAATATTATTCAGGGCATTCTAGAGACAGCAAAGATCGCAATTTAGTCGACGACGTGCTTATATAGAATACGCGAAACAAAGTTATGGTTATCTTTAATAGGTACTATAGAGTAATGAGAAGTTAATTTTCAGAGCAAATAAGACCGAGAGTTACATTAGGAAGAATAACCACACTAACTGTACCTTGGGAGGAGAGAGACATTGCCGGAAGAAAGTCGCTTGATAGATTGCCAATAGGTCTCAGGATATGAAGTGGATCAAGTATTCGGAGTGCCAGAAATCATGGTAAATGTGAAGAAACCAATCAAGCTGTTGTGTGAGAAGGATTGGGGGTGGCAGATAGGGTCAAAGCTATGTGCTTCGATACCACGGCATTTGATGCAGCAGGATTAACCAGAGGTTTAGGAATACCTGCGTTGTAAAACCTGGAAATCGTGTGACATTCATTGCAACACATCTGTATCGCTTTAACGACATTGCTCATAGCAAACTCACTTCCATTCCATCCCCTAGAGGACGATGGTAAAAATGAGCAGCAGTAGGACAGATCAGGGCCTAACAGCATGCCAAACAGTTTTAAACTTGACTCCTGTTTAAATTGTTATCGTGTTTTCCTATTATTTCATGTAGTCATATTGAGGTTTATCAGTTTGAATTGAATAAACCAATATTATAATGTCCCTTTGCCCTGCAATTAATGACGCTTCCAGGAGAGTAATACGAAAATGATGGTGACAACCTTATTTGAAACAGATTTATAGTTATAACAAGATGTCCAAAGGGATGCGGCGACGCTGTTATGATTTACCGGAAGTGGGTTGAAAGATGAAATTATAGGTAAAACTCTAATGAGCACATAATATTGATCTAGAGACCATCACCTTCTAATTGGTACTGAAAAAACGACATTTATGCATCTACTGGAAATGACTGGAGCAAAATACACATATTTTGCATAGGATGGAGGTTTTCTTGAGCCCCCATACTTCTTTTTTTTGATCTGAATGCTTTCCCCTCGGACCAATATTGGTCTATAGACCATTACCTTCAATTTGGTACTGAAAAAGAAACTTTTGCATCTATTTGAAATGACTGGAGAAAATACACATATTTCCCATAGGCCAGCAGGGGCTTTTCGAGCCCCCAGTGCCCCCCCACGCTCCATTGTTTTATCTGCATGCTTTCCCCTCGGACGAGTATTGATCTACAGACCATTACCTTCAAATTGGTAGTGAAAACGAAACTTTTACATCAACTTGAAATGACTGAGTGTCTGGGCACCACACTAATTATAGTGGTGTACGTACGAAGCGTTAATTGGTCGTTCTGTATTGATTCATTTCTTTTGGTCCATCATGTTGGCATATTTGAATATTAATAATTAGGTAGGTATCATCGCTGCCAGTTGCAATGTCTAACATATGTCATTAAAATGGTAATCTAGGTGTACCCATTTAAAAGGACCTTGATCCCTTCTGGGGTTCCTCTTGTTGCCAAACTTGATATCTCATGTTGGAATGTTTTGTGTCTTGATACGGCTTCAATAAAAAAGTTTTGATTGGTTGATTGATTGATTAAACTTGGAATGAAGACTGGTTGTTCTTGCACTGAACCCTTGTTTATATCTCTTACTGTAAAGAGCATTTTGCGCAATAGAAGTTTACAATTCACATTCAATTCCAGGCGGAAAACCTATAAAGGTTAATCATCTCTTTCTGATCCATATACTATTAAACTGTGACGCAAATACATTTCATGAAGTGCTCATTATGGTCCAAAACAGCAATAGCATATATATTAATTTACATGTAAAAACATTAGTCATATGAATTGCATCTCAACTCCACGCCAAGACCTGCTTTTGAGCCCGCTTTTGACAGGTTCTTACAAATGTGCTGTTTAATAGGTCCAAATAAATATACAGATACTAGACTAAAGTCACACTAACGCCAGGTTCACTGAGACTATGTCTGTGGACAAGTATCTCCATGCAAAAGTTCCTAAGAATTCTGGCCTTAGATGCTCAATCAAAGGCCAAGTTCTTACAAAGCTGTCCTCGGATGATAATATTATATCATCCATAAGGAACGCCCAAACAATGTCAGAAGTAAAAGACCGATGCTCATAAAATTCTGATCTTATCGCATCGCACAAGGTTTCTTTTTGGGGCAGAAACACTTACTTGTGACCATGATCTCAAGATCTAAACAGAACGACTTAACATCTAATCACATGGTATACAAAGCTACATTCACAAGTGCTGTGTCAAACCAGAGGGGATGACCAGAAATGCAATTAGGAAACACAAATCCAGTAGCCGAGGAACCTTTGAACCATCGTGTATATTTTGTACACAATATTCAAGCTAAAATACACGAGTGCTGAGTCAAACAAGAGGGGATTTCCTGAAGTACCGCAAGGAAATAATATTCCAAGGAAACACTATTCATCCACCAAGGAAACAGTGAAACTTGGGCGTACATCGTAAACCGCATTCATCAAATGTACAAAAGTATTAAATCATAATTAACTGCATGAACACATTCAACGAAAAGCCCAAAATGGCAGAAATAGAACGCAGCATTGAGTTGCATTGTATGCCAAAAAACTTCCAGATCCAATAGAATACAACAGTGGTTCGGTCCTAGTTACCACACGAGTACCAACAAGTGTACATTCTTAAGACGCTGCTGAAATAATATTCAAGCTGCGCCAACAGCTGCGTATAAAGTCTCTTGTGGTTCAGGATTGTACTTCGGAACGACTTTACGTGGCCCGACTTCCATTGCAAGTTCAGCGTAAGTTACTTCCTCCTGGTAAATAGACATGCACAAACATTAAAGTTAACCATAGTCTAATCCGACTTTATAATTATAATCTAATCAAACTGTACAAATCTAATTAATTTTCAGGACAATCTTTCAATAATAGAAATTCGTGCACTCATGTATGTATGTATGTTCAGTACATTATGCACAATTTGCACATATTGCTAAATGCGAACTTCCTGGCCTGTATGAGAGACAAGTTTCGTGGCGCGGTGGTGTAGGAGTATGTTCAGTGCCGTTGCAGAGAGGAAGGTTGCAGTTTCGAATCCACCTCAAAGCCGTCCGCGTAGGGTCAGTAGGCAAGTCCTTCGCGCACAATTGCTCTGCAGATATAATTGCTTCAGCGCCGCCGATGCGTGTGGCACTTACTTCCTTGGGCAACCTTAATTAGAAGGGCGATATCAATATTATCATTATTATTATATTATTATTGTATTGTATTGTATTGTATTATGTAAGTGTGTCGTCAATTCGGCAGGAAAAAGATGCCCAGTGGCGTTGGATGATAGAAAGGAGGTTATCTTCCTGTTTCTGTTCCATTAGGGTCTTTCCTGAGGTTTGGTCCTTATGGGATTTTTAAATAACATAGGATACTTCCTATTCTACGACAATTGTATCCGTCCATCTGCCCACGATATCGCGTGAGAAAACAAATACAGAGACAGGAACTGAGAAATCCATAATAGACTTAACAGACCGAAGTACCAGCACAGTATGTACGATCATAATGTACTTAACCAGGATATATTATTCTAGAAAGGATCCGAGTGGCTGACCCCTCCGCTGGGAGGGACTAATTCAAACCTGAAGGAGATATTATTCTAGAATCGAAAATGTAATGTAATGTAAATCTTCGAAAATTTCTCAGCGCCCACAACTTCTACAGTGAGACCAGCTTATTCACCCGCGCTATATCAAATCAAGTCCGTAATAGCCAAATTCGACTGTTCGTTTCGGTGTCAGGTCATTACAGGCAGTGGAACACCCATGCAACATGCATATCTATTCTGTATGCGTGTGAGTGTGTGCGTGTTGCTTTTGTGTACCACCACGTGCGTGTGCGTGCGTGTGTACTTAACCAGGATACACGTTGCACGTGTGTACGTGTTGCGTGTGTGCATGTGTGCGTTTGTGTGTGTGCGTTTGCGTGTGTGTGTGTGTGCGTAGGCTCACCAGTGGGGACTTTTCTAGTTATCCCAGCATTGCTTCCCAATTGATGAACATTAACTATGATAAGACCATTCGACTGGTATAGGCATTAGGCAGTGCATTATAATGTAGGCTACTTAAGAAGATGCTATATTTTAACGACAACAATATCTGCTGCTATATGATGCTACTTAGAAGTGTGGCACATATGGTAAGGGTTTTCCTAATCAGACACTATTTGAAAGTGATGAACATGCATACGTATTGGTAATGATTTGCTATTAGCAGATATGATCTATTTGTAAGTTTTGGTAATTTCTAATTAGCAGATACTATTTGCGTTTTACATACGTGTTGATATGGATTTGCTATTAGCAAATACTACTTGTGAGCGACGTACATAGGTGCTGGTAAGGAAATGCTATTAGCAGATACCACTAGTACGTTTTGTACATAATATTTAGAACACTTGCTAGCAGCACTACTTTTACTTCCCCACCATCCGTACTACACGTAACTGCATTTTCTAGTTTCTATGTTAATTTAAATAAATGTCTGGTTTGCTAGTATTGTCTGCAGTCGGACTGAAACACGACTCAAACTACATCTTAGATACGAGTGGCACCTAATTCCGTTGCTACTCCGATGATTCAATGCAATATCAAGATACACTCGTTACGAGCATTATCATAATATGTGTTGATAAAGATATTAGCGGATACCACTAGTAACTGTTGTATGTATGTGTTGGTAAGGACATGCCTTTAGCAGATGCCACTAGTAAGTGTTGTACGTACATGTTGGTAGGCATTTGTATGACCAGCCTTTTGATTGTCCGTCCGTGGCATGGCCTGTGTAGTAGCGCCCTGTGGTTGTTTTGGAGACCCACTGGTAGAAGCCAAACTAGGCTTGCCTTTAGGATGAGCATCCTGTTTTTTGTTGACAACGCTGTAGATACATGTATCTGGATTTTCTGTCAGCGGTTGCTCCTCCCTGTGGGAAAATAAGGTATAGTTACTGCTCGTCTATCAAGTCTGCAAGAATCATGAACACTGGATATTGTATAGACAGTAATGCATAAGCCATATAAACAGTATAAACAGATTTTAAAAAATAACTGTTTAAAAGGTACAGTATACACGGTAGTAACAGTATATGTTCTATTAACAGCATAAACTTTATTAACACAACTGGGTGTCCTATCCCACCAATATGCTGATGACACGCAGGCTTACCTTCATGGACCTGCAGACACAGCTGCTGTTATGGTCGAGCGTATTCTAGAGGCTTCAGCTGCTCTTGACCGATGGCTATCCTCAAATCGCCTTCGTCTTAACCAAGACAAGACTCAGTACATATGCCTCGGTGGTCGTGCCCAGCTTGCCAAGGTTGATGCTGACTCCCTTCGTCTTCGGTTTCCAAATATGCACTTCTCTTCCTCTGTCCGTGATCTTGGATTCATTCTTGATCCTGTCCTTTCTCTGTCTGATCACGTAAATAGTGTCTCTCGTTCCTGTTTCTACTACCTACGCCAACTCCGTGCCATCCTCCAATCACTACCACTGCACGCCATCACGACTTTGGTCCATGCATTGATCTGTTCCAGGATTGATTATGGGAATGCGGTGTACATTGGTCTCTCCTCTACAAATACATCTAAACTTCAGTCCATTCTGAACGCTGCCGCCCGCCTCATAGGGGGCATTGCAAAGTTTGACCATATCTCCTATTTTATCCGTGACTCCCTTCACTGGCTTCCCATCCGCCAGCGCATCCAATTCAAGGTCTGTTCCCTCATGCGTAGCTGTTTTGCTGGGTCTGCTCCTCACTATCTTAGGGCCTTTTGTACCCCAGTATCTTCTCTGCACAGTCGTTCCTCCCTTCGGTATTCGGCCCGTGGTTACTTGGTTGTCCCGCGGGTGCGTACTTCTACGGCCCAGTCTAGGAGTTTCGCTATTGTTGGTCCCAATAGCTGGAACCAGTTACCTCAGTCCCTCAGGACTGACCTTTTTCTATTTCTTTTGACCAGTTCCGCAAGCGCCTGAAAACCTCCGTTTACCAGTGAAGAGACTGGCTCGGGTCGGGAGCGCCTCTGTTTTGAGTGGCGCTATATAAATGCTTGATTACGATTACGATTACTATGCTTGAATGAATGTTGACTAAATACAGACCATGCAAGCCGTAACATTTTATGGCATAGGCCTAATAATTTGCAAGCATCAATCGCAATGACTATTCACTTGTATCAATAATTATTACAGCTTAATGTCAGCTATTCATGGCAAACTTTCAGAGCCGGTAGCGACCTCTAAATATTATTATTTTGAGCCGAAAACAATTACAGAATTGTTTTCTCATTCATAGAAACAAAACTAGAGGGTGCTCCATGAAAAAAGGAAAAGTTGAAGAATAAGAACCACCCTACTGGCCACTATAAACTAACTATTTTTCATATCTTTACTCGTCCGGTCAGCGTGGAGATCTAATTATGAATATTTTACAGCTCCGTTACAACAACTCCGTTACTTTATATTTCTATTATAATGAATTTATTTGATGGTACATGTATAATTTGTCGTCATAATAATTCAGGTCGCTGTGTAATATTTAATGCATACTTAAAACTAATTATTTACCAATTATAAGCAGTGGCGGCATTTTGAAGTGTGTATTTATAAAGTAACGGAGTCGTAACTATTTAAGAATCAAAGGTCAAATGGTCAGCCGTGAGCTCATGGGTCAAAACATAAGTAAGCAGGACATAATGTCTTTGTTTGAGGGAAGGCATTGGCAGGGACCATTTATCTCGAGGAATAATTCCTACAAATATAATTTCCGTAATGAAACTAGTAAATAAAGGGTTAAACCGTATTTTACGTTGCTAAAATGTGTGATATCGTCACTTTAAAATGGAGGCTGGATTGATGAAAAAAATGTTTCCCTAAATGGAAGTCGGATTGATGAAAACATTCCTGTGTCTAAATAGAAGCTGGATTTTTTAAATAATGTTTCCCGTAAATAGAAGCTGGCTAGATGAAACTAAGTTTTCGATTCAATAGAAGCTGGATTGATGAAAACAATTGCTTCCGTAATTAGAAGGTAGACTGCTTACTTACCAACGTCAAGTCAGGTATTGAAGACATTAGAATAATTTAGCAACGTAAAATACGGTTTTACCATATAGGCTACAGGCCTAAAAGTCCACTGATTAGCAATTTCAAAAGGGCAAGTTTGAAGTAAGTAGAAGTAACCGTTTTAAAGAAAGGCGCGATTTTCACCAAAATTAGACTTCTGGCAACCATTAAACAAAAGCAATTTAATCGATATTTATCCAAATAGGCGGCTAAAATTACAGACCAACCTGGATTAATATATTACATTGGTTTATCATGGAATATTCTTGGAGTCACAACTTCGTGAGGATGTTTTCACGTATGTTTAACTGTTGGTTCAACAAACTTCGACTAAATACTCGGCCTATCCCAAACTTCGTGATCACTTGATGTTGACCCTTCACGAGCGAGGACTACTATGTTAACTGTTTGCCTTCAGTTCAACAAAAACTCGACTAAATGTTATAAGATACCATCTAGTGGGCCAAGTGCAGAGAGCTGTCGTAAGACGACGTTTAGTTGTCAAGGGAAAGGATTGGTGTTCACTAGCCTTTATAAATTTATAAATACAATACAAGAGTTACTTACCACTAAGAAGTGAGCAGTCAGAGAGGTAATATAATATTAGAATTATATTCTTATATATAAGAATTACTTGAGACACAGACTATCGATAAATAAATTCATTCACTGTTGATTTTAAATACCCCTTGCCATACCAGTAGGCCTATTAAGTGTAGTCTTGAATAAAGTTGGAATGTAATTGCGATATTTTTAATGTTATTTGGCGTTTTGACTTGTTTCGACCAACGGAAAACTGCTTTTATTAAACTTTATGAAACGATGTTCTTGAAACATGTTCTGGAACTGTGAACTCACAACGAACTTTTGTTTATCAATAAATGTGGTGTAACAGCTGCTGAAACATTTTCTTACAATCTCTTTTAGTCATTCAGGTGATTACAAAGTCAATTCGCAGCATTTAGGTTTAGTTTTTAAACCAAATTGGAATTCACAATGATGGGTCGAATTTGAAGAAATATTTTTGATATTGGTGAAGATGAATTTATTAGTCATGCTGTCGGTTCTGGAAATAATATGTTGCGTCCAGAGAGTTTAATTAATTCGAATCTGTCAAAAACTAAATAAACAAATACACGCATGTGGTTTATTGGTTACTATAGGCAAATTAATATTAATTCCTGACTTTCTACGCAAACGACAGTGAAAATTCTGCCTGATTTGGTTTACAAATAATTATGTCTTCAAGAACAATATTGGCACTAGTACACACCGTAAGGCTTGGATTACTTAAGGACATTTTACTTTCGAATATTGATTTATGTGTTTGAACTTGGCATTGGAACATAAACATATGATCTAAACAGGCTATGTCCTAGTTGGTTCTGTAGGGTTGAGTTGAAATTCATGCCGCGATAATATGACATGTAATGTATCTGTGGTGAATTATGAATTGAAAAAACTGCATATCGTGCGTTTGCATATTCATACATTCCGCGTGACATGTCATTTACTTGCAGATAACTTCTCAGGTAGGCCTAACTGTTTCTTATCATTAACTGAACGTAATTCTGTTTATACGACTGGTTTCATTTTTAATTAGTATGCAACAGGGCATATTGCTGTTTTGCATCAATTGTTGTTTATGTCAATTTAACTAAAATAATGATGGCGTTTAATAATGTGAAAATAATATATTTAAATCAGCCAATATTGAAGGCCAGACCTTAAGTTGATTATCTGTGTAAACATTACGACTTCAATGTTTTTAGGTTTAGTTGGAATTCAGCCAGTTCATTCATTCATTCATTCAGAGGACTTATATAGCGCCCCTCCAAGCCTCACGAGAGTTTTTGAAAGAAGGGAAAGATTGGAGATGAGAAGGTACATGCGTGTATATATACAGGGTGGCGCAGAGAAAGTGAGACCGCCTAGGATAATTTCAAATAATAAATTTTTTTGTAACTTTTTCTTCTAAGAAAAACAAGTAAATTGTTGCCAAATACTAATTTATACCAAATCAGAAATCAAATTCAATTTGTCTTCCTCGGTTCTCAACAGGTTTTTGTAAACGTCTGCGCCACTGGTCAATGCTTCTGTTCATAAACCGTTGAGAGAATTTTTGCCACTCTTCAACGTCCTGTTGCAGTGCCCAGCTTTGACGATTACCGCTCGATTATGCGGAAGCAATCCTTGTATTGAGACGTGATCACATTAATAATCACTGTTCACTTTAGCTCCGGATTCAACAAACATCACACTGGTTTTTCCCATCCGAGATACACCGACCGAAACCACGATGCCACCACTGAAATGTTCACGATCGCGTACGAGTCTCTTTGCTGGGAACTTGTGTTTTTTCCTTGCATCAGAATAAACACGATCATTTTGAGAATTAGCCGGTGTGGCGAGAGTCAATGTCTTTTCATCTGTAAACCAAATGCTTCGTAAGCCTCTACACTTCTCTCGTTTTGACATCTGCCAAGTAACTGTTTTAATTTGCAGTTTTCGTTTATAACCTGCCCTATTACGCGTTTGTACGGTTGAAGTTGCAAATCTTGCTTTATAATGCGTTGCACTCTTCTTCGTGATATGCCAGTTTCTCTTTCAATTCCCTTGGATTCTTGTGGCTGTGAGGATCATCATCCTGGCTGCAAATCAGCTCACTCACACGCCGAATATTCCGTGTCCGTGCTGTTCTAACTAATTTCGGGCGGCCGCTTCATAATTTACGCGCTGTCGTAGTCCTACCATCGGCATAATTTTTTTTACAAAGTCGATTTAGACTTGTTTTAATTCCAGGATTTAATTCGAAACTAAGTAATCATTCGCCTACCTTCTCATAATTTTACAGTTTAAAAACCGCCCAAAACATAATTTTGCACAAGATTTCACGAGGCGGTCTCACTTTCTTTGCGCCACCCTGTATGAATTTCAGTAAATTTATCTATTACTAAGTGGAACCAACACCTGAAGAAATTCATGAACTTAGATTCAACAACCTCGTAGCTCGTTCACCAAGAACATTACTAGCTTTCTTTTCAATTTTCACATCAGATTTCTGTGCTGCATGAAAATTATAGTGTAATGTAAAGTATGACATTTATCAAGTTGTACTTCACTCTTTCTGGCAAACATGACATTTTGTTCACGTCACAAAAATCGCACACATGCTTCTTACGAGGTTGTAACGTGAAATTGGCAAACCTCACATGATGTACTTGGAGTCAGATCCTGAACACACAGGTGAAAACTACTGAACATATCAACCAACATCCAATCCACACCCTCATATACTCGCACTGCCTTATTCGTTGCACACAAAACGAATGCCATTTCAGGAAGTGAGTGGGGAAGACATGTCGTGTGCACTAAGATTATGACTCTCTAGAAGTGATTCGAACAGTAACAGTATCCATATGCTACTCCTCGTGGCTGGAGTGGTAGACTATAGTATCTGCACAATTAGCTAATAGAAACAGTAGGAAGCAGAATTAAATCCAATGCAAGAGACTTACCACTACCCGTGTTGTAATCCAGGAATTCACTGGAAGTTGCGTTGTTGCTCTTACTCTGAACCAGGAACTCCTGTGAGGTTGCATTATAGCTCTTACTCTGAACCAGGGACTCATGTGAGGTTGCATTGTAGCTGTTACTCTGAACCAGGAACTCATGTGAGGTTGCATTGTAGCTCTTGCTCCTCACAAAATTCATAGCAACACATCTGTACCGCTTGGAAGTGACATTGCTCAGAGAAAATTCACTGCCATTCTGATTCTGAATATCCATCCAAGTACTACTGTTTTCCATTTCCTGCCATTTGAAAGTTGGTGATGGATGTCCCTTTGCCGTGCAATTAATGACGTTTCCAGTAGTGTAATAAGAAAGTGACGGCGACAAAGTAACATTCCTAACCGAATCTGAAACACAGGGTTTTAGACAACTATTGTAATTTCAATGCAAGTTTAGAAATTATAGAGTCGCTTCGAGAGAAACTCTGTCTGAGATCTCTGAACCTAATAACGTGAAGCCACAAACAGATGGAATGGTCTTCAAGCATTTGTGGGGAAGAGGCAGAGATAGGCGGAGGAGGTCATACTCCAGGAAGTAACGCAATATGATTGATTGACCTTCCTAGCATTGCAAAATTGATATGCTGGGACGTGAAGTTACAGGTCGGTGAAACAAGCAAGTTGCCTTGCTGATCAGGGCGAGATATCTATGATCAGAGATGGAAGACCATGAGATGCAAAACTCCTTTCGATGAAATGAAGCACCGGCTGCTAAATAATTGCACATAATCATCAAGTTCTCAAACGCAATCCTCTTTGTATCGGTAACCAATGCAGTTCCTCCCACGTAATTTTATGGTCCTTAATAAAGATAAACATCATGCCTGGTCCGTGTTGGCGGTCCTCTTTAATATGTGGGTAGACTAAGTGTCAGGCCGAGTTTGTGGCGAACAAGCTGCACATTTTCAGCAAACATTTTTGGGTAAATGTTCAATCAATCAATCAATTTCGTTTATTCACAACACCAAGCTGACAGGTCGCAACTTGTTACAGGTAACAGATAGGAAAAATTGTCTAAGCTCTGACAGTTAGTTATTAAATGGGTTGATATAGCAAATATTATTTCTGCTCTAACTAAAGAAGAATTATGTTAGTGGCGATGTGTTAGGGCAACGAACGAGATAACCAATATGGTATAGACCGGAGATAATGTATTTTAGTAGATGTTTTTAAATAATAGGCCTACACGTGATATGAAATTGCGATCGTCTTTCATATTACTCTGCCTCTGTGTTAAAACTGCAGTTTCGATTTGTTTTTTAATGCATGTGTTAAAAATTCATACACATATTATTTTTTTAGCTCTATACGCTAGGCTAATTAACAACTGCTATTCTAAGTGACAATTTTGTGGACAGGGTTCCGTATAGATCGCTTGAGTACAGTATTAGTGGATGGAGATTCTCCTCATTTGTTTTGGCCAAAATATTTCACAGCTGTTATATTGACATAAGCAAAAGATTGCATACTAGTGACGCAAAATTTTGAAATCTTGCGAAACATTAAAAACGCTATCAAACAAAACTGTATCATGGTTCACTATAGTCAATCTCATGTTTTGAAAGTTGTCAAAGTGTAAGTCATTGAGGATATCTTTGTTACAAATCTTAGCAGTTTATAACAGCTGGCTTTGAAATGCAAACGGCACGAAAGTCATCACAATAACAAAAAAGTTCCAACGATGAATATGCAATATTTGCAGAACGTTTGGTACATTTGCAACTATTACCATGCATTCATTAACCATTGGCTGCAACGAGTCCTGGATTTGGGGCGGACAGGGTCGGTTCTGGCCAGCCCGTGATTTTTCGGTCCGCGCTCGTCTCTAGTGTAGAATCAAGATCTATTTGAGAGTAGAACATTGGCAGGGTAATGGAAACCGAAAGAAACAAATAATGGACATTCATTCTTACTTGCATGTAGACAATGACACAAATAAAATTGCTGAACATTTCAAATGTTCATCACTGCGCTGATTGACTTCCCCGTCATTTCGACAGATAATTTAGTCTAAACGCAGAATTTTCTCAGCAACTTCAGACATGTTGGAGTTTTCAGGTGCTAGGATTGCGTGTCGGATTTATTCGTCGGTTTGTCAAGGATTTTGTGCTTTTGAGGGTATTTTGTTCGCAAGTCGCTTTTTCCGGTGGGACTGCATCAGATACATCCTTCTGATGTCTCGGTGGAAGTCGGCCATTGGAGTGAAATCGTCCTTTAGCCACTAGAGGCGCCTCAATCTACCGACCGACACACGACGAATGTCTTTTCCTGTGTACTCCTTGTGCCTCTACGAATTGCCGGACGTGCGTCATTTTCTACCAGCGAGTGACAACTCGCATGCATCGTCACAGTGCTTGCGAAAGCTGTCACAAGTGGCCGCTCTACTCTATCGACGCAGCTTGCGTGAGAGACCTGAAAATCCATCCCATCTTCAGCTGTCGACGGGAATCCGTTGGTTGGTATCACGCGTTTGCGTTGGTCCGCCAGTGGTGACTCTTTTAGCTTACTGTGATCTGTTTTGCTAACTGATGTAATATTTTCGTTCGTAATGACACTTATAATCATAATAGGCTAGCGCAGAGAAGATATCAGAATGAATGAATGCAATTCTACCAGGCATATCTTGAAAACACACAGAAATTAACATTCTCACCAGATTTTAGCACAATGAATTAAATGCTTACAGAGAACTTTGACGATCGGTGTGTCGCAAGTGGTATTTGGAATGTTTGTAGCCAAACCTTTAATTGGTTTTCCATTATCTTTAGTTTCAACTGCAAATGAAGTGATGCAGGTGAATGATGGAACCTCAGGTTCGGAAGCAACAACGAAATGAGACGGACTTATTTCTTTTCCAGTTTCTACAACAACCAGACCATTGTCATTCTTTTCCAGACCATCGATGATCTGTTCGTTTCATTATGTGCCATAACCATCCGTTATTTCATTCTGTGGTGCAATTAGTGTAGGCCTACATTTGGGCTCAGTCTCTACCAATACAAATTATATACAGAAATAATTAAAATATCAGGACGCAGTGTGATTCTCCTTACAGATTTTATTTTAGTTATAGTTATAGTTATAGTTAATGTCTTTTTATTTTAGTTATAGTTATAGTTATAATTTAGTATTATTTTTTTAGTTATAGTTATAGTTATAGTTAATGGATTTTTATTTTAGTTAATTTTAGTTACTACTTAGTTACAATATTTAAGGTTATAAACAAAATTGTGCGTATTAACACGCTATTTCACAATTTGCTCAGAGCTTTGAAAGCCTTTGAAGCATGGGTGCATTCAGCTTCATGAATACACGAGTTTCCAAAGTAAGTGACAAATTGCATAATAAAAATATCGCATTTTTCGTTCTCATTTATGTCGAATTGTCCATATTGCACTTCCTATTTTTATTTTTTGTATTAACGAAAATAAAGATGAATTTTCGTTATTGTTATTTTCGTTATAGTTATAGTTATAGTTAATGATATTTTTTAGTTATAGTTATAGTTATCGTTAACGAAATCATTTTATTTTCGTTAACGAATATTTTCGTTATCGTTATCGTTAACGAGAATCACACTGTCAGGACGTTCTTATAAAACTTTTATAACCACGAATCCAGATACATAGCAAAATAGCCAGGTTTGGGCAAAATTTTAATGTCAAAATTTTGTACTTGTTGTATACTGAATGATCAGTTTACATAATCTTATACTGGAGAGTAACACGTCTCCAACTGGGTTTTGGATTAGTTAAGTAATCCTCTAAAATGATTTAGCTGCTTATTCCAGCTAATTAACTATTTCTAAAGTCACTATAATGACAGTAAGAAAAAAGGTCTAAAAAAGATGAATACACGGAACGTTTAGTGCACCATCTAATAAAGAGAGTTGGAATTGTCAGCTGATATGCATTAACTAGAAAACAGTCTTTAACTGACAATACACTAATTTTGTTATAATTAAATCTGTATCTGAGGGCGTCGAAAAATTGTAGTTCATGAACTCCCTCAAGGTCCCTACAAAGTGTATCTTACAGGAGGCTGAGTCAATAGCCTACACTCCGCCTTGGCAGCGAGGCGCAAGCGCTCTAACAATTGGGCAGTGAGAAAAATTCAATGCGAACCGTTTTTAACAGCAGTCGAAGAATCTTCCCCTCCTTTCCAGACCATCGATACTTTGTTTGTTCCATTGTATGTCACCACACAGTTCAACTGCACTCCATCTTCTTCGACCGTGTCATTCATCGACGCATTTGTCGTGCATTCTGGATGAGTGTCTTCAGGCACACATTACGTACAGAAATAATTGGGCACACATTATATTATAAAGAAATAATTAAAATATCAGAACGCTGTAAAATATGTGCTTCTCATGAATGCCAATATAGCAAAACAGCAAGGTTTTTGGAAAATTTTAATTATCACAATTTTGATCGTGTTACATACTGAATAACCAGTTTAGTAACTTTGAACAGGAAAGCCCCAGACCTTTTCAAAGGCTTGCAAGGTCAGTATATCTGCATCTGATTTGCTATACAAATTGTGGGTAATGAACTAGATCAAAGGAAGATGAACCCATACCATCCGCCTTACCGGCGAAGCACTCTAACAACTGGCTAACATGTTCTACAAGACTTGTGAGTTCAAAGTACCCGAAGCAATACATGTAGCCTGACTTAACCCTAGGGCTACCAAGCTTATTTTGTAACACGGACTACCAAGGGGGGATGGTTACCACCACCCCTGGATTTCGTGTTTGGTTTCACATATCATAACTTGTAATATAGCAATGGATTCAGCATTCATTTCTGCACAGAATGGTATATTTATTTGTACATTATGTGAATGCACCTCGAAATTATATCACTTTTAACAATGGAACCCATTAATTAGTGATATTTTATATTGTTGCGTACATTTTTTACTTTTTGGATAAACAAATATAAGATTATGTGTGTTTTGAAACTGATCTATGTATAAAAGATACACGCAATCATCCCTACACATGTTTATATAGTATAAATGTACATCCATACATAATTATATATCCATACATAATATATATCGGTTTACGTTGTAATGCCGTATTCAGCCATTTTCACACGGATTACGCGTATTATTAATTATTTTGATCACTTTCGGTATTCAAAAGACAAAGATGTAGGTATGCAAATGAAGCCCTACATTACCTCAAAAGAATGATATCTTTGTTTCTCTTCCAGGAAGACAAACGAATACGCTGCAGACAAAAAACTAAGGGGGAGAGTGCTTCCATTCAGCCATTTTTCACGCATATTACGCTTATTATTATTTATTTTGAACACTTCCGGTCATCATCAAAACAAATTAATCAGTATGAAAAATAGCACTACAAGTCCTCTATGCAACAGCATAATTTATTTCTCTTCAAAAAAATAAATTATGAATACGTTATAATCGAAAAAACATGAAAAATGTGTGAAAGTGTAACCTATTTTCATACATTTTAATTTATTTTGAGCACTTTCGGTTGTCTCAGGTCAACTCAGTGACCATAAGAAATGTAGCCCCACATTCCCTCTATAGAATGGTATAATTTGTGTCTCTTAATGTTAAATGACGGATAAGATATAGTCGAAAATCTAGGAGGGGGTGGTATCCACCCCTTCTGGTACCTCAGGTATATTGGGTATAACTTTTTTAACAGTGTGAGATATCATCTCACATTTTACCTCAAAACGTGTGTAAAATGAACCTTCTACAGTTACCTAAAAGGTCAAATTTTGATTCCATACTGAAAAAGTTTGAGATGAAAAAACCTATGGGGGTGGCAACCACCCCCCTTGGTAGCCCGAGGGTTAACATGGCTCATATCTAGTTTACATATCATTGTATAAGGTATTGTGAGGCTCGACAATGCGCTATGTCAATATTCAGAGCCATAAACACATAGACACAAAACACCAGAAATCATTTATCATACCATATAGCAAGCTACGAAAGTTTGATGTTAGATCTCAATGAAATATTTATGCTGAAAGAAACTTTATATAAAAATTTATCTACAAAATGGTAAATGCGATCTTATAGTTCAAAATGCACAGTATATGAACACCAACTCAATAATGATTTATTTATTAATAATTTGTGGCATGAAAATTTGGAAAATCAGTTACCAGGTAGGCCTAATTCAGAACATCTCTTATGTACAAAAACGCATCAGTTTCATCAGTTGCAGAGCGAAAGAAGAAGAGAGTGAGTAAATGATCCACCAAAGATTCAACCAAAAATATAGAGGGTGAGGGTTGAAAAAGTCAGGACCAACCATTTAAAAGTTTATCTGCAGATTAACAGTATGCATTGATGAATGCCATAACTTTGCAATGCATTGGAAATTCCTCTGGTGTGAAGATTACCACCTGAATCGTTTGATGTACAGAATCAAAGGTAACAATACGTAGGCTAAGTGCCGTGGGGGAGACTGTTCCAGGAGTGTGGAAAAACACATAACAACAAGGCACGATGGGATCGAGTTGAAGAGTGGCAGCGCGGAACTTACATATCTCCATGGTTCGTAGAGCACACCAATCGCTAACACAGCTATATTTATGCAAATACGTGAATACTGTATAATGTATATGCTTACATGTACATACATACGTACATATAGGCCTATAACCTATGTCTGTCCGATGGAGTCAAGTTAAAAATTAAGGCATACGTGCTGAAATACACCCAGTAAATTGACCATAAGTTTGCTAGAGTAACAACTTTTCTGCATAGACAATATTATTGGACATAGGTCGAAGAACTCTAACTGTGATAATTCTGTACATTTATACTTTTAAACTTGATATCACATTAAATGTTTTATTAGACCTTTCTTGTTTTAGACTTTTATCCAGAGATTTATAACGCTTTTATTGCGTTTAAATAATTAATCGCACAAATTATTAATTAACGCGTTAACGGCGATTAACGCGCAGCCCTAGTAAAAATACCTGACTTAGTATAATATGATAACCAGTTTTTCAGTTGTACTTGCAGACACGAATGGTACATTTGTTCAGCGATAGTTGTCACATACATTCATGCATACACATAGCCTATGCATATATACAGAAAAGTCGGATGATCTCCGATGTTGTCTGCCAGTCTTTTGGCCCTCTATCGATTTTTGTTTAATTTGTATCACTGATTGATATCTTATCAACTGCATATTGTATAAGGAAGTCAATCCCTCCATGACCTAAGTATCATTGTGGAACATGACCTTTACGATCCTCAGCTCCACGATGTTGTACGTGCCAACACCTTGGTCAGGATATTGTATGCCTCCTCCGAATAGGGAATGCCAAGGGATGAATCGACTGCAAGAGTTGCTACGTAGACTGATGGCACTCATTACCTCCCTGAGGACTCCCCAACGTTTAGATAACTCTGCGATAACGCCGACACTCGCCTCTTTGGGGCTGTTCTGACGGACCTGGTCCACGTCCTGCCCCAACTACAACCCCTAACCAAACCATCTACATCTACTACTTCCTCCGCCCGTGCCATGACCGCTTAAGTTCTCCCCCATCACTTGCACCTCGATGCGCCAAACATTTATTGCTAGGATGTTATAAGCTTTTTAACTGTGTTTATTAGATGTAAATATAAAGAATATACTTACCTACATACTTACTCATGCATACATTTATGTGTATATGTGTATACGTACTTTTATTCACCGAGACTTAGACTGCTTATATACATCCATAACTCGTACACACACACACACACACACACACACACACACACACACACACACACACATTCGTATCAGCCTAACACATCCATACGCACACATATAAGTTCTTATACATGAACAATCATTTACACAGATTAATACCCACACGTGTATACATGAACATTTCTAATAAGCTATGTATACATATAATTTATGTACTAGAAATAAATTATGTGGCTGAGGCTTCACAGAAAAGAAGTTATGTTTGAATTATTATTACCATAGACGCACTTGATAAAACCTAACTTACCCAGTATTATAAGATAAGCAATTTTTTCAAATGTGTTTGAAGAAATGATAGCTCTGCAAAGAAATCGTCCGGCGTCTGTCAGTTGAACGGTTTTAACAATCAGATCACAACCAGATTTATTTTCGACGCTGAATCTATCTCTGAAAGCGCTAGATATTATCCCACGATGGTTGAAAACAGTCACCGGGTTACCAGCAATTAACTTATGCCATTCCATTCCACTACAGTTTCTAGATGGAGTTGAACATTTCAAGATAACATTCGAGCCTACAACACTCAATGTGTTCTGAGGTCCTTCCAGTTGACTTCCTTGTGCACCTACAAGAAAACGGAAAACAAATTCTGTCTGACTTAAAATTGTGATCGTGTTGGCTTAATTCTGTCTGACTTATAATTGTGATCGTGTTGGCTTAGGCCTAATTGTAGGCCTACTCAATAAGTGAGACATACAAACTTATAAAAACACAGATAGACAGACTTCCATACGCGCAATTATATGACATTTAGTATCAAAAGCCAAGAGAGAAATCTCACCTTCTGAAAACGAATTTCTATACAAATTACAATAGCTGAACGCATGAGTAATTTTTATTCACTGACCTGTGACAGTAAGTATTATTATGGTAACGAGGAGTTCCATCCTCTGAGAATTACTACAACTTGTGTATCATTCCGGAAGTAAATAACTATCTGTAATTAGCCAAGATTTAAATATGCCTGTAGGCTATTTAACAATTTATATGCACTAATCGTCATCAGTTGACCCAAATGTCTGGCTTGTTTGGCGATCTTTAGTTTCATGTGCTTATCAAGGCTGTAGCCTACATGTATATGATCCCATATTCAGATTAAATTTCTAAGCTATTATATTCTGGGTAAATGACGTTATTTCTCATATTCGTTGGCGTATACATCTATATTTTCTCCAGCTTGTGTAGGCTGCATCCTGTTCTGCAGCCTGTAAAAAACGATAAATATTATAGTCATAACCTAATTTACACAATATATAATTAGGGTTGAAAATCTTTTAAATCTGCATAATTTCCTCAGATGTAGGCCAAAGGCAGCCGAAGTATTGAAAATTGGTCAAACATTCACCAACAATATATTTTAACGCCAGTATTGTTCCATCGCACAACCTGATTCAAACTTCAGACGGACGAAGAATTGAATAGTTGTAGTGGTGGTAGTAGTACTGGTAGTAGTGGTGGTTGTGTTAGTCTCGGTGGTAGTGATAGAAGTAGTGGTGGCGGTTGTGTTTGTGGTTGTAGGTGTAGTAGTTGTTGTAGTGGTAGTAGTGGCGGCGGTAGTAGTAGTTGTAGCATTTATAGCAGTGTTTGGGGTAGTAGTAAGTGTAGTAATAATAGTGGTAGTAGTAGTGGTGTTCCTGGTAGTAGTAGCTGCAGTAGAAGCAAGACAGAGACGAAGAATAGAAGTCACTTAGGCTGGCCTGATAATCATTAAGGTATATGAAGCGTAAGCGACTGCATTACCTTAGCCATGGTATAATGAGAGCCCATGTCGTCACCCTCGGCGTCTGATCTTCCCACAAAACAAAAAATATATCTGCAACGTCTGTTTTGATCCTTCAGTTACGTCACATCTTGTGGTTGTTGGAAGAAATATAATTAACTTACCTCCCTACTTATATATATAAATATATATATATATAATATATATGTTACAGTGAATGTGTAATATCAGGGAATGTGTATATACCCTGAAATTTTCAGGGTAGATGCATATTCCCTGATGCATATTCCCAGGGAATATATACATTCCCTGAAAAAAACCAGGGTATATACATACATATACCCGGAAATTTTCGAGTCATTTCAATGCACTTAACCTGAAAAGCTTTACACGAACACATTAAGCCAGATTTCTATACACATACCCTGAAAATTTCAGGGTATGTGTAACATCTACTACTGTTACATTTCACAAGAACTTTGAAGCATGTACATCTGTTTGTTTTATGTATTGGCTGTCAAGTACGCCAACATAACGAGTGATGACGGACTATGGCTCACGTGGACAAGTGGACCTGATTGATATGCAGTCCATGCCTATAGTGGACATCACAAATGGATCATGGTATACCAAAATCATCTGACCAAATACGGTGCTCTTCGTCCGTTGTCTACAAAGCTCGCGGCTGAGGTTGCCTATCAACTCAGTAGTTGACATCATGCAGATTATACTTCGACCGTATAGACAACTCTCCAGCGTCAGGTGAAGTGGCAACAGAACCAAATCAGAAACAAATATAAACTCAGAGAAAACGAGCTTCTTCTGGATGCTGACGTCTCCAAAGATGAAGAAATTGCTCTGTGAACCGCGGTTAGATGTGGCGGTTAAGGTAATCAGATACCCTGAAATTTTCAGGGTATGTGTATAGATATGTGAAATGCAACAGTAGATGTTACACATACCCTGAAACTTTCAGGGTATGTGTATAGATATGTGAAATGCAACAGTAGATGTTACACATACCCTGAAACTTTCAGGGTATGTGCATAGATATGTGAAATGCAACAGTAGATGTTACACATACCCTGAAACTTTCAGGGTATGTGTAGGCCTATAGAAATCTGGCTTAATGTGCTATTGTAGTCAGGGTAAGTGTATAGAAATCACTCGAAAATTTCAGGGTATATGTATATACCCTGGTTTTTTCAGGGAATGTATACATTCCCCGAGTGAATCAGGGAATATGCATCTACTCTGAAAATTTCAGGGTATATACACATACCCTGATATTACACATTCACTGTAACATATATATATATATAATATATATATATATATATATTTCTTCCGTGGTTCAAGCATATAGCTGACGAATCACCTCCAGCAAGTGGAACGATTTAAAAAATTTTTAGAAGGAAAGCGGTAACTGACTCAGTTATTACAGTTTTAACAGATACCAGAGAGAATTCATCGATTAATCGAAGTTAAATTTTGACGATTAATCGATTAAATGTTTTGACTAGCACCAGTGCAAATATACATGTATGTATGCATGTGCGTGTTTGTGTGCGCGTGCGTGCGTGTATCCGCGTATATGTGTGAGTGTGCTCTTGTGTTTTATTATATTATTATGACAACGGGAAGTCAGATATTGTATATCTTTGTTTCATTATAATAATATGCATAATACACGGCGCGTCATTAAAAAACGTGTCTCTACATAACTTAGCATAATTCATACAGATTATCATCAGTTTTAATGAAATTTCACAGTAAAGACGCTTGGTGGTCTGGCCAAGTGCTGCACAAATTATTGCTGGACATGACCAAACTATAATGACGTCACGACAACCCCGACAAATAGTGTTTCCCGAAGAAAAAAGCAATTCTCGTCATGGTCTCTGCACTCGGTCGTTCGAACATCCATTTAATCTAACCGGATGTTAAGGTCAGTAGGCAGTATAACCTACTACTGCAGGCCTTTTGCAAGACATTAATGAGATAACGGAGTATTTAATCTTCCAGCAGGATAGCGCTCCTGCGCACAGAGCTCCGGAGACTTCTGATTTACTGCAAAATGAAGCATCTAATTTAATCCCGCATTGTTCGTGGCCACCAAACAGCCCTGATTTAAATCCGGTAGACTATAAGATATGAAGTGTCACGCAAGAAGAGATCTACAGATACCGAATACATGATGTCAACGAGTTGCGTCATCAATTTTCGGAGACGTAGGACAACATGGATTAGCACTTCATTGATGAATCTGTCAAGAGATGGCGTACTCGTCTTCGCGCATGCGTGGATGCCCAATGGCGTTAATTTGAACATAAACTGTAACTTTATTAATGCTCAGAAATAGCTCTTCTATATTAACTTAAAATTTCTATGACATAATCTAACATCTAACGAAGTTAAAATAAAATATGTTGGAACACGTATTTTTATTGACTCACCCTGTAGTAGCGTATAATTTTAGATCTAAATTGCGTAATACGAGACAGGAACTAGATTGCAACTATCATTGCAGTGGCGACGCCAGCATGGGGCTAGGGTGGGCTGAAGCCCCCCCCTATCGGCGGCCCAGCCCCCAAACAAAAGTGGGAAACCGTCTGACTCTCCGTATTTTGACCTCTGCCTATCGATTTTGTTTTGATTAAGCACCTGTGAATAAGCTGGTTCCCGCGACTTCGCTTTTGTTGAAATCTCGAGTTTACGATTACGATGTCAGGTCACCAGATTTTTACTTACTACCTGCCCCAGTGTTGTTTGTAACGTCATGACGTCACGCAAACATTCTTACAGGGTGCTACTGGCGTTGAATAACTGAGCGTCAAGCGCTATCGCTTAACTGTTTGAAATGAATGAAAGATTGTCTCATTCGGGAAGTGGAAAATCCGACATTCTCACATATCTGCGTGCCTTGTCTTATGTTTCATTCAAGTAGTGAACAATGTTGCAGTATTAATCTTCAAGATCGATCTGTTCTGTTGATGTACTATACTTTTAATATTGCTCGAATTTCGTATTTCACAGTAAATGATCCAGTAAACGGTCGTCCGTGTTTTAAAAGATTCTCTGTTTTAGCCTTAAGGCAACGATAATCCTTCGCCGATAGGTCCTATGACCGATAGGACCTATGACCGATAGGACCTAGGCTATGACCGATAGACCCTATGACCGATAGGACCTATGACCGATAGGCCATATGACCATTCGTCCATATGAGCGATAGTCCTATGACCGATCGTCCTATGAAAAATCGTCCGTATACCAGACTAATAGTCCTACTACTGCAACAGTTCTACCAGAAAATAATGAAGATAGTTGCTAATGCAAACGATGATGCATCATCCAATGCAATGCAGTTCACTTGACTCGACTAATACAACCAGTTACTCATGACAATCATTGCGGAACATAGTTGCGTAGTTGCTGATTTTTAAGTCAAATTTTTCAGTTAATAACTAACAATATTAGTTAAACTTTGATTTTGACTAATCTATTTTTCTCCAGTTAAACTTCATCCCAAACTACAAAATTTAAGTTTCAACGTTTCAGGTAACTTTTGCCCATCGCTGTAGACCTCTCTAGCCGGGTCTATAACACGCTTTGGTTTTCATACAATTGTCTTCCTCTGCATCCTTGTTTATCTCGCTGAATGTAAAGAGCCGTTTGTGCAATAGAAGTTTACAATTTACATTCAATTCAAGGCAGAAAACCATTAAACCATTATGAACTCTTTCTGATCCATATATAAACAGTGATGCAGACACATTTTATGAAGTGCTCTTTTGGCAACAATAGCATTCGCATATCTAATAACGTTTGCATGTAAAAACTTTGTCTTTGTAATCGCATCTCACACCCAGGCCAAGGTTTGCTTTTGAGAGATTCCGACAAATGCGCTGAGCTATAAAAGTCCAGGTGCATACATGCATGCATACAATGCCAAAGACACACTAATGTAATGTAATGTAATGTAATGTAATGTAACGTAATTAATGTAATTAGCAACTTCTATTGCGCCGGTGTCTAATGCACAAGGCATCAACCGATGACGCATAAAAACAATCCGTAATCAGGTCAACATCCAGAAGGTCAGTCCGTAAGAGACAGAGAGGCAGCCTAAGGTGGATAAGCAATTTGAAAGAGGTAAGTTTTCAGCCGAGAACGAAATGACACAAGCGACTGAGCACAGCGCACAGATACAGGAAGAGAGTTCCAAAAAGTAGGCCCAGCAACCGAAAGAGCTCGTTCACCGAGAACAGTTCTTGATTTAGGTATGACCAGACAAAGACAATCAGACGACCTCATTGAATAACGCCCGGTTCACTCAGACTATGTGCTTATAGCCTTAGAAACAAGGACAAGTATCTCAAGCAAACGCTCCTGAGGATTTGGACTTAGATGCTCATTCAAAGGTCGAGTTCTTAGACAGTCCTTGGATGCTATTTCCTTCACAAGGAACAACCAAACAATATCAAGAGGAAGAAAAAAAACCGAAGGTCATAAAATTCTGCTCTTTTCGCATCAAACAAAGCTTGATTTTGGGGCAAAAACAAGCTGTGACCATTCTCTCAAAATCTCTACAGCGCAGCTTAAAAGCTAATCACAGGGTATAGAAAGCTATTCACCAGTGCTGTGTCAAACCAGAGGGGATGCCTGGAAATTCAATGAGGAAACACAAAATTCAATGGCCAAGGAACCTGCGAACCGTTTCGTGTACTTTACAAACAGCATTCAAGCTAAATTCACGAGTGTTGCGTCAAACAAGAAGGGTGCTCTGAAGTACCGCAAGGAAACAATATTCATCAGCTAAGCAACCAGCGAACCTTCGGAGTACATCGTACACCACATTCATCAAATATACAGAAATAGTCATAATTAAGAGCATATACATTTTCAACAAAAACATGGCAGGAATAGGACGTAGCATACTGACTCAAAGAAAAGCAAAACATTTTCAGATCCAAAAGAATAAAACAGTGGTTCGGTCCTAGTTAAGACACGAGCCCCAACAAGTGTATGTTCTTATGACGCTGCTCAAATAATTCACTGGACAACAAATTTTTAAAAAAGTCATGTTACTGAAATGAAATTAGTCAGTTCTTATCAATTTGTATGTGCTGAACACGAATATGACAGTGAAATTGCAGAATTGGCTCTAGTTTTTTGTAATCTCAAATGAAGTAATTTTATATCGCACAATGCATTCCAATAGTGATAAACTTACGGTTAATATTTGTAAAAACCAGGTCATAGACTAGTTCTTAGATTCTTTGCCTGTCTCTTGTACAGCTGTTCGGGAGCATCTCTGCGTAGTGTCCAGCAGTAGTCAGCCAACATTGTAGTGGACCATTTTCCCTGGTACCTTTGCTCCATTGTTGCGATATCTTGATGAAAACGTTCGCCATGTTCGTCACTAACCATACCACAGTTGTCAGGGAAGAAAATAATCCAGATGGGAGTGAAGGAAATGCATCTTCAGAGACATATTGCAGCGAAATTTCTGGTACTGCTTGAGCATGTCTTCTACTAGATCCTTGTAGTTTTCTGCCCTAACATTCCCCAGAAAGTCTGTAGACACTAGACGAAAAGCATTCCATGCTTGTTTCGCATCACCCTCCAGCAAGTTGTTGAAGCGGTCATCTTTGAAAAGTTCTCTAATCTGAGGACCCACGAAAACTCCCTCTTTAATTTTTGCTTCGCTGAGTCGAGGGAATTTTTCATGCAGGTATCGGAAAGCTGGCGAAGTGCGGTCCATGGCTTTCACGAAGTTCTTCACCAAACCTAAGTTTGATGTGAAGGGGTGTTAGTAGGATTTTGTGAGCCTCGACCAGAGCTGGGTGCTGGATATTCTTCTGTCCAACTGCCATGTTTTGTCTGGGAGTCCATTCCTTCCGCACGTAGTGCAACTCTTTTGCCCGACTATCCCACTCACACAAGAAATACATATGTGGACAGCATGCGCTAATGGAATAGATGGAAGACGGTTTCCATTGTGCAAAAGCACAGCCTTAAGACTCAGTGTCGAAGAGTCTACAAAGAGTCTCCATTCTTGTGGGTCAAAACCTTTCTGTTTCCTCGGAGTGCTCACGCTGGAAGCGCCTCTGAATAGTCATTGCTTCTAGAGGCGCTTTATAAATGTCCAAATACAATACAATACAATACACAATAAACACATATATTTTGTATATCCTTGCTGCAGTCCCATTAAAATGGCAACTACCTTCAAATCACCGCACAGGTGCCATTTGTACCTGTTATAGTCAATGTAATGCAGTAGCTGTTTTAGGTTATCGTATGTATTGTATTATATTGTATTGTATTGTATTGTATTTGAACACTTGTTATAGCGCCCCTACCAGATTTCCCATTCAGAGGCGCTCCCGACTACTGCTGTAGTCGGAGTTTCACGCCGAAGCGCATGAGCAATTGCGAGTGAAGGACTTGCCCAGGGTCCCTACGCGGCGGCTTGAGGTGGATTCGAACCCGCAACCCTCCCGCTGAAAGGCACCGAACATACCTCTACACCATCGCGCCCCTTGCACAAAGTAATAATAGCTAGTTTTATAAAACAGTAACTTAAACTGTCTCGCACAAAGTCTGTAATATTGTAAATGCTCAACCGTTCCGACTCGGCTTTATATAGTACACTGCTGACGTCATCTTACGTCAGCAGCCGACTGGCTGTACTTTTACATTGCATCAGAAAATGACGTAATAAAAAAATGAACTCTGCATGATGTGTCCATGATGGGATTATGCAATGAGGTGGAATATTACATCATTCTAGACTTATTTAGGATATTGTCGCAGTTCTACTACATACATCTACATGGTGAAACATAAGAAATGAACTATATGAAATATTTTCAAAACGAGAGCCAATAAAAACTTTTTATGGTTATATTCGTGTTCAGCACACCAAGATGCTACACATTAGGGCCTTTTCCAGTCAGTAACGATTTCTATGTTGACCAGTGTAATATTCAAGCCGCGCCAACTGCTGCGTATAAAGTCTCTTGTGGTTCAGGATTGTACTTCGGAACGACTTTACGTGGACCGTATTCCATTGCAAGATCAGCGTAAGTTACTTCCTCCTGGTAAACAGACATGCACAAATATTAAAATTAACTGTAGTCTAAGCTCACTTTAAAAAATCTAATGCAACTGTACCAAACTAATCAATTTTCTGGACAATCCGTCAATAATAAAAATTTGTGCACGCATGCCTGTATTTATGGACATTACATTATTCACATATTGTCCATCTGAACTTCTTGGCCTCGATGAGAGACAAGTATGTGGTCAATTCGGCAGGTAAAAGATGCCCAGTGGCGTTGCATGATAGCAAGGAAGAAAGCTTCTTGTTTTCGTTCCATAAGGGTCTTTCCTGAAGTTTTGGTCCGTAGGGGACTTTTTGTATTGTTTTGGGCCGTCGGACCTCATGTGTTGTAACACTCTCGCAGGAGTCGTCTTTTGTGGTCCAAACTTCCTTTGCTACCTTTATTACCTAATTCATTATTATTATTTTTAACGCCCGATGTAGAAGTGATCCCTCAGGCTCTAAGAAACAATTATTATTATTATTATCATAATCATCATCATCATCATCATCATTATTATTATTATTATTATTATTATTATTATTATTATTATTATTATTATTATTATTATTATTATTTTTTTTTTTTTTTTTTGCCCGAGGTAGAAAGGATCCCTCAGGCTCTAAGAAACTAAGCATAATTGTGTTTTACGGGTTCTCGTCTCCATCGTGTTGCATAAAGGACCCCTAAAAGCCGCGGCGTTAAACCGCTGCATTTTTTTTAAATTATTATTATTATTATTATTATTATTATTATTATTATTATTATTATTATTATTATTATTATTATTATTATTATTATTATTATTATTATTATTATTATTATTATAAAATCAGAGTTCTTAAAATCATGGTTCTTAAATCATGGTTCTAGGGCCTCATCGAACCCAGGCACGCGATAGCGTTAAACCGCTGGATTGTAACTGAAATCTTTTGGAACAGGAAGAAAGTTTCTTGAAGATCTTCCGTTGTTCTTGTCAATCGTCGGCCGAGTTCCAAGATGAAGGCCAGGCCTTCGTGGTCCATAGGCCCCATCGTTTCTATCGCGATAGGGGTAAAACAGTATCTCGTCTGAAGCTCAGCGTATTTGGATTGCTTTCTAGTCGCGGCTATTTCCGCCGCTCCTCCTGCCGCTGCTGATGTCTCGGCCAAGTACGATGGCGCGAAAGTGTCAATGATTGTCACATCCCAAATCAGAGAACGCCCGCTTTTCCAAGGAATCAAGGTTTGGCCATCCGGTCTTTTCCCATCCAGTCGGGTAAGGCCAACCGGTTCCCTGATCGATGGTATGCCTGCCCTGATGAGACTGCGCAGCACAATATCGTTAATTTTTATTATTATTATTATTATTATTATTATTATTATTATTATTATTATTATTATTATTATTATTATTATTATTATTATTATTATTATTATTATTATTATTATTATTATTATTATTATTATTATTATTATTATTATTATTATTATTATTATTCATGTAGGACATATATAATGGATACAGTTTTATTAGCTTAAATAATAATACAGTTTAATAATGATTAGCTTAACTTATTATTATTTTATTATTATTATAATAAAAAATTATTATTTTATTGTTGTTATTATTATTACCATTAATATTGTTATTATTATTGCTGTTGGATAGATTTGTTACAGTTCTCTGATTTTTTGTCTGGCTGCAAGATAATGCGAGAGAGCATTAGCAAATATTGTGCACAGGAAATAAATACATGCATTTAACTGTTGCCAGGTTCTACTGTTCATTCAATATGTCACTATATAACGATAATTAATCTACTGCCTATTCACTGTCTCTCAAACGTGCCTCATGCTTGCTATTTAATACAGAGAAATCTATGTTACATACGCCCTTATACTGGCAATAAATAACATAGGATACTTCCTATTCTACGACTATGGTTTACGCCCATTTGGAAAACAGATCCGCGTGTTTATTCACTAGGCATGTTTAATTTATTGTTTATGTCACTATAATATTATATATAAAATACAGACACAGTAACTGAGAAATGCATAACAGACTTAACAGACAGCAGTGGCCAACCTAATTGCACCACTGCATGCACGATCACAATGTACTTAACCAGGATATAATTCTAGAAAGGCAGTGGAACACTCATGCAACATGCATATCCGTTCGGTCCGCGTGCGCGTGCGTGTTGTGTGTGTGCGTGTGTGTGCGTGCCCGCGTGTCTGTGCGCATGCGTGAGTGCGTGTGTGTGCATATTCCTCTGTGTGTGTGTGGGTGGGTGTGTGTGTGTGGGGTGGGTGTGTGGGTGTGTAGGGCTGTAGGCTCACCAGTGGGGACTTTCTAGTTATCCCAGCATTGCTTCCCAATTGATTTGATGAACACTAACTACAGTAAGACTATTTCTGCTGGTATAGGAATTAGGCAGTGCTTTATGATGTACTTAAGAAGACGCAACAGTAAGGTATATTAAATTTCTGCAAGCACTAGACTCTACCCAGCATGGCTAGTCTCTGCTGATTGCCTTTAAGTTTCAAGGCCACACTTGCTGTTGGGTGAAAAGCCACAGCAATCTCTGTTGCCCAGCTATGCTTACAAAAGTTTTATCCACAACAATGTCTGCTGCTACATGATAGCCTACTACTTAGAAATGTGGCACATATGGTAAGGGTTTGCCTAATCAGATGGTATTTGCAAGTGCTGAACGTACAAACATATTGATAATGATTTGCTGTTAGCAGATACATGACCCATTTGTAAGTTTTGAATAATTTCTAATTGGTAAGGAAATGCTGTTAGCAGATACCACTAGTAAATGCTGCACATACATGTGGGTAGGTATTTGTATGGCCAGCCTTTGACTTGTCCGTCTGTGGCATAGCCTGTGGAGTAGCGCCCTGGGGTAGCTTTGGAGACTCACTGGTAGAAGCCAAACTAAGCTTGGCTTTTGGATGAGCATTCTGTTTTTTATTCACAACGCTGTAGATACATGTATCGGGATTCTCTGGCAGCGGTTGCTCCTCCCTGTGGGCAAATAAGGTATAGTTACTGCTCATCTATCAAGTCTGCAGAAAGTAAGAAAACACTGGGTATAATATAAACAGTACTACGTAAGCCATATAAACACTTATTAAACAGTATTAACAGAATAAAAAAAATAACCGTTTAAAAGGTACCGAATACACGATATAAACAGTATAAGTTCTTCTAACAGCATAAACTTTATTAAAAGTTCAGACAATAGATACAGAGCCATATATACCATTTAAAAGTATAAATTGTACCAATAACATATTGGACTTTGTCATGTTTCCAAATACAAAGCCGAAACACAATTTCAGCCATTGATTTTGTCATGGATGAAAATGAAAACATCTTATTCATCTGGTCTCTGAACTTAAAAGCCTTGCTTATAATTATACTGCTTAATTATGAGCTACTGGTAGCATGTGACAGAATAGGAATTGTAATTTTACTTTGCTCAACAGTCAACGTACAGTAGGCCTTTCAACAGAAACCCGGCAAGGTATGATATGCTTAAATTAATAAAAAATTGATTGCACTTATTAGTTTTGGAATAATTCTAAAGGCAAAGCTGGAAATGCACAGCAATTAAAGACATGAATTATTGACTAACCTTATGCTATCTGAAAACAAACAAACGAAAAAACTCATTAGTATTAAGCTGTAAACAGTTTTCAGCTGCACTACTCAATATTTCCAACCATACGCACCTAATGCAGGCGTTAAAAGTCTTGGTATGAGAAAACAAAATTAAATGGTAAAATAGTTAGGTTGTAAAGAAGTCATGATTTCTGAATAGGTTAAGGTTAGCTGGGTAACGTGATCTTTTAGTATATCTGCTGCATTCAACTGAGTACATATGCTAAGCAGAAACCAGCAGCTTCAGTCAAAAAGCCACTCCTTATAGAGGTTGACTGTATAAGACTGTAAATACTTTTCAAATTACGAGTAGCCTACCATTATAAATTCACCAGAAACTCATCACAACACTGTCTTTTGTAATTTAATCGTAATCGTAAACTCCAAACTTCTAAAGCGCCATTCGAAGGCCAAGGGCAGGGAACCTGCATATTCACGTGCGCTGCGTTGAGTCAGTGAGGTTGTCCAAAAGAGCAGTCTGGAGGAGATCCGAGTCCAGTTACCAAAGGATCATAGGTTAGTTGATATGATTAGCTATAATAATTTAATATTCATTCATTCATTCATTCATTTCAGATATTTATATAGCGCCCCTTCAAGATTTCTACTCAGAGGCGCTCCCGACCACAGCGCGGACACAGAATCGGAGTTTCACGCCGAAGCGCATGAGCAATTGCGAGTGAAGGACTTGCCCAGGGTCCCTACGCGGCGGCTTGAGGTGGATTCGAACCCGCAACCCTCCGGCTGCAAGGCACCAAATATACCCCTTGAGGTGGATTCGAACCCGCATAATACCTCTACCATGTAAAACGAGATTTTTATATTTAGTTCATTTTCTATAATTATGCTCAGTGTTTAATCTAGGCACTTCTAGGGGGAATGTTCCCCGGGATTTATTTTCCCCCAGAGAAATATAACAAAATAATAATAGTTTAAAGCTGCTTTTCAAATTATAATATTATATGCACGGTTAAAACATAGAACGTTATTATTTACTAGTGATATGTAATGTAATGTACCGTAATGTAATGTAATTAGTAATTTATATAGCGCCGCTCACAGCCGAGGCCATTCAGTAGCGCTCCCAGTGCGAAAACCCCGAGAGAAGAAATATGTTTTAAGGAGAGAGAGAGATGAAGACAATGATCCAGAAAGGAAAGTCTCATGCAAAGTGAAGTGAAGGGCATTCCATAAAGATATGATGATATTATTTATCATTATAATGTATGATACCATCACATAATAATGAGTATAATCTACTCTTAATATGATATTTGTACAAATATTATATTTGTAGAACTAAAATGCTTCTATCCAGTGTTATCTTTCAAATTTCAAAATGTTTTATTCCTTGAAGATTTAATAAGACTACGTCATCGCTACATGGCCTACCGATCGTAATCTCCAAACTTCTAAAGCGCCACTTTAAAGCCAAGCGCTGGGGGCCAGTTTATTCACGAGCGCTGATTCGATTCGGTAGTTGAATCTTTCTTGCTCGGATTGTGTACCATTTGTAAACTCTTTCTGCTATTTCTATTGTGCCCTGGTCAGCAATTCAGGACCTTCTTGAGGAATAAGGATTAGCTGATCCAAGTGTTCACGTGTCAAACTATTTAAATTACTTGCCCTATTAATAATAATAATAATAATATCTTTCTTTATTAAGCGCCTGACAAACGCACTGCTCTGTACATTTACATGTTATTCAATTGAAACAATCTTAACTACTAACAGACAGCCTGCAATAGGCTACACGGCGCTAATAGCAGCCTACACAGCATATCCGCCCTACGGGGCTCGAACTCGGTACCTTTCGCTTTCCACGCCAGTGTGTTATCCAATCCGCTATCGGGCCCCCGATAGCAAAATGCCAGACTCAACAGATGGCTTTGGCAATGAATGAATCTGTAGTTGCTCAACTCAGTCTTAAGCCGTGCTTGAACACCATTTTATGTCGTTCTTCGAATTTAAACGTGTTTTATAGCTCCTATATTAATTTATATAAACGTCTGGTTTGCTAGTATTGTCTGCAATGAAACTCAAACACGACTCAAGCTACATCTTAGATAAGAGTGCAGCTTGATCCGCTGCCACTCCGATCATTCGATGCAATGTCAAGATATACTCCTATTATCTTCATATTGCACCGGAACAGTAAAACTGAGTTGCTGAACTTAATGAATAAAAAATTTATTATTATTATTATTATAAGAGGCGGAAAGATGGGGCATATCCCCTCGCCAAAAACCTCCTTCTGGTTGCACGGCGCTTGGCGCCTCGGCGATCGTCCGTTCGGCGCTCGTTCGTTACTCCCCACATAACTTGATACCTCCCCAGAAGAGGGGACTAAATTAAACACTGAAATATGCTAATTTTGGTATCAGTATCTGCAAACAACTGGGTCGTATCAGAATTTGTGTCATAATGAAATGCACTTCAACTCGATTTCATTCCACATAATTATCGGCAATGTTACAAAGAAAACTTACCATTTGACTTGTTTCCTGAATGACAACACTTGTATCCAGGACACACTCGAACGCAAAAGCAAATGATAATCAAAGTGATGAGAAGGAAGCCAACTGCTGCGCTAACTGCAGCGCCGACTGCGACTCGTTTATCAACAGTTACGGTTGAAGGAAGCGGAGTCGAGTTTAAAGGAAGCGGAGACACTGTTCTGTCTGTAAATATACCATTATAATCTGACACAGCATACAACAGAAATTCCATCATTCTCAATCCATAACAAAACTATCTCATGGAAATTCGATAATTTTATGTTTTGACCCATGGCATAGGAGAGATTTGTTAGAGGCAAACTGGTAAATATGCACGTATCAACGAATGTATGTCTGTGATGTATGAATGTATAAGGATCCTGAGTGGCCGAGTGGGTTGGTTCGCTTCCCGGTCGGTCGTTTTATCAGAGATTAATTTCTCGGATCTTTACTGCGGGTGGCTCGGTCGCAATATAAAACGTAGAGTACAATACAATACAATACAACACATTACAATACAACTGGGGCGCGGTGGTTTGGGGTATGTTCGGTGCCTTGCAGCTGGAGGGTTGCGGGTTCGAATCGACCTCAAAGTCACCGCGTAGGGACCCTGGGCAAGTCCTTCACTCGCAATTGCTCATGCGCTTCGGCGTGAAACTCCGATTCAGCGTCTGCGCAGTAGTCGGGAGCGCCTCTGAATGGGAAATCTGGTAGGGGCGCTATAACAAGTGTTCAAATACAATACAATGTGTATATGTTGCATGCTGATATTATCCTGTTCTGGGAGTATGCAACGCACCACGTCCGGATTCTTTCCTGAGAGCTACAGTACATGAATTGAATACGAAAAGGAATTTTAATTATTTACTTATGTCACTTAATACATGTATCAGGTCATAAAGTCTAAATTTGAGGCCTAAGACAAGTGGGCACAAACGACGAATCTGGGGTAATCGCACTAACAGGCAAACCTCCAACTGTTTACAATAATAGAATATGGACCAATGATGACGACTTATATTATCTGACAGGATCAAAAATGTTTTAACATAAATTGCTACCAACTGCAGTTATGGTAGGATTAGGTTGAGCATTTCTATCGCAGTTATTAATTAGTCACTTCTATCATGTCATGGCTAAACGTAAAAGCTTCAACAAATGACACACGAAACTGTAATCAGGTCAATATCCAGATGATCATTCCTCAAAAACAGGGAGGCAGAATATGATAGATAAACGTATGTCTTCAGCTGAGAACGAAATGACATAAGCAACTGGGCTGAACGAACAGATACTGAGGAGAATTTCAGAACTCATAATTATATATATATATATATATATATATATATATATATATATATATATATATATATATATATATTATTGTTCTACTAAATCACATATCAATAACAGACATAATCACGCATTAGAGTACAATCGGAGCCGTACAAAAGCAAAGCTTAAAAAGTTAGGCACCCATATCCATCTTACATTCGTTTATATTATTGAGTCTTCATGATACAATGGTCCAGGTGTTGCTATAGGCCTAATGATTAAACAGCAGAAAGAGATGATGGTTATCGTTAAAAATATTTAGTCAAATCGAAACGCATAGTCCAGAAGCTAATAATTGCAAGTTTGCTAACTAGAGTGTCAGTAATTTAATCTATTACAAAGTGGAACCAACATCTTAAGAAATTCATGAAGTTACATTCAACGACCACAACAAACCAAGAAAAGTAATAGTTTTTCCCAATTTTCACTGCAACACATCTGCATCGCATGAATGTAGTGTGAAGATAAAGTGGGTAAAGTATAAAATTTCTCAAGTTGTACTGTACTCTCACCTGCAAACATGTCTTCACAGTACAAAATTTTCTTGACAGCTATCTAGTAATTCGACAAAGGCTTCTTTGCTAGGTTGCAACGTGAAATGTTCAAACCTCGCATGATGCACTGGACTCAGATCCTTAACACAGAGGTGAAAGCTACTCAATAAATTATGTCAACGGACATTAATTCCAGACCCACATATACTGGCACTACTTTATCACTTACACACTAAATAGAATGGCATGACAGGAAGTGAGCGGTGAAGACATGTCACCCGCATTAGATAATGGCGTTATGGAAGTCATTAGAATAGGAATAATATCCATATTCTATTGCATTGTATCTATAACTTTTTATTGATACGCTCGTCCTTGTGCCTCGAGTGGTAGACTAAAAATCTGCGCATTTAGTTAATAGAAACAGAAAACAGTGGAATGAAAACATAATGCAAGAGGCTAACCACTATCTGTGTTGTTAACCTGGAACTCATGTGAAGTTGTATTGTATCTTTTGTCCCTCACGACATTCATTGCAACACATCTGTACCGATTGGAAGAAGCATTGGTCATAGAAAATTCAGAGCCATTAAGATTCGGAATATCCATCCAAATACCATCATTTTCAGATTCTTGCCATTTGAAAGTTGGTGACGGATATCCCTTTGCCGTGCAATTAACCCGTTTTGGACCAATGTTCGTTTTACGAACACATTTTTTGATGACATCAAATTGGTTGGGGTCATCACTTTAGTTTTCTGTTCATGTGCTCTTAGGAGCCGTCAATAAATGACGTCACGCACTTAGGGGGGTCGAGGGTCGGAAATTTGTGACGATGTGTGACATGGGGTGGGTCTGAGAGGTGTGACGTCACACCAGGTCTTTGTAATTATATATTAGTCTGTAGGCAAGATCTATTGGAGAGAAGACCTTTGAAGACACTCATCGGGTCATTCTGATCTATATGTAAACAATAATGCAAACCAAAATCCTAAACTTTTCAAATTTCCTGTAACTGTATTTTAGTAAGTACCGTATATCTTGAAAACAAACAGAAATGAACATTCACACCAAATGTTAACAGTATTAATGAATTACTTACAAAGAACTTTTATGGCAGATGTTGCACAAGTGATATTTGGAATGTTTGTAGCCAGACCTTTAATCTCTGTTCCATCCTTATCCTTAGTTTCAACTGCAAATGAAGTGATGCAGATGAATGATGGAACCTCATGTGCAGAAGCAACAACAGAGTAAGATCGACCTATGGTTGTTCCATTTTTTTCAATTCCTTTCCAGACCATCGATGTTGTGCTTGTTTCATTGTATGTTATCACACATTCCAACTGCTCTCCATATCCTTCGACCGTGCCATTCAGAGACGCATTTATCGATTCTCTGTTTATTCCATTGTATGTGACCTCGCCTGTTTCATTCTGAGGTGCAAACTTTATACATTTGGGTTGAGTCTCTACCAACACACATAATATAAAGAAATAATTAAAGTACCAGAACGTTCTAATAAAACTGATATAATCGTGAATCTGAATATTACGAAATAACCAGGTTTTAGGAAAAGTTTAGTCTAACAATTTCGCACTTCCTCTATGCAAATTTAGCTTCTATTACCGGCAAGTCAGACTTACAACTTGCAAGAGTAAAGCAGTCCTTTCAAATGACCTCGCTGTTTATTAATTAACTATTAGGCTATTATTAAAGTCATTATAATGGAAGAAAGGAATATGGTCTCAAAAGATGAACAAACAGAACGTTTCACACACACCATATAATAAAAGAAAAGTGGGAATTGACAGTCGACACACATGAATTAGAAAACAGTCTTAAACTAATAATACAGTAATTCTATGATTATTATTTAAAAAAATCTGAATCTGAGGTGGACGAATAATTGCAGATAATGAACTCGCTCAAGGTCCCTACAAAGATTGTCTCAAAGAAGGCTGAAACCAATAGGCCTACACTCCTCCTTGGCAGCAAAGCGCACGCGCTCTAACAACTGGTTAGTGTGAAAAATTCAATTCCAACCATTTCTAACAGCAGTGGAAGAATCTTCCACTCCTTTCCAGACCATCGATACTCTGTTTGTTCCATTGTAATTCACCACACAGTTTAACTGCACTCCATCTGCTTCGACCGTGTCATTCATAGACGCATTTGTCGTGCATTTTGGATGAGTGTCTTCAGGCACACAATATATAAAGAAATAATTAAAATATCAGAACGCTCTAAAATATTTACAATCATGAATCCCATTATAACAAAACAGCACGGTTTTAGGAAAAGTTTAATATTACAATTTTGTACTGGTAACATACTGAATAACCAGTTTAGGCACTTTTAAATGGAAAGCCCCAGACCTCTTCGAACGCGTGGAAGGTCAGTATTATCTGAGGTGCGATAAAAATTCTGGATATTGAAAACCATCCGCCTTACCAGCGAAGCGCTCGAACAACTCGGCCACCATGTTCTACAAGACTTGTGAGTTCAAAATACGTGAAGCAATACATGTCGCATGACTTAACATGGCTCATATCTAGTTTAATAGCATAATTATCGTTGTATAAGTTTTTGTGAGGCTCTACAACGTCAATATTGAGATGCTTTAACACATGCAGGCAAAACACCAGAAATCATTTAGCCTATCTTATGTTAGAGCAACATATGAAAGTTTGATATAAGACCTCAACGAAATAATTCGACTAGAAGAAGTTGAGGTAAATGGTGATCCACCCAAGAAGCAACAAAAATATGGAAGGTGAGAATGGAAAAATTGAGAGTCAAGCATTTAAGAGTCTCATTGCTAATTAAAAATATGCATTACTTAATGCCAAAACTGTGCAGTTCCTTGGAAGTCCTCTGGTGCTAAAATTACTTCCTGAATCACCCCTGCATGTTTGTATTTATATTTGTATGTTTTACATAGGCGTGTTTTTTATGTGTATATATATATTCATCTGAGAACACTTAATATGCAGCATTTCAAGTAACTCGCAAAATCGCATGCATTAATTTGTAGTCACAGCTTTGCAATGCATTCGAAGTCCTCTGGTGTGAAGATTCTTCTCTTGATAGCCCTACATTCCGCATGTATATATGTATGCATGTAAGTATGTATGTATGTATGTATGTATGTATGTATGTATGTATGTATGTATGTATGTATGTATGTATGTATGTATGTATGTATGTATGTATGTATGTATGTATGTATGTATGTATGTATGTATGCAAGTATGTATGTATGTATGTATGTATGTATGTATGTATGTATGTATGTATGTATGTATGTATGTATGTATGTATGTATGTATGTATGTATGTATGTATGTATGTATGTATGTATGTATGTATGTATGTATGTATGTATGTATGTATGTATGTATGTATGTATGTATGTATGTATGTATGTGAAGACATGTAATATGGATGCATTTTAGATACCTCATAAAATCGCTGTACTTATTGCACTAAGAGATTTAAACAATTATTAAGTGCGTTTTATGACAGTTATCAAATGCTTGCTGCACATAATCAAAAGCAACAGTACTTAAGTGCAGTGGGAGACTGTTACAGGAGGACCGACAAGCATAAGAAAAGTGCGCACGATCTGATCGAGATTAAGTGCGGCAGCCTGGAATTTACATATATCTATGGGCATGGGCGTCGAGAGCCAAGGCGGGCCCCGGGGCAGACACTTCTCAGAGTCTATCAGGGCCCCTTGTTTTTTCGATTTTATCTGTAAGCCCGAATCTGATGTAAAACTGTAAAAAGGCTATCAAACTACATTTAATGAATAATAACAATGGTAGGCTATTATTAATAATAGTAAAAGTAAATGTAAAAATCAATTTATGTTTTATAAGATCCATCTCTGAATCTAATTGTAAAGAAATTTACAGAAACATGAAAATTTCATTATGTGAATGTGATAAATGATTTTAATTTTGACAGTTACAAGAGAAATTTACCGTATAGTAGATCCTATTACTAAATAAATGCAGGCCTAAATGACTACTTAAGTCTACTTATTAAGTCTACATGTAGTAAAAATGTGCTTTGCGGGCTTTCCGGCTTGCAAACAATTCGATCACGGCACCGATTCCTAACATGAAAATTGGACATTGGTGGCACCTAAGTCCAATTTTCATATTAGGCAGGCATGAAACTGCTTCCATACCCATTTTCAGGCTATACGTCAACTTGACAGTTGTCGCATAACCCTAATGATGTCCAATCTCAGGAGGTGAGGATATGTCACTTGCAATGTATACATAGACTACATCAACAACTAGCTCTGTGCCTGATCATCAACTCCACTACTACTATACGTACTACTACTAGCAATGCTATTGTCAGCTTGATTTGCTGCATCATTCACTTTTGATAAAATTGAAAATCCAAGACTTTGAAGGAGTGTATGTCTCTCGTTTGTATTTCTGACTTTCGCTAATCTTTCTTTCCTTTTTTGAGCTCCAGATTTCTGATGGTAATTCATCGTCTAAGTTGTCATCAACTTAAAGGAATATAGTATAAAATATTGGTAATTTGGTATCAATTATTTATTATGACAACTTATATCCAATTGTAAGTTCAAGTATTATTTATTTGAATAATAACTCAAATTTCAATTCTTAAATTTACATCCAGTTAAAGATTTTATGGCTGCCACAAAACCAATAGGTCTAATCTATTCGAGGCCGACTGTCGATGAATCTCTAATATAATATTGATAGCAGTCTTTTTAAAAATAAAGTTATTCAACTATGATATGACCACAACAGTTGTGACTTAAATAACTGAAATAGTAGGACAGCCTTTATTAAGCAGTATATCGTTGCTAGGATTTTTACCACAGAGGTGCGACGTACTGCGAAATGCTGGGCTACGCATAATTATGATTCTGGTGGAGTAGGCCTATGGAATTCAGTCAGAAATCGAAATTTGTCTTCATTACTTAACTTTGCACTAACAGCTAGACCGAAATTATTCTGATGCCCAACGTCTGTTACTGTGCTCGAGCCTTTATTCTTTGACTGAACAACTGAGACTATATGTTAAGTGACAGAGCTACTAAATCGTTTTCGTTGACAACATTGCCAATAGAATTATCTGTAGTGCTAACTAACCTCTTCAACACAATTTTCACCGTCACATTCGTTACTGTCTTGCTTTTCTGGCAAAGAGATTCGATAGACCGCTTCTCTATTATAAACTTCATCAACTAGCTATTAAATTGAAGAATTTAATTGAAATCGCTATTTTGTTTAAAAGTAAATGAATGGATTAGCGACTGTATTCTGAACATGAATAACTAGTTTCGCAATATATAGACTTGTGAGAGAGACAGACAGAAATACAGAGAGAAAAATACACAGAGAGAGACAGACAGACAGAGGAGCGCGAGAGACAGAGAGAGACAGAGAGAGAGAGAAAGAGAGACAGAGAGAGAGCGAGAGACAGAGAGAGACAGACAAACCGACAGAGACAGACAGAAAGAGAGCCAGACAAGGCAGATATTATTTCCAGCATTCCTCAGCCTGGAGATGAGTGATAGGTAAAGCCGAGGTAAACTTAATGGTATGCGGTTGTAGTACGTCTGAGGGAGAATCTCTTGCCCTATATTGTTGTTCAACCCAATGAAAGTATCTTCGTGTACAACTGTGTTCGTGTCTACTGTGGATCAAATACTATGACACATTGGGTGACCTAGACATACAGTATTACGTCTGTGGCCCTGTGTATTATGATTCATCAAGCATCCGTCATATACAGACTGCATTAAGCCAAAACCCACAGGTTTCTTCAGTTTGAGCAAAGTTTTAGACATTTCCGGGCCCTTGCCATAGAATCGGGCCCCAAAACCCTCAGGTTTCTTCAGTTTGAGCAAAGTTTTACACATTTCCGGGCCCCCTGCCATAGAACCGGGCCCCGGGGCAACAGCCCCCCCTGACCCCCCCTCTCATCGGCCCTGTCTATGGGTCCTAGAGCACAACGATCACCAACACAGCTGTATACATGCAAATACAATTTTTGTGATATCTTTTCATTCTGTTTAAGCTTTTTGCTTTACTCGCCCTTCCTTGTAATTAAATGTATTCACGTTTGCTATGTTTAACTTCATTGAGTAATGGTAACCGATATCTGAAGTTACACTATTCATGCTTGGTTTGGTTTGAATCTAGTTAAGGTTTTTTGGTTTAGTTTGAATGTAGTTAAGGTTTATGTTTTTCGCAATAGCCTTTTTCGTTCGAAACTGAATATTGATTCTAAGTCCTTCCTGTTGTTATATGTACTGCGATAATTAGTAATAACTTAGGTGACCCTAGCTAGCGGGACTGTTGTCCTTTCGGGTTCCCTTTTGTGGCTAGTGATGAAAATAATCATGCTGCTACTGTGTTGTGATGCTAACAATGGCAAATAATCATGTTACCTTTGTTTCACTTTAATGGCTTCAATAAAAGAATTCAATTGAATTGAACTGACGTGAATACATGTATATGCATGCATGTACTTACATACGTACATGTACATACATATGTCTGTCTAATTGAGTTAATTCATGAATTAAAACATACATGTATTGTAACAACGATTCTGCATGAACATAATTATATGTCAAAGAACTCTCAATTCTGATAATTATAATTCTTTGTATTCATACTTTTAAACTTTATACCACTGTAAATGAATGGGGGAAAACTTACTCCACCTGTAATAAAAACTTACTCAGTATAATATGATAAGCACTTGTTCAGTTGTACTTGCTGAAGCGAATGGAAATTTGTTCGGTATTGTTGTGAACATATTTTATACATGCACAAATGCATACCTTCAAAAATGTGGGATGGTCTCCAATGCAATCTGCCAGTATTTTTCCCTCTTTCGATTTCTTTAAATTTGTATCACTGATTGATTTACGTTATCGACCACGTAACCTACCAGGCTCGTCGATCCCTCCATGCCCTAAGTACCGTTGTGGAACATGATCTTTCCGGTCTTCAGCTCCATGATGTTGTACGTGCCACCACCTTGGCCAGGATGCTGTATGCCTCCCCCGCCTAGTGGCAAGCGAGGAATCGACTACAAGAGTTGATGCGTCCTCATTTCCTCCCTGAAGGCTCCCCAACGTTTGAACAACACATCGATAACGCCGACATTCGCCTCTTTAGGCTGTCCTGAATTACCTGGGCCACGTCTTGCACCAATCACCACTCCTATCCAAACATCTACTATACTTCCTGCGCCTCTGTGCCATAGCCGCATAATCCCCGCAGCTGACAACCTGACGCCCATCATTTATTGTTAGGATGTTATTAGCAATTTAACTGTGCTTATTATTTGTGTAATATAAAGAATATACTTACCTACATACAAAATTATACATACGCACATACATCTATGTATATAAGTAAATACAAACTTATGTCCACCGAGACATAGACTAATTATATTCATCCATAACACGTACACCCACGTATTCGTGCCTAAACACATCCATAAGCACATAATTATATATACATGAACACTTGAACAGTCAAATACACCGATTAATACCCACACGTATACATTTAAATATCTAATTATCTATGTATACATATGCATTTTAAGTAAATAATGAGACTAAGGCTCCACAGAAAAATAAGTCTTGTTTGAATTACTATTACCATAGACTCACTTGATAGAAAGGACATAACTTACCCAGTATAATAAGATAAGCACTTTTTTCAACTGTTCTTGATGAAATGAGAGATCTACAAATAAAGCGTCCGGCGTCTTTCAGTTGAACGTTTTCAATAATCAAACCACATCCAGATGAATTATAGTCGACGCTATATCGACCTCTGAAAGCGATAGATATTCCTCCACGATCCCTAAAAACACTACTATGACTATATTTTATCCAGTCTATTCCACTACAGTTTCCAGATGGAGATAGACATTTCAAGGTAACGTTTGAGCCAACAACACTCAATGTGTTCTGAGGTCCTTCCAATTGACTTTCTTGTGCAGCTACAAAGAAATATAAAACAAAATTCTGTCTGACTCATAATTGTGATAATTTTAGCTGAATTTTAGTCAATAAGTGAGACATACAAACTTATAAAAACACAGATAGATAGACTTCCGTACGTGCAATTACTTGACATTTAGTATCAAAAACCAACAAAGAAATCTCTCCAGCTGAAGACGAATTTCTAAGCAAATTACAATAGCTGAACGCATGAGTAATTTACATCCACTGACCTGTGACAGTAAGTAGTATTACGGTGACGAAAATTTCCATCCTCTGAGAATTATTACAACTTGTGTATCATTCCGTAAGTAAATAACAATCTGTAATAAGCCAAGATTTAAATATGCCTGTAGGCTATTTTACAATTTTCATGCATTAATCGTCATCACTTAGCGCAAATGTCTGGCTTGTTTGGCGTTCTTCAGTTTTACAAGCTAATCTAGGCCTATTTCCTACATGTAGGCTCTCGTGTCCCCATATTCAGATTCTATTTCCATGCTGTCATATTCTGGGTATATGACGTTTATCTCGTATTCTTTGGCGTATCAAATTATCAATTTCTCACCAAGCTTGCGTAGGCTGTTCACGAGCCTATAATAAAACGGTAAATGTTATAGTTCTAGCCTGATTTACACAATATTCATTCATTCATTCATTCCGAGAATTTATATAGCGCCTCTTCAAGAAGCCTACTCAGAGGCGCTCCCAGCCCAGCCACGGTTAAAAAAGTGTGATTTGAGATACTTATAATTACAATTAATATATTAGGGTTGACAAAGTTTTGAAACTGAACTGCATAATTTCCTCAGATGTGTGCGTGTGCGTGTGTGTGTTTGAGTATCTGTGTGTATGTGCGCCTATGCTCGTGTGTTTGTTATATTATGACAAGTGGAAGTCAGGAAGGTTCCGCGACAACTCGTCTACAGACATAATTTATCGCCTACGAGTGTATCTGTATCAATTAGGGTTAATCAACAGAGACCGCGTTCTTATAGTTTAGCTAAATGTTATTCATTTAACTCTGTCATAACAGTTCCTGTTTTAAGGCTAGATTTATCTAGTACGGCTTTCACATTGATCAAATGGTCATGTTCTTGTAATTACTAATGATTTAAACATCATTTAGACTGTGCGTTCGGGTTTTCATAAGAAGATACGCCCCTATCTAGATCAACTCTAATGGTAAAATAAGCCAGAAGTCAGTTGAAAAGGAATTTTGAAATAGCTCCTTGTCACATCCTTCACGACCTCCTCCCTCCCCGTATGGTCACTCCGTACAATACGCGACCCAGGCCACGTGATCTCACCCTACCTAGAGTTGATGCCTTTGCAAAAAGAAGTTTCATTATGAGAATGTTATATAACTTTGCATAAATGTTTATATTATTTATTTATTCTGTAAGCTACTGAGCGTTTGCTGGTAATCAAATAAAGAATATTCTTACTTACTTACTTACTTACTTACTTATATTTCATTGCATTCGCTAAAGTCACGATTTATACCAACATGCCTGCAACAGTATAAACGATTGCGACAACGAGAAGTTCCACCATTTGCGAATTGATTTAACTCTGTGTATCAGACATTTAGTACTGTAACAATAGGCCTACAATCATAATGGCATAGTCAAAAGTTATTAATACGCCGTGCTATTTAGCTCAGTACTGTTGTCTGGTCTATTTGGCGAACTTCAGAGTCGTTTTCTCATTTATCAGCTTTTCTAGATGCCCACAGACTGAGATTCAGTTTCTTTGCACTCATTGTACTAAACAATCTGTCATTTCTTCTGCTAAACATCCGCAGAACGCAGATGACTGCACTGAATCCGCTTGCAGTTGATCGTGATTGACTAATAGTTACACGGCTTGCGGTCTATATGTTATGTCAACATAATTGGTTTAAGCATAGTCACGAGATAAATACTCTTAAATGATTTCTCGTGATCCAAAACAAGCAGGTCGTGCAGTAAACTGCAGAGCTGATTCAGGGCTGGAGGAATCAGCGATAGTTACTGTGTGGGTAACTATAGTGATTGGATTAGATTAATTAGATTAACACCCATCCCCTCGCCCAATTATATTTTGAAAATGCACTTTAGTCAGAAAGCAAGCGATACAGAGGATGGGTCAATAGTTACAGTAGTGGCAACATACATACATAGCGTAGAAGAGCGTGTTGGTAGCGAGATCGCTTCCCGTACCCTCCCAAAAGGTCCACTCAGCCTATCATTCGTGAGGTGGCGCGTTGGTATAATGAAATGTAGGACGTGATTGGCGCCTTGCATGGCTGTCGTATACAGTTAAATTCTACTCCTGTAATAACTTGTGATCATCCGTTCATACTGATTTGTAATCATACTGCGTAATTGTAAGTTTGAAAATATTAAACGAAGAGTATTAGTATATTTCTATTGTACTTTGTTGAGGTGGTGTTTGAAATTGAAGGTTAGGAGGTCTTGATTTTGGTATTAGGTAACCCCTAAGAGCATAATGATGGAACAGTCACACAGTAAGAGAAACTAGATTGCTTGGCAGAGAGAAATTATCTGGAACCAGAAAGTGTAGACAATGCAAACGTGAACGTAAATCTTCAATATTTCTCAGCGGCAAGTAACTTCAGCGTCAGGAAGACCAGCCTAAATTCCGACGTCAGGCCAGTAGGACAGCACGTTGATACGGTAGAGATAGTTGGTGGTGGTGGCCATTGTGATGGTAATGCAGCTGAATGTTGCAAGAGAGAGAGCTAGCGGGGAGGCATGACTGTACATGTACATGTATACGTTTGCATGTCTGTATGTATGTATGTATGTATGTATGTATGTATGTGTATGAATATATGTATGCATGTATGTATTTACATGCGAGAGAGGGTGGTGAGCGAACGGGCAGACACATACATAGGCTTCATACATACAATAGTTATATAATTTATTTTGCCCAAAGCAGAAACGCTGAGAAACTAAAAGAACACTATTTTGGAAACACGAAAGACTACAGTGTCATACATCGGCTATTCCAGTGCATTACGGTCGACTACTTTAACAACTAGCTATCGGATTAAGATCTTCACTGAACATGGATCTCTGAACAACACCTGCGAAACAACACTGCGCTCGCGAATAAGCTGGTGCCCTACGCTTTGATATCGATTAACGCTTTAGAAATTTTTAGCTTAGAATTACGATTACATCACGAAGACATTATTCATTTAAAATAACGCTTTTCAAAACACTCTAAAAAGCTCTCAACCCTGTAAGAATGCCCATGCAGGAACGTCAGATGGGACCCGCAAGGGTCATGCACTCTCCACATAATAATAGGAATATGGGTCCATTGTGAGCCACATGCGGGTTCCATGTCAGAGGAGTTAAAATAAGCAATTGTGTCGGTATATTACAATAACTTATCCGCCATTGTCTGTCTCTGATCTGCTGCACTGAGTGCGGCTTGTTCATTAAGGCCGGCTTTTCAGAAGCTGATAGTTAACAATAACGAAACCTAAAATGAATCATTATAAACGACAGTCGCATTTACTTGTCTCTCTATTTCGTATATGCAGTCGAAACATTAAGCAATGCAATTTATAGGCTTATTCATATAAGAAAATCCATTGTTTCTCCTTGTTTATTACAGATTCTAGACAAAATTTACTAAACAATTTCAGTTAAAGTTAATCTTTGAATGAAAATGGCCCATTTACAAGAATAGCCTACTGTGCCGTGGCATTCTAGACTATATACTTCAATGCATTTGAATGTCAAACTCCTTGGATACCAAAACGCACATTATTTCCTCACAATTTACAGAGGAAAGTTGGGTTAGAAATACCTCTCACAGTAGTTAATAATCCTTTAATTCTGGCTATTTACTTATGCACTGTAAATATCGCTTGTGTTACAACGTAAACTAAGGACTTGACTTTCTCTTTGGCTTGGCTTTCTGTGTTTGTTCGAGCGACGCATATTGGTTCACGTCTCTATCTCCTCCCAAACTTGCATAGGCGGTCTCTTGTTCTGCAACCTGTAGTAAAAGGTACAATATTTCTATACCTCTGCCTCGATTTACACAAATTAGTCAGGTAGAAAATCTTATATGGTTGCTTAATTTTTACAGGTGTAGACCAAAGGCGCACGAAGAATTAAAATGGGGTAAGACAATCATCAGCATTGAATATGAACGCATGTATAGCTTCATCTTACAACTCAAACGTCATACAGACGAATACTTGAAATATCAGACAAAGAGGAAGAAGAACAAAAGAAGAAACAAAGCCGCTATCAGGATATTATCCGAGTCTAAGGCAGAGTCTAAAAGAGAAAGTAACTCAGAGAGAGGCCTAAACACAGCGCGTATGCAGTATATCAATGCCGCACGAGCATGATTGTCTCGTAAGCGTCAGCTCACTGGTCAAATTTCAGAGTGGCTAATCCTAGTGTCTTGATTGTTGTAGGTGTGATAAATGATAAATGTTGTCAATGATGAGGTATGGTTAAAAATCGAGCGGGCTCGCTATCTTTCTTCGTTAGTATCTACCGATTCTCTTCGGTTTCGAAGCTTTAACACCCTCCGGTCATGTCTAGGTTGGTTGCACCAGACAACACATAATTTGGCCATAGTAGTGTCTATTTCTAAACATCGATAAATTAATGAATTACTTACTAATGGTGCTTCTGTCCTAGGAATCGCCGGAACCATGGATGTAAGTTGACGATCCATACTTGTTCTGTCTTCGGCATCACCAACGCCATCTGCCAAACACATGCAGGTATATATGGCTTAAATGTTCCTACTAGATCACTCTCTGATGCTTTAAGAATCTTCTTCCACAAATTATCCAAATGAATGGAATTCGCTAAATTCCAAAAAATACACAGGCCTACCTTTTACTGGATACAAATGAATGTACAGCAATGCGTTCAGGCGCATACTAAGAATGTCTGAGGAAGGTCTGAGCCAAACATGACTGCTACAGTGCTGGATGAATGTAAAAGCCTAGTTGCCATGTTCGGGTATGGGTAACTTTCGACCTTGGGCTGACCACTACGTCCATTGACAACATAAAGACATCCATGTTTAGGGTTAACTGGGCATTGCAAATCAAAGTTTTTTTGGGTATTTCCGCTGCATTTAACCGATTACATAATTATTTTATGCATAGTCTTAATCATTGAGCCGCTGTTTACACTGATTGACTTGTAGCATATATTAAACACTTCTGTCTGTCATGTGACTACAGATTTTGGAAATGGCATTGATGACTTAGCCAGCTAAGAACCCACATGATGCATGGCACCCTGAAAACAAGAACTCTATCCTATATGCCGGTACTGGATCAAGTTAGAGTGGCTGTCCAGAGATCCTGTTTGACAAGCAAGATTTGGTTGCCACGAGACCAAACGTGAAAGAAGACAAGAGTCTAAGGGGTCGTCCATTAATTATGTCAACAAATTTTAGGCCTTTTTTGACCCCCTCTTGTCAACAACTGTCAAACATTGACGGACCCCCAAAAATTATGTCAACAATCCCAGACCCCCCTACCAGCAGCGTAGCCAGGCTGAAATTTTTTCCCAATGACCTTTTTTAGACATATGAACTCCGATGAACTTTTTTTTTTTAGACATTTATTTATGACCTTTTTCAGACATTTGACACATTTTAAAAGTCAGTGTTGTTTCATTGGGAAAAAATTTTTTTGGGACGTCAAATTGTCCCGAACCCCTCTCCCCTGTCAACAACTGTCAAACTTTTCCAAACCCCTCCCCTATTTTGTTGACAAAATTAATGGACGACCCCTAAGTGAAGTAAGCAACTAGCTCAGATTTGCAGACCAACCCAAAACATTTCAATTTAACAAACGTACAAATGGTTAATTAAGATGTTCAATAGCAAAACATTTCTTATATAGCAAGACGTTTTCAAATTAGGAGTACCCTATAAATTCACCAGAAGTTCACCAGAACACTGTATTTTGGAGACATATCATGCACTACCCTTTAAAACGTGATTGTATTATAATAAGCTTATTTTTACTAACTATCATAATATTCGGGTCAATATATTCAACCAAGGGGTTATATCAAAATTTGTGTCATACTGAACCGTGCTCTAACTCGATTTCATTCACAGATCTGTAATAATAAAATGAAAAATTACCCTTTGACTTGTTTCCTGATTGGCGACACTTGTATCCAGGACGGACTCGAACGCAAAAGCAGATGATAAGCAAAACGTTGAGAAATAGAGAGCCAGCTGAGACCGATATCATTGTTGTGGCGGTAAAACTACCATAACAATCTGACACAGCATACAACAGAAAGTCCATTAGACATGCAATCGTTTGAAAATCCAAACTATTCAATGGAAGTCCTATGTTATTTTTGGGCCCATAGCATATATGTGAGAAGCAGCTATCTAACAATCAGACAAAGGTTTCTTACGAGTTTGTAAATGTGAAATTATCAAATCTAGCTCGATGCACTAGGAGTCAGATCCAGAACAGAGCTGAAAACTACCGAACATATCAACCAATATCCATTTAATACCCACATATACTGGCACTGCTTCATCAGTTACACACAAATTTGAATGGTATAATTGGAATTGAGCGGTGAAAACATGTCGCGTGAAGTACAATAATGGCGCTACAGATATAATTAGAATAGGAATAATATCCATATTGCTAGGCCTTGTGGCTGGAGTGGTAGACTATAGGTATCTGCAAAATTAGTTAAAAGAAACAGAATGAAGCAGAATAAAAACTCAATGAAAGAGGCTTACCACAACCTGCGTTGCTAACCAGGAACTTATCTGAAGTTTCATTGTAGCTCTTGCCCCTCACGACATTCATTGCAACACATCTGTACCACTTGGAAGAAACACTTGTCATAGTAAATTCATTCCCATTCTGATTCGGAATATCCATCCAAGTGCCATCATTCTCCATTTCCTGCCATTTGAAAGTTGGCGATGGATGTCCCTTTGCCGCGCATTTAATGACGTTTCCAGAAGAGTAATAAGAACGTGATGGCGACAAAGTAACATTCCTAACCGAATCTAAAACAGTTTTTAAGACAAAGATTGCAATTTTAATGGAAGTTTATATAGCGCCACTTCAAAGAAACTCATCAGAGGTCTCTGGACCTGATTACATGAAACAACAATCAAATGTAATGGACTTCAAGCACTATTGGAAAAGGAGGTAGAGATATCCTAAGGAGATCGTGTCGCAATATATTAGGCAACATTTGCAAGATTAATTGTTCGACCGTAGCACACATTTCTTTGCTGGCCCATGAAAGTAGGCTCTAGCCTACAGGTCGGTTTAACAGACAAGTTGACTTGCTCAACAGAGCGAAGACATCTGTGACCAGAGATGGTGGAGACTGAGAAGGAAAGTCTCTTATGAAAATATGGAGCACCGCCTGCTAGAAAATTAACATAAGCACGACGATCTCAAACTCAAGGCACTTTGTATCAATAGGCAATCAGTGCAGTTCCTCTCACATAACAGAAATGAGCATCACGCCTGGTCGCATCGGGCAGCCCGCTTTGATTCGCGGACCGGGCAAGACCGAGTTTGTGGCGGGCCAGGTCGGGAAATTTTTTAATGTCAGCCACATTAATGGAAAGATATTGTCTTTTGTATTTTCCCGTCCTTGTGTTTAAACTGCTGGTGTGGGCAAACCTGCATTTTAGCGTATTTTATTATTATTTTCTCTTATCTGTCTGCGGAAATGGAAGGTCGATTGTTAAAAATAATTCTCTGCGTTAATAGAACTTGGCTTGATGAAAGAATTCTTTGCGTGAATAGAAATTGGATTGATGAAAAGAATTTTTGAATTGGAAGTTGTGTTGATGAAAATAGTTCCCTCTGAAACTAGGTCAGATTGATGAAAATAATACTTGCGTAAATAGAAGTTTGACTGATGACAGTTATCATTAGAAACATTGAAATAATTAAGTACGCTATTACTTTTCACTGGAAGAAACAGGACTTTGCAGAACATTAGTAATTCTATCAAACACAAACTGCTTCACTAGTTTATCCAATGTTTTAAAAAGGTTGGGTGACACATGAACGGGCGTAAAAAGAACGGGGACTCTAGAACGGTGCATTAGATGACTGCTGAGACTATTGAACAGCCGGACAGTTGAACGGGTAACAAATTACCGATGAACAATTTATCCAGAAAATGAGTAAAATTTTAAAGCAATTGAACGTCTTGGACACGTGCCACTCTCTATGTTTAGATGTAGGACAAAATGAAATAGGCAATTGAGCGTAAATGTAATAAACTTTCTGTTCGGCGTTATATACAGGAGTAGCATGATGTATGCGACCTGTCTTCCGCGAGCATAGTGTGATGATATGCGATTCCATGCATCATTAGGAGACTACTGTGTGATGGCACATTTAATGTGATGATACACGATCAAATGCATTGTCACTTAGAATCCAGTTGAGGAGTAGCATGTTGAATGCGATTTGTTTTGTGCCAGGATTGTGTTGGATAACCTTGTGTATACTTTAACTTGTTATTGATTCATATAGCTGATGTCCGATCTCAGTTCATCTCAGTTTCTAGTTATACTTCAATACAGTCATACTGTTTGGGTGGAGCGATCTAGTCGCCATCTAGCGTCACTATGGCATATTGTGTGAAGCCTTCTTCTGGTCTGTTTCATATTTGGTTCCAGTTTCGATCTAAGTTTTTGTGCAGGTGTGCTGATAGACTGCCCTGTGCTAATTCTTACGTTAATTGAACCTAATAGGTATTAGTACTTGAACTCAAGTGCAACTTGACTCGTTTATTCTCTTAGATATAAACATAAATTGTATGCATAATTCCATGTCATCTGTTGTCTAGTCGATTTTAAGCCTGGCTAATGCCCTTGTTTGCTTTCTTCATCCCTACTGGTGATGAATAGTTTTCGGCAAGATGCCGTTTTTAGTTATTGTTGCGTGTGCGCGGGTCTGGTGGATGACCTGATTGAGGCCTGCACCTGTACCCTGTGTGGATTGAGTTGTCATGCTAATTGTATTTGCAAGACTACGATTTTGTCATTAGACTCCAGGCTATGTAAACAATGCTCACTAAATATAGATACATCTGATGCTGACGTACCTCATAGCTCCATTGACTCAAACGCATCTAAACTCCATAAACCCATCAGACTGCAGCTAATTGAAAGTGACGACTCTAATAAACCTCTCTTGAACAACAAAGATCTCGACCCTGACCCCAACTATTTTTCAGACCACATCAAAGATTGTGCATACCTGGCTCCCTCTCAACTTTCCCACAAATTTCTAAATGCCTCCCACTCGTTCGCAATTATGCATCTGAACTGTCGCAGTATTATCTCTAAGCTAAATGAAATACAAATTCTCCTACAACAACTACCCAATTCTGTTCTTGCTGTAACTGAAACTTGGCTATCTGATAACACGGCTGACTCAATATACATTCCAAACTATACTTTCACATACAGAAATAGGAGCGAGGGTAGAGGGGGAGGAGTAGGTTTTTTTGTTAGAAACCACATTAGTTACAATACTACTGATATCTCTGTGGCTTCTAATTCATTTGAAAGTCTTTTTATTAACATTTCTCTACGTAAAGGCTTGGATATCTTAGTTGGTGTTATCTACAGACCACCAGCCACAAATCTGGACACCTTCAATACTGAAATTGAATCACTAATAAACACACTAACAGCTAATAAAAACTGTAATAAGAAATTATTCCTAACTGGTGACTTCAATGTTGATTTGCTCGCTTCTGAAACCCACATCCCTACTAATGACTTTATCAACTGTATGACTTCTCATCACTTCCTGCCTATGATTCTTCAACCGACTAGGATTACTCCTACCACTGCTACCTTAATCGACAACACTTTTACCAACTCAGCAGACTGTGTTATCAATTCGGCGATAATAATATCTGATATTTCCGACCATTTGCCTATTATTACTTGGATTCAAAATGACTTAAATACCCAATGTAATCCAAGAACCATCGAGATGTCAAGGACTGTTAACCAGGATACCATCTCTAATTTTAAAAGGCTATTGGCTGATGCTGACTGGTCATCTGTAAAACTGCTATGAGATCAAGAAGAAACAAACCTAGCTTACACTTCATTCATAAATATAATTAAATTTAACTACGACCAAGCATTACCATTAAAATTAAAGAGGACCTCGAAAAAGAACACTTTTCAACATCCATGGATGACACAAGGCTTGCATAATTCCATTAAAAAGAAAGAAAAACTGTACATCAAATATATTAAAAACCCTACTCCTGAAAATAAGGTCATCTTTACCACCTATCGTAATAAATATAAAATAATTCGTACCAAAATTGAACAAGATTTCTACGCTAATGAATTTACAAAATGCTGTAACGATGTAAAAAAACCTGGCAGATAATCAAATCGATAGTCAAATCTGAAAACACTGACTCATTTATAAAAGAAATCATTATTAATGGTAATGCAATAAAAGATCGTGAACTAATGGCTGATCAATTTAACTCCTACTTCACGAATCTACCAAATTCACTTGCGCTAAAAATACCCCCTCAAAGAAATTATTTCAAGACTATATGCCATCCTCTTCCTTGAACTCCTTTGTTATCCTACCTACTTGCCCTCAAGAGTTACTAACCATAAATAAAACCTTGAAAGTTACCCATAGTACTGGGCCTGATGACATCAATCCTTACCTAATCTCTCCCCTTATGGAACTTATTGCAGTTCCATTGAGTGATATAATTAACTGCTCACTTAGAAATGGTGAGGTTCCCTCAAACATTAAATTAGCTAAGGTGCTGCCTATTCATAAGCAGGGAAATAAAAATGAAATCTCCAACTTTAGACCCATTTCTATTTTGCCCTTTTTTTCTAAATTATTCGAAAGAGTCATGTATGACCGTTTGTTTTCTTTTATAAATAATAAAAAGATTCTTCACCCTTTTCAACATGGCTTTCAACCTGGCCACTCGACCTTTATGTCCTTATTGGACATACAAGATAAAATAACACAAGCCATGGATAACAATGAGTTCTCTATTGGTATTTTTCTGGATCTTGCTAAGGCCTTTGACACTGTTGACCACAAAATCTTACTCTCTAAATTAGAACATTATGGGGTCAGAGGCAAATCACTAGACTGGTTCAAAAGTTACTTAACTAACCGTTATCAACAAGTTTCATGCAATGGTAAATTATCCAACTTCCAACTTATCATGTTTGGTGTTCCTCAGGGATCTATTCTCGGACCTCTGTTATTCTTAATATACATTAATGAGCTTCCTAATTCCTCGACTCTACTTCACTATATTTTATTCGCTGACGATTCCAATGCATTTCTTTCACATGCCTCGTACGAAGAACTAATCAAAATAGCAAACGAAGAACTAGCAATGGCTAATGATTGGTTTAAAGCTAACAAACTCTCCCTAAATATTTCTAAAACGAACTTTATTATTTTCAGACCCAATAAAAACATTATTCCACCCTCTGATAATGTACTAAAAATAGACAACATAATAATTCCACAAGTCACTTCCTCAAAGTTTCTTGGGGTCCACATTGACCAACACCTGAAATGGAATACACACATACTAGAAATCACTAGGAAAATTTCAAAAAACATTGGCATTATTCGTAGAATATCCTACATTCTTCCTCCCCACATACTCAAGAACTTATACTTTACCCTTATCTATCCTTACTTGACTTACTGTAATTTCATCTGGACTTCAACTTACAACACCCACCTGATGAATCTAAGGGTCATTCAGAAAAAGGCCATAAGACTAATCACAGGTTCTGCTGTTAATTCCCATACCAGACCTCTGTATCTGAAATTTAATCTTTTAAATCTTTCTCAAATTAAGTTTATTCAAACTGGTGTGTTTATGTACCAATATGGCAGAAATCTCCTCCCTCCTGCTTTTCTCTCCTATTTTAGCCCAATTATGCCTATCAATGACACTAGAAGCAATAGAGAATACTCATGCATCTTCGCAAGAACAGACTCACGTAAGTTCTCAATCAAATACCAAGGCCCTCTCGTTTGGAATAACCTTCCTTTGGTCATTCGTGAGGCTAAGAGCCTCGTTCATTTTAAACACTTGATCCGTGCACACGCAATGAGTATTATTATGTAGCTCTTAGTGCTATCTATATCTCATTCTATTGATTGCCCGTTATCCAATATAAAGTGTACTGCCTGATACAATTATAAGGTTGTAAATACTTGCTATACTTAATGTTCTCGGTCTTGGCAGTGCCGTGTTGTTTTTATGTTCTCATGACAGTGCTTAGTTTTGTTAGCATTTTGATTTCTGGTTCTTTCTTTTTTGTTTCAGTTCTTTGATTTAGTTAAGCAGGGATGGAATTCCTCTGCCGTCCATTTAGTTCTCGAAAATAACTTGCAAGTTTTGCTATATAGTTAATGCAATTAGGCCCCTATTCAGCGGGACTTGTCCCTTCGGGTGTGCCCTTAAATGCTCCCTCAATCCGACTATTTATAGATAAACTTTTGTAATAATTTGCACTATGTTTGTGAAACTGTAATCTCATGCTATTAATTTTGTTTTGTTTCTGGGAACAATAAATTGATTGATTGATTGATTGATTGATTGAATATGTGGCTACTGCGCGTATTACCCGTTCGTTCAGTTCTCGACATTTCCTATTGCTTGGTTGAAGTATTCTGTTGGTCCTTGCAAAAAGTTAGTCGTTTGTATTTGCATTTTCTTGAAATTTGTCACAATGTCCATACGGTTGGATGTATGTATGTATATATGAGCACTTGTTTATAGCGCCCTTCAAGATTTCTACTCAGAGGCGCTCCCAACTACTACAGCGCGGACACTGAATCAAAGTTTCACGCCCAAGCGCATGAGCAATTGCGAGTGAAGGACTTGACCAGGTTCCCTACGCGGCGGCTTGAGGTGGATTCGAACCCGCAACACTCCGGCTGCAAGTCACCAAACATACCCCTACACCATCGCACCCCACATGGTGACATAAGAACAGCGATTGGAGTCAATAGTGCCATCCTTCCATTGAATTTGTTGTTATAGCGATACCATCGATTCCAGCGGTGTATTAATTCCAAGGGCAACTGGGTATATTGCATAACTGGGTATAATATTGCATTATGATGTATCAACTTTGGTTTACCTTTGGTGCTAGATCAGCGTTGGTTAATCTTTGGCTAAAATTCCGCCACACTAAATGAACGTCCAGCTCAACATTCAGTATAGGGCCTACTCTTAGTACACAGAGTACACAATGCAGAGTATACAACGCCGCGCCATGTGAATTGGTCATTAGTCGTTCCGGTAATATAACGTCCCGGTTAAGTGTCATCTGTTCTATTGTCGGCCCGTTCTACAATCACCCGTTAAAGTGTCGCCCGTTCAAATGACCATCGTTCAAATGTCCGTATACCTTTACAGGTTATCAAAGTGGAAGTGATTGACATATCACTCAGATGACTGCTTGAATATCCTTTTAATAAAATTGATCTTAGCAGGTTTTAACAACTGGCTTTGCACTGCAAAGACAGTACGTAATCATATGAATCGCAAGAGGTGAAAAAATAAGCAGACAACATTTGCAGAACGTGTAGTGCACGCGGCCTGGATTTGGGACGGGCCGGGGCAGTTCAGGCCGGAGCATGATTTTTTACCCGTGCTCATCTTCAGCGTATAATTAAGATCCAATACAGGGAAGACCAGTGAACATTCTGATCTATTTACATGTAAACAATAATGCAAATAAAATTCCTGAACTGTTCAAATTATCAGTAACACAATTGAACGTCGTATAATGATCTTAAAACAAACAGAAATTAACATTCACAGAAGCGTTTCACATTGTGTATGAAATACTTACAGAGGACTTTGATGACAGACGATGTACAAGTGATATCTGGAATGTTTGTAGCCAAACCTACGATCAGTTCTCCGTTAGTTTTAACTGCAAATGAAGTGATGCAAGTGAATGATGGAACCTCAGGTTCAGAAGCAACAACGAAATAAGACCGACATATGGTTTTTCCAGTTTCTTCAACTCCTTTCCAGACCATCGATGTTGTGGTTGTTTCATTGTATGTGACCACACTGTCCAACTGCTCTCCATCTCCTTCGACACTGCCATTCAGATACGCATTTGTCGTTGTTCTGTTTGTTCCATTGTATGTGACGTTACCTGTCGACATTATTCGATCTCCTTCCTCTTTTTCATTCTGAGGTTCAATTTTTGTACAATTAGGTTGAGTCTCTACCAACAAACATAGTATGAAGAAATAACAAAAAAATATCAGAACGTTCTTATGAAACTGACAAAATCATGAATCCCCATAAAAAACAGGTTTTAGGAAAATTTTAATATCACAATTTCGCGTCTGTTGTATGCTGAATGACCAATTTAAGTAAGTAAGTAAGTAAGAATATTCTTTTTGAGATGTACTAGAAAACCCACAGCACTGTACATGGCAAGATTAATACATTCAAACAAACAAAGAAATTTATATATACAAGCAAAGAATTGAATGGGAGAAATTAATGTGTTTCAGGGGAACCTAGGTAGCTTCTATACACCGATAAGCCATAGACTTCCAACTGGAGTTTGGAAGAGTAAAGTAGTCCTTTCAAGCGACTTAGCTGTTTATTTATTAACTATTTTTAAAGTCATTATAATGGCAGTAAGGATATTGGTCTTACAAGATGAATTCACAGAACGTTTAGCAAAACATCTAATGAAGAGAGTGGGAATTGTCAGTCGATTTGCATTAATTAGAAATTTAGAAGACAGTCTTTAACTAATAATACGCTAATTTTCTTATATTATGAGCAAATCTGAATCTAAGGTGGGCACAAAATTGTAGATAATGAACTGTCTCAAGGTCCCTGGAAAGTATGTCTCAAAGGAGTCTGAGCCAGTGCACTCCGCCTTGGAAGCCCATTTCAAGCGCTCTAACAATTAGGTAGTGTGAAAAATTCAATGCCAACCATTTTTAACAGCAGTCGAAAAATCTTCCACTCCTTTCCAAACCATCGATACTCTGTTTGTTTCTTTGGATGTCACCATACAGTTTAACTGCACTCCATCTTCTTCGACCGTGTCATCCTTCGACGCATTTGTCGTGCATGTTGGTCGAGTCTCTTAAAGTCACATATTATATAAAGAAATAATTAGGCACACACTCTATAAGGAAAAAATATCAGAACGTTCTAAAATATTTACAATTATGAATATCATTATAACAAAATAGCAAGGTTTTCTGAAAATACTAATTTCACAATTTTCTACTTGTAATGTACCGAATTGCCAGTTTACGTACTCGTTTATTGGAAAGCCCCAGACCATTTAAAAATGATGCAAGGTCAGTGGCTATAATTATTTGCATCTGAGGTGCGCTAGAAATTATGGGCAATGAACTCAATGAAAAGAGGCTGAATACTATCGAAAAGCGCAAGCTCTCTAACAACTGGGCTGCCATGTTTTACAAGACTTGTGAGTTAACAAGGCTAAGGTCTAGAATTTGAACCAGTTTACATGTCACTGGATATGTTTATGTGCATCTGAGACTCTGAGGTGCACTATAGCATTGTTTGTAAATGAATGGAAAAATAACATACCGGACCTGTGATAAAAACTGACTCAGAATAATATGACATGCATACCCAAAAAAAGTAGGAGGGTCTCGGATGCTGTCTGCCAATCTATCTGGCCTCCTACCTAATTGAAAAAAATTGTATAACTGATTAATTTACCTTATGGACCGCATAACCAATTAGGCACGTCAATCCTTCCATGCCCTAAGTTTCTTCGTGGAACATGACCTATCCGGTCCTCAGCTCCACGATGTTGTACGTGCCACTACCTTAGCCACTTCAAAATAGCCAGCGCCTAGTGACAACTCAGAAGTCGACTGCAAGAGTTGATACATAGACTGATACGCATTCATTGCCTCTCTGAGTCCTCCCCAACGTATGAACAACTAAAGTAAGTAAGTAAGTAAGTAAGTGTATTCTTTATTAAACCAATTGCATATTCGCACTTTGGTGTACATACACTTATACAGAGTACAACATTCTTATTATAAACGATCTGCGTGTGAAATTGTCCGCTTGTGGAATAAAACGGTCATGTAATCTCGGGCGCAGGGAGTAGGGAGCGGCTTTTTTTGTGGGGAGGGGGGAGTAGCCCATGGAGTACATGCCCCGGGTTTCCCAAGACCGCAGAGAAGAGGCGTGAGTCAGCAGTGTGGCAAAGATGTTCAAACGATGGACTGTCCTCTGGCAGGTACCGCAAACGAATAAGACGCCGCATAGCCGACTGAAGACGGTTCTTTTCTTGTTGCCCTGCAAACCTCTCCAAACCGGAGCGACATAGAGCATTCGGGCCACCGTTGTAGCACGAACCACGTCGTATAGCATTGGGCCTGAAAGACCATGCGCCAAGAGGATGCGCAAGGCATACAGCGATTGTCTGGCCCTACAACATATACGGGTGATGTGTGACTCGACACTCAAAGCTTCATTCATTGTAACGCCCAAGATGACCATGCTGGAGACCCTTGTCAGTCCCGGAGTGGTACTCGGAACCGCGACACGCGCAGCACGCCCCCGTGGCCGACGAATCACCATCTCAAAGGTCTTTTTTGAGTTCAATTTTAGGTTAAAGGTTGCAGCCCACTCTGTGACGTGGTCTAGTTCTGCTGCGATCGTAATAACGCCGACACTCGCCTCTTTGAGGCTGTCCTGACGGATTTGGACCACGTCCTGCACCAAATACCACCAATAACTAAACCAACTACTGCTTCCTTCTCCCGTGCCATGACCGCATCATCACCCCAGCTGACAGCCTGATGCGCCCAACATTTATTGTTAGGATGTGATTAGATTTTTAACTGTGTCTATTAGATGTAAATATAAAGAATATACTTACCTACATACTTAATCATGCATACGCACATACATTTATGTTATTATATATGTGTATAGGCCTACGTACTTATCTTCACAGAGACATAGACTTCTTACATGTACACATTGTACAATGTACGTATACATTGTACATGCATCCATAACACGTAACCACATATTCGTGCCTAAACACATCCATACGCACACATATGTATACATGAACACTGAACAGGCATACGTACAGATATATACCAACACGTATAATACATGTACAGTAACTGTTGTACACTTCTAATTATCTATGTATACATAAGTATTGTAAATTAACAATGTGACTGAGGCTTCACGGAAAAATAAGTTCTGTTTGAATTATTATTACCATAGACTCGCTTAATAAAACATAACATACTCAGTATAATAAGATGAGCAGATTTGTCAACTGTCTTTGATGAAATGAAAGCTCTGCAAATAAAGCGTCCGGCGTCCTTCAGTTGAACGTTTTTAATAATCAAATAATTATAACAACCAGATTTTTTATCGACACTGTATCGTTCTCTGAAAGCACTGGATATTATCCCAAGGTGGTTGAAAACAGTCGTCGAGCTACCTGCACTATATTTCGACCATTCAATTCTGGTACAGTTTCGAGATGGAGATAAACATTTCAAGGTAACATTTGAGCCAACAACACTCAATGTGTTCTTAGGTCCTTCCAGTTGAATTCCTTGAGCACCTGCAAGGAAAAGGAAAAGAAATTTTGTCTGACTCGCAATTGTGAACACTTTAACTTAATTGTACTCATCAAGTGAGACATTCAAATATATAAACACAGTAGGCTACGTGCAATTACATGACATTTGGTTTCAAAAACCAAGAAAGAAATCTCACCAGCTGAAGACGAGTTTCTAAGCAAATTACAATAGCTGAAAGCATGAGTAATTTATATTCAATAACCTGTGACAGTAAATAGCAGGCCTATTACGGTAACGAAAAGTTCCATCCTCTCAGAATAACTACAACTTGTGTATCATCCCGGAAGTAAATGATTATCTGTTATTAGCCAAGATTTATATTTGTTAAAACATTTATATGCATTAATATTCATCACTTAGCACAAATGTCTAGCTCGTTTGTCTGTCTTCTGTTTCATGTGCTTATCTAGGCTTATAGCCTGCATGTACATGTCCCCATATTCAGATTCTATTTCTATGCCATCATGTCCTTAATTGGTGCAAAACCTTTTTTCTCATATTCGTTGGCGTGTTAATCGTTTCCTAAGGCTGCGTGAACTGACTGCTTTCTCACCCTGTTATAAAATGTAGAATATTTTATAGTTGAAGCCTGATTTATGCAATATAATAATAATAATATTATTAGGGCTGAAGATCTTTTAAATCTGCATAATTTCTCAAGATGTGCGCAGAAGGCAGAAGAAGAATTTACAATGGATTAAACAGTCGTAAGCAATAAATTTGAACGCCCGTATTGTTGCATCTTACAATCTTAAGCATCAGGGAAACGGAGAATTAAGTAGTAGGAATAGTGGTAGTAGTTACAATAGTAGTGGTGGTAGCATTACGGTAGTAGTTGTTACTATAGTAGTAGTGGTGGCGGTTCTCGTGGCAGTTGTAGTATTCCAAAAAGCCGCTCCCCTACACCCTGCGCCCGAGATTACATGACCGTTTTATTCCACAAGCGGACAATCTCTCACGCAGATCGTTTATAATAAGAATGTTATACTCTGTATAAATGTATGTACACCAAAGTGCGGATATGCAATTGGTTGAATAAAGAATATACTTTCTTTACTTACTTAGTAGTTACAGTAAGACTGGTTATTCGTAGTATATATATATATATATAAATATATATATATATATATTATATATATATATATATATATATATATATGTATGTATGTATGCATGTATGTATGTATGTATGTATGTATGTATGTATGTATGCATGTATGCATGTATGTATGTGTGTAGGTGTGTGTATGTATGTGCGTCAATGTTAATTGGCGTATATTATTAATATTATTATTATTATTATTATTATTATTATTATTATTATTATTATTATTATTATTATTATTATTATTATTATTATTATTATTATTATTATTATTATTATTATTATTATTATTATTATTAAATAAATTTGTAACGCGCGCAAGGTCACACCGAAATGTGAATCTGAGGCGCGGATAGTCATACATAGGATACATACTATATTCTGGTGTTCATTGCATTATGATTACTGGAAATCAGGAATGAACAATATTTCCTTCAATATAACATTATGTAAAATAGTATATTATTTTTAGATCTAGTTTGCGTAACACGATACAGGAAATGGTTTACAACTATGTAGCCTACATTACTGTTGTGTTTATGTAATCGTGCGGACGTTTCTATTACCCTGCATATATCTTTCTCTTCAATCTGATTCTTAGGTTACGGCAGCAAATTGTAGCCTAAGTTATTATTAGGTGCTTGCCTTACAGTTTGTCAGTTAGAGCAACTAAATGGTTTAAGCAAGCTATATTCACATTTACTCTGATAATCCAACCATGCTCTCGTCAGTTTCAGCAACGTAAATAGTTACAGACTTCGCCTTCCTGACAGGCATTATAATTATTATGAAAATACACTTTAGTCAGAAGTAGGCCTAATTCCCGGAACCGGCGACATCCGCCGCCGCTAAGTCGAAGCCAGTCGCTAAGCCATCGGCTGTTAGGGGCTCCGTTCACTTAATGTTTTGCTAATTGTCGTAGTTTCAGAGTGTCGACTTGACAAAGACATCAGCAGCAGGTCAGGAACAACACTTGCTTATAATTATTGAGGCATGAGTCATCGTGTAAAAGACAAACAGTCTAATAATCACTCGATGTCAGATCACCAGTTCTTTCATTACTACCTCCTCGAGTGGTATCTACAACGCTGCATGACGTCACGCAATCGTCTTAATCGAAATGGCGGCTTTTCGTGCAGGCAAACGTAGCACGGTTGAAAGTACGTTGGCTTCAACGTCTGCGGTCAGTCCACTAAGTTGCCAAGTCAGTCGCCAAATCATGAAGTCAGTCGGTTATTCCTCACCGATTGACGCCGGGACAACTATGTGACTTCAAACCATTTAGCAACTGTCACATCCATCGCTACGAAGGCAAACCGTTAAAGATGCAGTAGTCTAAGCTTAATTGACAATAATGGCAGACTTCATTCCAATGGAATGGCATTTGCAGAAACGCATTATTAAGCTACGTAAAAATGCTCTATTGAATTGTTTCACTTGCATTTAGTGGTGTTCATACTTCTCTTGCAGCAGACGCACATAATTATACTAAAATCGGTTGAATACACTTGGTTATTAAAGACTCTAGATAAAACGCATGAAACAATTTCTGTACAAATTTATCTTTGAATGTTACTTCAATTACAAAGTACACTGCGGAGGTCATCTGGGGAATTTACTTGGATGTATATTGATGCTAAGCAATAAAGCTGCCTTACTACGTTTTGGATGTACCGTTTATGCTCTCTGCTACGGATCAGTCTAGGGGCTTTGCCCGCGTTGACCCATCAGCTTGGAAATGTCTTTCCCAGTCTTGAGTTACTAATCCTCTCACCTGCTCAGTTCCGGAGACGCCTTGAGACTTTCTTGTTCGCTGACACAGGCACTGACGTGGGTCGACAATGATGCAGATTTTGAGCGGCGTTATATAAATGTTTGATGGCAATCACAATTGCAACAAATTATAGACGAAAATGGAGGCACAAATAGCCCCGAAATAGAAATGAAAAGCCTTCGGTGCCATAGAACCAATAATCACTGATTCAGTCGAAATATCCCAACTTTAGAAAGAAGGTCTGGACAATTTATTTGGTTTGGTTTATTGTCTTTGTTCAAGCGACTCATATACGTTCACGTCTCTATTATCTCGCAAGCTCTCATAGGTTGTCTCCTGTTCTCCAACCTGTAATACAATGCAAAATATTTCTTATAGATCTACTTCTGCCTCGATAACAGAACTTAACAAAGACTGAAAATCTTCTAATTGTCAATAATATCGACAGATGCACGCCAAATGGAGACGATGAATTAAAGAAGACTGCGATGCAAAACAATCACCAAGATTAAATTTGAACATTTGCATAGTTCCATCTTAAAACCTGACTTAAAGTCGGCAAGACGGGTAATTCAAGTATACTTTAGTAGAAGAAAAAGACCAGTCCCTTAAGCTAGCTAGGTTGCGAGGCAGCCACGGCTATTAAGTGCGAGCAACTTATTTTTCTTTGCCCCGGTATATTGAGAGCGGGTGGCCAGTCCTCTCTTCACCACCGGATCTTTCCACCAACAGTGTACAGTCAGTGTACTCATTAGAGCAAAGTTGGTAGGGGCGCAGGCGGAGTAAACAAAGCTGGAAATAATGTGTCTGCTCTGGCGGAGATTTTAAGCCATAACCTCGTGATTGACAGTCAAGTACTCTGACCAGTTGACTATTGAGTATTCCCGAAAGTTAGGCAAAAACGCTTACCAACATAAACTATGGACGTCTGTGTAATATCTGTTTACTTCCTGATTCAAGCGAACGCAGTAAACTCGTGAGATGCCTTATGAATGCAGGCTTAACTTCGCAGCCGTAATTACTAGGCCTACTATTACCACCGCCACCACCACCACCACCACCACCACCACCACCACCGCCACCGCCAACGATGGTCAATCGTTGAAATGCTTCCGGATAAAAATCGATCTGGACTCGCTTTTCTGTCTTATTTTGGTTTAGGCCTATGTCGAAACCGTTGGGTTTTAGCAACTTTCGGCTTCGTCTAAGTAGGTGCATAAGCCAAAGCATAATTTGGACACCGCAGCGCCTGCTTCTATTCATACATGGTATGACATACATACCTAGACACACATACAAACACACATTCATACACACACCCAAACACACCCACACAGTGAATGAATGAATGACTTACTAATAAAGCTCCTGTTCTTGGAATCGACGGATGCATAGCTGATAGTTGATGAGAGGCAGGGCTTATCTCTTGCTCCATGTGTCGCACAGCGCCATCTATCGAACAAGAAATCATAGTTTCACTATTTACGTCCCTTATCGATGCTCGTGGAACATTTCTACGCTTCACAAACGTTTATATATTTGTCTTTGCTAGTGCGTTACTTTCCAAGTTCACACACGCACACACGAATATGCGGCGCTAAGTAGGCCTAGTTGGACGTGAAAAATGGGTCAAGTAACTACACAGTAAACGCAGCTAATCGGTTCCAGATTGGTTAAAACACTGTAACGCAGAGAGTGGGCCTGCGGGTTCGAAGCTTGTCCGAGGCAGTTACTGTGTAGGACCTTGAGCAAGTCCCACACTCACAATTGCTCTGCGCCATCGATGCTTCGTCGTATGGTAGTGTGCATTTTTGAACTTTGGAAGGACGACAATGTCAAATACAGTTGTATTGAATAATCTGTATTCTATGCGTTTCAGTACAAATTCACTAGCCAGTCGATATATAAAATAATTGCTCCTATGTATCTCACTGTTGCATTTGTATGTGTGTGTGTGTGTTGGTGTGTATGGATGTATGTACGTTTGTATGTGTGTGTAGGTATGTCGCTGTGTGTACGTATTTCGCTGTCAATAGATTCTTACCCAGAGACTTATCAGCAGGCCTTGAGTGAAACTCTACATATCGCAGCTTGACTAAGATGGCAGAGGCAACAGACGCCATAAGGATGGCTGCAAAAAATCCGATTCCAACGCCGATTCCAATGCCAACTCCTGGGCGACTTTCTGATGGACATGTACTGATGGAAGTCAATTCACCTGCAAAGTGTAAAAATTGACTATTTATTTATGAAACGCAAAAGGAATCTGGAATTTGGTATAGACAATTATGTTTGCACGTAGATCCATAACGTTTTGTGTCACACTCTCGTAGCGGTAGTAATGAGCAAGGAAGCCGGCGGTACCGCGATACAATAGGTTGTGGATGAATCATACACAAGGAATAAATGGTTTACACATCTAATTTACCTGCTGTGATCTCTGCGTGAAACGAATGACAAAAGACAGCCCAATTTAAACTACCTACTAAAAAGAAACAATGGATCAATTGCGCATAAAATTAATTTTAATAAGTTTGTTGCTACCTGAATTCTTAACCTGGAACTCGTGTGAAGCTACATTGTAGCTCTTTCCTCTCACGGCATTGGCTGCAACACATCTGTACCGCTTGGAAGTGACTTTGATAACAGCAAAGTCACTTCCCTTCTGATTCTGAATATCCATCCATGTACCATCGTTTTCCATTTCCTGCCATTTGAAAGTTGGCAATGGTCGTCCTTTTGCCGTGCAAGTAATAACGCTCCCAGGAGAATAATAAGACAGTGATGGCGACAAAGAAACATTCCTAACCGAATCTGAAAGAACATTTAGAACAAAGACTTAGATAGTGACGTAAAGACACTGTTATCAATAATCTGATCCATATAACATCAGCGATGCAAATACATATTACTGCTCATTATGTTAATATGTTCACCAATTACATTTCAACTGCCATTATATTTCCCCGCAGTAAGGATAATCCCGTAATAATCGAAAATTGCGCTAGGAACTGGGTAGCCTACCTGGAAGATCAAAGCCTGTCCTCCTCAGCGTAAGCGAACGAGCCTCGAAATACAACGACATTATGGCCCCAGATACAGATGGACAGAGGCTGGAGAAGGATATTGACCTCACGTGACTCTCCAGAGATAGTCCAAAGGCGGTGGCCAAACTCACGGATGAAATCAACGATGGCAGAATTAGTTGTGCCCTGTTTTATATGCGACGGGTAGCAAAAGGTGTGAAAGTGGCAACCCCAATTACTTTTCATTGATGGCCTGATGACAAAGAAATGCACGAAAGTCAATTTGCAAACGAGGCCATGGTTTGTCATCATGTCCAAACAAATCCTCGCAGTGATAATTATTTGCGATGACTGGAAGTATCTAGCCCCAATCGTTGCGCAACTGGTAACCACTCACTCACTGTCAAGCTTAGGCTACAGGATTCAAATTTAATTGGATTGGCTGTCAAATATTCACCCGTGTGAGGAAAATTGACTGCCGTCAAACTTGCACAATCAGGCGGTTTGTCGTTGATGTCTTCCCAAACTGCTGACCTATGAGCTTCAATAATGGGCCCCTCCCAGATTGACTTCTTGGTTGGCTTAGGGGTCGTCCATAAATGACGTCACGCACCTAGGGGGGGAGGGGGTCGGAAATTTGTGACGATGTGTGACGTGGGGGAGGGGGTCAGCCAAGTGTGACGTCACATCACGTCTGTGTAATTAAATTTAACAATTAACAACAATTTAATCTTAAAATAACAGCTCTAATTTTGAGTATTAAAATTTTCATAATTTTTGATTATTTTAATGTATAGACTACGGGCACCATTATTAATAATTTTCTAATTATTTAAATATTTGTCACCATAAGATTTTTAAATACTTATTACAATGACAATAAATGGGCATTGAAACATGTTTTATTATCATGTGGAAGTTTCGTTTTAGGGGGGTCAGAGCTTTGTGACGTCATTTTTCAGGTGGGTGTGTGACTTTTTGTGACGAAGTGTGACGAGGGGAGGGGGTCAAAATCGGCCAAAATAGCGTGACGTCATTTATGGACGGCCCCTTATGAGCAGTTTTTGAGAGGAAATTTACATTCTTTCTGGAGGTTAACAACATGGACGAAATACTTACAGAGTACTTTGACGGCCGGTGTTTCACAAGTGGCAACTGGAATGTTCGTAGCCAAATTTGTATATTCATTATTAATTTTAAATGAAGTGATGCAGCTGAATGATGGAATCTCAGGCGCTGAAGCAGCAAAAGAGAAAGAGCGACTCATGGTTATTCCTTTTTCCACCGCAGCCGGAGCATCTGGAACGCCTTTCCAGGCCATCGATGCTCTGTTTGTTCCATTGTATATCACCTCACATGCTAACTGCACTCCATCTCCTTTCACTGTATTATCCTCGGATGCATTTATCGTACATTTCGGTTGAGTCTCTACAATCGTATACATTGGGTCCATATCACAAATAATTAAAAAAAACCCAGAGCGCTCCTGTTTATATTTTACAATCATCAACACAATGAACACAATTGCCACTTTTAGTAAAAATTTCAATACTGGTAGTATAATGAATTCTCGGCTTAATTACATTTCTGTAACAAATCGTGTGAACTGAAAAATGTCTGAACGCTACTTGAAAGTAGAGAGTGACATGGGGAATTTCCCCGCGGGGAAACCGCGGTAACCGCGGTAAATCCCGCGGTAATGGGGACAACAATTGCGGTAATACCGCGGTAATGGGGACAAAAATTGCGGCTATACCGCGGTAATGGGGTTTACTCTCGCGGTAATACCGCGGTAATGGGGAATGAGCCGGCAATAAACCCGGGTGATGTTGAGAACTTGAGAACTGATAAGGAGAGTTTATTAGTTTCTGAAGCCTACTAGTCAGAAATAGTCAGGACTTGGTTAATGCAAACTGTCCATCAGATAATAACAGACTAATGCAGTCAACAATACAAATAGTTTTGTAAGCTAAAAACTGTTATTTTTTAATTTGAATTTGTGTAAACTTTTGCGGGAATGTGATGTCGTCCTGCGGGGATGGGGTGGGGATGGGGAGCAAACCTGCGGGGATGGGGTGGGGATGGGGAGCAAACCTGCGGGGATGGGGCGGGGATGGGGACAAACCCTGCGGGGATGGGGTGGGGATGGGGACGACTAACTTGGTGCGGGGTGGGGATGGGGACGAGATTGTCTCCCCATGTCACTCTCTACTTGAAAGCAAACAGCTGAGCAGAACAAATTTTTATTCATTTTATATCATTTTTCATAATAATGATTAATTGATTAATTAATCGCAAGTTCAGAGATCATCAATGACGTGCTATCCAGACTATCTTGATAAATGACGAATCGTCAACTAAGAAATTTCTAGGCGCTACTTGAAGCCTTGCATAACCATCATAGCTGGTGATTGAGGCTCTCACCATAGAATATTGAAATAGCTTACTCAGAATAGTTAGATAAGCCGTGGTTCCATTTGTGCGTTTCGATATGACAGATGTACATCCGAAGAGTCCATCATCGGTCAGGTCAACATTTCTAATAACCAAATGACATCCTGGTGAATAATTATCGACGCTGTACCGATCTTGATAACCGTTAGATATTCCCTCACGATCTCTAAAGATAAGAATCGGACTGACACCAGGAATATATTTCTGCCAGTCTATTCTACTACAGTTTCTCGATAGGGATAAGCATTTCAAGGTAACGTTTGAGCCAACAACGCTCACTGTGTTCTCAAGTCCCTCTAACTGATTTTCCTGTGCACCTAAAATACGTGAAAAAACCGAAAATATATCAGTTAAAGTCTATTACAGATAATAGAACCGATGCCTTTTATCAGTATGTTTTAAGCGATGTGAGATGGCAAAATTCTTCCAAAGACCAGCAAACTACATCAACATGAGAGCATTTTAATTTTGCGAGGAATATTTACAAGCAGGCTGTAACACGTTTAAATAGGCTTAGAGCACAACGTTTCGCATAATATCGTCGTGTTATTAACCTCGAATTCACCCACCATTGCCGTAATTGCGGAATACTAATGATAGTCTTATTTAGCCTACAATGGACACCTATAATTGCCGAGTTAGACAACCATCTGTCGAGGTTTCCGTTAGTGCAGTCACTGCAGTCACATCATTATAATTATTTGGTGTCTAAAACCAAGCCAGAAATAGCATTAATTCAAGACGATTTTTAAAATAGCTTCTAATAAATAGTTCGATACATTAGTTGTATTCGTGATGCACTTGCCTGCAGCTGTAAGAAGGATTGCGATAACGAGTAGTTCCATTCTCTGAGAGTTTCTGCAATTTTATATTTCTGGCCTGTAGTACACGATTATTAAATGTTAGTGAGGAGTCAATTCACACCCCTCGCTATTTGACAACATCAATGTTGTAAACCTTAGCAATTGGAGTTCAAACGAAGTCTTCTTGTCTGTGCCTTTAGGTCTTCAGTTTCATATGCTTATTCCATAGGTTTCATATCCACATACTCAGGTTCAGTCTCTGTGTTGTCTTCGTTCGGTGTAACATCTGCAGATGGCAGACTAATTATTAATTGGGCTGGAGTTTATCAGTTGGAGGAAGCATACAATTACATGGCTTAAATACATGTACTTTATGATGAGATCATCTAATTAAACCCTGCATCCTCAGCTACAGGAACAGAGCAGTTCCTGTTTGGGTGATTAAAGTGACAGCATACAACGCCCGCCTTCAGTCTGACCGATCTACCGATTTTATATTATGAAAAACCATCTTGGTCAGAAGTCAAGCGATATTCTTTTACAAGAATTTGAAAACTGTTCTCTATCGCCGTAGTTGGGCTGGGAGCGCCTCTGAGTAGGTTATCTTGGAGGGGCGCTAAAAAGTCCTCTGAATGAATTCATTATGCTTTTGATGTGTCGCTTTTAAGACAAATCTGGGTAGTTCTTGTCTTTTGGGATTGGATAAAATGAATGTTTACAATGTCTACATTTTTACATATCGTCCAAATGGCCTCGACCATGATACACATTATTCAATGAATTTTATCGGGTAAGATACTTCTCCACCGCTGCCCGTTTGAACGGGAACCACGACTTTTAAGGTCCTTGTGAACGTTAGCTGTTCAGGGTATAAAAAATATTATATATTATGGTTGTCAAATTATCATGTTCTTTTTGTTCTTGATGCTTTAAAGAGTATTTAGACCGATACGTAAACTTCTGCCTCGTTAATCGTGTCTGTTCGTATTTCCATAAGCGCAACTAGATCAAATTTTATGTAAAGAGAAGCCCTATATACCATCAGTTGAAGACTTTAAAATAGATTGTTATATTGCACGTTAGCGTAAGTCGTGATTTATATTCACTTGCCTATTAACATCAAGGAGGATGTAACTTTGTGTAATAGGCTTTTAGTACACAACTGTCAAATGTAGGCTAACCTCAAGAGTTATTTACACGCCCTTCTATTTTTGCCTACAATTAGTGTTCAAATGAGGCCTAATTGTCTAATCTGTCTAACCAGAACGCCCAAGCATCATCATATCACTCCCATCCTCAAATCACTCCATTGGTTAAAAATCCCAGAGCGAATTCACTTCAAAGTCTTATCACTAACCTACAACTCTCTACAATACTCCCAGCCCAGATACCTTCGAGACCTCTTCACCATCCAGCCAACCCGCTCTACCAGATCTTCCTCCATTCTCACTCTCTCTCGACCTCCTGTCACTACTCATCTCAAGTTCTCCAACCGAGCAATATCCAACACTGCACCACGTCTCTGGAACGACCTACCTCCTGAATTCCGCACTTTTTCGGTTCCTCAACCATCATCTCCAATCACCCACCATCATCCGCATCAGGCTCCTCTATCCATCACCGCCAAGACTTTCCACTCAAAACTAAAGTCTCTCCTCTTCAAGAACTCTTACCCCGACTCAACTGATCATCTACCTTCAAACTCTCGACCTAAACGACACCCACCTTAGCAGCTACTCTGACCCCTCTGATCCTCTGGAAACCGGACTCGGACCTCCTCGGACTATTCTTTTGGACAACCCTTCTGACTAGACGCAGCGCTCGTGAATAAGCTGGTGCCCTGCGCTTGGCTTTCGAGTGGCGCTTTAGAAATTTGGAGATTACGATTACGATTACGATTACGATTAATCTATTTCGAGATCATCGGACGTGACAATCTGAGGACAATGGCGGTTCTTTTATTTGCACCCATCACAATCAAATGGCTGCCATCAGGAAGTGATGGTTATGATACTTATAACCGTTTCACAGAAAGTTACACTCGAAAACTGTGGTAGAAATACCCCTGCTGAGGAGTAAATGAACCTTTGGTGTCATGCTACTAATTTTCCGGGTTCCTTCTAAATTACACGTGTGCTAGAAATCAGTACAAAGTTACGGGATTTTCTTTGGCTTGGCGTGTGCATTCGTTCGTGTCCATATCATCTATCATCTTCCAAGTTAGTCCAAGCTGACTCCTGGTCTCCAGCCTGTCTCTAGTAACGCAATTGTATTCGCATAGTTCTAACTTTATTCAACAAATTAGTGAGGTAGAGAAACTTTCAATTTTGCATAACTCATACAGATGTGCGCCAAAAGCAGACAAAAATAGAGTGGAATGTAGGGTGAAGCAGTCATGAACTTTACTTTTAGATGATCTATGGGTCTACAATTCCATTCTACATCCTGATTCATGATTATTGTGCACGAAACCCGTATGTTGTCAGTTACATAAGCAGAGTCGATGTAGTTCAGCATTTACTGAATAGTTACGTAATAAACTAAATTTAAAATGTCGGCATAATGAATAATAATATCTAACCCTTGAACCACACAGTTGTGTATTTTATCTGGTCATAAAATCCTGAAACATGTGGGCTAATGATATGCATATTGCGTTGTTTCCTAAACAGGCCTTGCTCATTATCTAACAGTCAGCGGTCCGCGATTAATGTAATGAGAAAACTAATAAGCTGGTCAAAATATTGCAATATATATTGTTATATCCTTCTTCCAACCACCTACAGGCATCACCCGATGGCGCACCAAAGCCAAGCCGTAATCAGGTCAATGTCGGCAAGACAAAGTCTGTTAAAACAGAGAGAGGAAGATCAGGTTCACTGGGCAGAAACTGAACGAGGGGACTAATTTAAAATTTCCGCATTGATGGAAAGTCCTATCGCTAATCTAGAACTCCATACAATGCTCACACCCGAAGTACCTTCGCAAGCTCTTCACCATCTAGCCATCCCGCTCTACCCTCATCGTCCTATCTCACCCTCTCCCGTCTCTCGTTAAGTACTCATCTCAAGTTGTCCAACCGATCCATACCCCACACTGGGCCTCGACTCTGAATCTAGCTTCTCCATGAATTCCGCATATTCTCAGTTCTTCCACCAATACTGTCACTGACAGTTGGGCAATGCCTCTAAATACCTTTCAGACTAGATGCGAAAGCCGTTATCTGCAACCTCAGCGCGCTCTTTACGCTCTGCAGATCGGCTTGATCTCTTTGTTTCTATAGAACTAGGACTGATCTGGGCCAGCACCGGGCGTTTGCCATGCTGGGTGTCGCCATTTGGAATGACCTTACCCCTCACTAAGGGCTAAACTAATTATTCATTTTCCTCCTCGGTATCTCGCTCTTTGAAGGCGTTTCTTTTCCCCAGGGCTTCCACGCTGAGAGCGCCTCTGAATAGTCATTTTGCGAGAGGCGCTTTAAAAATAATTTGATACGATCAGCATCAGGCTCCTTTACTTATCACCACATAGGCTTTCCACTTCAATTCAAAGTCTCACCTCTTCAAGAATTCCTATTCTAATCCATCCGATCCTCCGCATTCCAAGTTTCCTCGTCCTCAAAGAAATTGCCGTAGCAGCTGCACTGCCCCCTATCTTTGGATGGCAAACCTTACACGGACCTCCACCGGGTATCGATAACTAGAGAGCGCCTTCACGGCTATCTTCAAAAAACTTACATTGTATCTTTGTCGATTATCCTCAATTATAGGCCATCTCTCTCGATCTTAAGGAACTGATCCTTTGGGTGTTAACCTGATTACGGCTTGGTTTTATGACGAGTATGTATGTTCGTGTCCTGGCTGGGATATGGCAGAGGTTGTCATAAGGAAAATAAGTCATAGGCCGAAACTTGTCGTTAGGTTGCATCGAGCTTATTCACCATAGGCTTTCTATGTCTAAACGGACCGACCTCCTGGATATTGAACTGAACGCGAGGGTTGATGTCTTGTTAATTAACGTCGGTATCAGGGTCCAGGGAAGCAAGTAATTAATAGCAATAACACCAGAACCTAACAAAAGTTACTAATTAATAGCAATTTCAATTAGTGACATAAGTCACTAATTAATAGTATTTACACAAAAACTTAACAAGAGTCAGCAATAGAACGACGGCCCTAACGTCTGATGACAAAATTAATCAATGTGCAAGCTATTCCGTGTAAAAACATTCATTGTATACACTCAATTGTTACAGATTTTTAGATCAAATGTACTAAACAAAATAGAAATATGTCTTTGAATGTAAAATAGTGCTTTCATAAATTGTCACGGCCGTGCCAATCTCTGGCATTAACTTGGATACATTATAATATCAACCATTTAGGCTACTGTAATACTCATCACTGCTTCACGGTAAGTTACAGACCGAAATTAAGGTAGAAATACCCTAACTGAATAATAAATAAACCTTTGGTGTCATGCTATTAATATATCTCTGTGCACTATAAAGTCTAAATACAGCATGTGTTACAGCGTGGACTAAGGTGCGACCTATTTCTTTGGCTTGGCTTTCTGTCTGAGTTCAAGTGCCGCATATTCGTTGGCGTCTCTCTCTCCTCCCAGACTCGCGTAGGCTGACTCCTGTTCTCCAACCTGCAGTTTAATAAAGTGCACAATAGTTGATAGATCTGCCTTGATCTGTATAAATTCGTAAGGACAAAATTCTTATTTAAAGTCTATTTAAAAGTATATTTCTGCGGAGGTACGCCAGATTCAGACGGAAGAATTGAAGGAATAGAAGAAGAGCAGTACCGTCAGTTGGTCCGAGGTGCAAGATGGGTATCGAATGTAAGCCATTTCATTTTCTAAGCTTAGGCACACCAGGGCGGTTAACCAGTCCTCTCCCTTGCCATCTCATCTTCCCACCAACCCACGTCCCCCACCGGTGACAGTGTTCTCACTATAGTTGAGTTTGCTGGGGATGCAGATGTAGCCGAAAACTAGAAACATTGCTTCTGCCGTGGCGGGAATTTGACTTCTAATCTCTCGTTTCATACACAAACACAAACATAGACACACAGACACACGCACACACACACGCACTGTGAGACAAACACTAATCAACAACAATTTTGGACGACTGTATTATTCCAGTTTACTTCCTGATTCCCACAATCGCATTGAAAAACAGTGTGAAAGGCGATAATCATAACCTTAATAGTAAAGCTGCAGTGTCTCGTAATTATAACTTTCGATGTCGTTGATGTTATTGTTGCTGCTATTATAATTATAATTTAAATCATCATCATCATCATCATCATCATCATCATCATCATCATCATCATCATCATCATCATCATCATCATCATCATCATCATCATCATCATCATCATCATCATCATCATCATCATCATCATCATCATCATCATCATCATCATCATCATCATCATCATCAGGCCTATTCTTAGTTGCCCCGGAAGTACTAGAGATCCTCCTCCTCATCATCATTAACATTATGGTATTATTAAGCGCCACTATCCAATGCTCACAAATCAATTGATGGTGCTGAGGAATCGAAAGTGAAAGACTTGCTACAGTAACTACGCAGTAGCAGTCTGAGTGCAGGCATGAACCCGTACTCTCCGCGTTAAAAGTCGATCGCTCTAACCATTTGGCTGCCGTGTCCCAAAAAAAACTAAATGTAACGGGATATTTTGATATCACATCACATTAAACGGAATTCTTATCTCTTCTTTGATCTGAGTGATATGTAGGCCTACAATGTACATAATTATGTTTGGTCCTGAATTAAAGAAATGTAATAGGCTACTGTGTGATTCCTATAGATGCACCTAGAGGCAAATCCATCAATTTTAATATCCACCTAAATCTTAAAGTTCGAAAGCGCTACCTAAAGGTTAATCGCAGATAACCCGTTTAGTAACGAGCGCTGCGTCAAGTCGCACTGGGTTGTCCAAAAATACAGGAGAAAAACGTACTTTAAGAGCTAAGTGACTAAAGCCAGAAGCAGCAAAATCGTGAAATACACTCAATGAACGCAACGCAACTTCTTACAGTGAAGTAACTATGAAGCCCATTAATTTGCTTTCAAAGTCTTGACAACACACTTATCTTTGCTACGACAAAGTTTGTCTTGACCAAAGCAGTGTCTGCTTGCATCCGGCAATAAATCAACGAATTACTCACTAATGGAGTTTCTGTCTTGGGAATCGACGGATGCTTCGCTGACAGTTGATGAGACGAAGGGTTCATCTCTTGATCCATATGCTGCGTGCCGCCATCTACCGAGCAAGAAACTACAGCTGCAATATCTGTTCTGGCACTCATATTACATAATATTCGAGGTCATTCTGATATATAGGCTTCTGTGCGTATAGCCTATCTATACTGAGATGATTTACTAGGCTACTATTATTATAATAGAGCTATTGAAGTATGAAATATATGAAAGTATGAAAGTCAGATAAGCAGTTCCTTAGTCTTAATAAATTATAAGAAGATCCACTACAACATATTTTACAGATATTGATTCCGTAGGCCATCGTAACGCAATTAGTTGAAATAGACTGTGACTATGTAACTCACTCATGTGTTAGTAGGCCTATATATGTATCTGTAACATGTAGATCTCTTACCGACAGGCTTATTAGCTGGTCTGGGATGAAACTCTAGGTATCTGAGTCTGACCATAATGGCAAAGGCAATGGTTGCCAAAAGAATGGCAACGAGAAGTCCGATTCCTACGCCGATTCCAATACCTCCTGTAGTGCCAATTGCAAGGCGATCTTCTGAGGCAGTCGCCGATAATTTGTCTTTGAATTCTAAAAAATAAGTTGCTTGTCGGTAAGTGTCATTTTTTCATCGTAAATTATTATTAATAAGTCGGAAGAACAGACAATATATTATGCACACGCGATCGAAAATATGGTAAAGATATAAGGAATCTGCCTCACACTTATCCATTTATCGCCCCACAGGCATTCCATTTTAAAGTCTCACCTCTTCAAGAACTTCTACCTTAATCCGTCCAAACCTCTACCTTCCTAACTTTCTCGTCCTCAACGAAACCCGCCTTAGCAGCTGCTCTGAATCGACTCGGATCTCTAATGGACATCGATCTCTGTACAACCTGTCTGACACGACGTAGCGCTTGTGAATAAGCTGTAGCCCTGGGCTTAGTTTTAGAGTACCGTATAGCGCTTTAGATATTTGGAGTTTACATCAAATAAAATCATCTGCTTCAGCTTGGTTGCTTTGCATAGCTTGACTTTTAGCTTCTCTGTCTTAACGGATTTCGATGTGACTGCTTTAATAGATTATGACTGAGTAGGCCTATGATTTAAATTGAAACGACCGTTTGCTTGATGTTTTGTGCACTATGATAGCGGTGTTATAGAAGACATTAGGCTGGATTGAAATGTATTTAGAAATATTCTAATCTTCTTCGACTATGACCTTGCACTGAAAGTGAGTAAACCATCTTTGCGCTTGTCGGCTAGATTTGATCCAGCACTGGCGAATAAACTTAACTCGGTGACACGGGTTTAATGAAGCGCTCTGATTGAATTATACTTGACTATGTTACGTAACATTGAAAATAACAACTTCTATAGCGCCGGGGTCTAATGTTTAAGGCATCAACCGATTGCGAAAGAAACCCAAGCCGTAATGAGTTCAACATGCTGAACAAGAGTAGGCCTACACTGAGACAGTTTGGCGGATGAGCAATCTGACAAAGATAGGTTTCGTGTTGAAAAAGAATGTCCCAAAAGGCGACATACAAATGCTTAAACACGTGCATTAATGTAAGTTGCACGTGTTAAACATTGTTCCAAATTGTGTGTTTTTCTAGATTGGAATTATTGTTAAAGCGTGTGAAGCGAAATCACCACATCGAAAACTTTCCATTTGCCAAAAGTATTCAGAGAAACGGCGAACACGTCAGAAAAGCCACGGGAAACCTTTACCTGTGTTGTAACTCAGGAACATGCTTGAGGTTGCATTGTAGGTCCTTCCGTTGATGACATTCACTGCACTACACCTGTATCTCCTGAAACTCGAATCGCCCACAGAAAATTGACTGCCATTCTGATTCTGAATATCCATCCAGGCACCATCCTCTTCCAATTCCTGCCATTTGAAAATTGGTGATGGATGCCCCTTTGCCGTGCAAGTAATGACGCTTCCAGGAGAATAATTAAAAAGTGATGGCGACAAAGTAACATTTCTAACCGAATCTGAAACACAGTTTTAGATAATGATTGTAATCATAATGAAAATTTATATACCGCCACTTCAATAGAAATTCATCATAGACCTCTCAACTTAATGCCTTGAAACCACACACAAATAGAATGCTCTTCAAGCATTTGTATAATAAAAACAGAGATAGACTGAGGAGTTCGCGTTGCATTCATTCATTCAGAAAATTTATATAGCGCCTCTTCAAGAGGCCTACTCAGAGTCGGAGGCTGTTAGGCAAGATATGCCAGTTTGATGAACCGACCACAGCGTAATTTCTATGCTGACCGTGGAAGTACAGGTCGGTGGATCAACCTAGTTGCTTTCTTCAGCAGAGCTATGACATCTGTGAGCAGAGATGGAAGAGACTGAGACGCAAAATCCTTAAGATAAAATGCCTGCTAGACAGTTAAACATGAGCATTAAGATCTGAAACTCAATACACTTTGTATAGGTAACTAGTGCAGTTCAATCAATCAATCAATCAATCAATCAATTCTTTTATTTTGAACCAGCAATAGAACTCACAGTGTAATGTGCTAACATGAATGACTTGTTATGGTTTCAAAAAGGAGGCCTTAAAGGGATCATTAGATCCCGCTAAATAGGGACTCCTAATTACAAAGTCATGTTGCATAAAGAGTGATGGCAGTTCCTTCTACATAATTATACACTCTGTAATTGAGATGAGCATCAGGCCTGGTCGGTGGTCCTCTATAAATCGAGGAACGAGTCAGGCCGAGTTGGAGGGAAAATGTTGCCTTTCATATTTTTCTATCCTTGTGATAGAACTGAAGTCGCGATTTGTTGTTATTTAATGCATGTGTTACGGAATACAGACACAAGCTCGTTTTTAAAGCTGTATACGGTAATTGACAACTGCGATTCTCAGTGAATAGTTTGTGGATACAGCTTAGTAGGTCTCAGTAAGGTACAGTATCAATGGCCATAGATTTTCCTTATGAAAACAAACTGTGTGTAGATTTTCCTCATTTGTTTCCCTGAAATACTTTACAACTGTGTTATTGGCAGAAGCAACAGATTTAATACTAGACTAGTAATTGAAAGCTTTGATAAATTTGGAAAACATTAAAATTCCATGATACACAAACTGCATCATCGTTCACTAGTTTATTCGGTTTTCAAAAGTTATCAAAGTGAAAATCAATACGCTCACTCGACTCGCCCCTCGCTCACACAATCGTGAGATTCCACGCTGTAATTCACTGACATTTCCTTCAACCAACGACATGTTCTTTACCACTGTTCCCTCCTATCCGTCCTACATGTACTAGTTACTCCGCACCCGTCCCCATGCTTTTCCTTCCCTAACAAAAGCAGCTGTAATTTCATACCCAGAGTAGCCTACTATATAAAAACATATATATATTGATTCCCGTTCCTCAGTTACAATCCTAATGGCCTAATAATGTAAAACATGCCTATAGTTTTTTAAATTTTACTAAACATTGCCCTAATCTAATCTTATCTTTAACCATTCAAGGACCTCCGTGTGACAATGTAAATGTTGCGTACATGTCCGCTTATTTTGATAAATGAAAATTGATTGATTGATTGACAGGACAGAGATACAGTACATCACTAGGATGCTGTATAGGGGAAGGAGCACGAAGAGGAGAGAGAGAGACAGACAGAGAGAGAGACAGAGACAGAGACAGAGAGAGAGAGAGAGAGAGAGAGAGAGAGAGAGAGAGAGAGAGAGAGAGAGAGAGAGAGAGAGAGAGAGAGAGAGAGAGAGAGAGAGAGAGGATCTCCAGGACGATGGCAGATAACTCTAATTTATTTTATAACTTTAATTATTAATTACTTCATTGTATTGTAGTAACGTTTCTAGCTGTATGACCCATTTTTGCATTTGCAAGTAGAGTATTGAAGAATATACTTACTTACTTACTTACGTGACCGCCTCGATAATTTAGTATAAATTTTATCAGCTTATAACAGCTGGCTTCGAGCTTTAAAAATCGGAGAAAGTCACCTATTTAGCTAATGTTTCAACTATGATCCTACAACACTTCCAGAAGGTGTTAGGCATGCAAAACTAAATAAATATCATTTTTTGGATATTTTATCATGCAGTCATTATTTATTGGTTGCAATGAGGTCTGGATTTTGAACGGGTCGCGCTACTTAAATCCACAAATGCAGGTTAGAAAGCAACAAATAATAAACATATTAATCAGCTCAATATGATCTGCCTGTTAACAATTATACAAATAAAAGTGTCAAACTGTTCAAGCCTTCATCAAGAGCAATCTACCATACATTTCTTGACAACAAACAGAAATGAACATTCTCACCAAATTTTAACCTCAGGAATGAATAGCCTACTTACAGAGGACTTTAATGGCAGGTGTTACACATATGGCAACTGGAATGTTGTTTCTAGCCAAGCCTTCAATCTCTCTTCCATCACTTTCTTTAGTTTCACATGCAAACGAAGTTTCACAGATGAATGATGGAACCCCGTTTGAAGAAGCAACAACAGAGTAAGATCGACTTATGGTTTTTCCATTTTCCACAGCAGCCAGAGCATCTGCCACTCCTTTCCAGACCATCGATGGTCGATTTGTGCCATTGTATGTCATTTCACATGTCAACTGTACTCTATCTCCCTCCAACGTATTAAGCAGAAACGCGTTTATCATACATTTGGGTTGAGTCTCTACAATCATACGTAACATAAAGAGATAACTAAAATATCAGAAAGTTCTTATAAAACTTTTACAATGATTAATCCTAATAGCCTATAACAAAATAACCAGATTTTAGGAAAATTTTAAATTCATAATGTTTTACTTGTAAGAGACAGAATGATCAGTTTCAGCATTATTCGACAGACAGACACTCCCTGTCGCATTTGGAAAAGGAAACCAATCCCTAAAATGACTTATCTGTATAGTCCAGTGAATTAATAGTAAATAGCTCAACAGTGTGGTGGTTGGGACGCTGGACAGTTATTCGAGAGGTCGGGGTTCAAATACCCGCAAGGGCAGAAGTTTGGTTCGAGATTTCTGCTCCGCCTGTACCCGCTAGCCAGCTCAGCTATATACTTAATACACTGACCGTACACTGTAATTGGGAAGAGGAGACGGCGAGGGAGAGGACTGCACATCCGCCCTCATATGCAATGGCTAAGAAATTGAAATTGTTAACACTTCATATCCACTGGTCGCCTCTGGACTAGCCTAACAAGAAACTGCTCTTCTTTTCTTTTTACATATTGGCAGTAAGGAAAATTGTCTCAGAAGATGAATACACAGAAAGTTTAGCACACTATCCGAAAAGTGGGAAATGTCAGAGATACAGTTTACAAGCAAGGGGACATACAACCGATCAGCAATTTCATACATGTATATCAATAAACAAAAAGTCTTCCATTCTGAGATTCAAGGATCTTTAAACTGATGTGCATAAATTAGAAAACGGTGATTAGTTAGTCATTGTCCACCTCCTCTTCATCGTCGTCGTCCCCTCCCTCCTCCTCTTGCCCTGCAGCGCAGCACCGTCTAGCAGCGTTGTATTGCTTAGCAAACGCTCTTGCACCACTGTGCAGCCTTGTAGCACCGTGTTGAAAGTCATACCAGCTTCTTGACCTGTAGATCTGCACTGTCTTGCAACACCCTTTCAGCGCTGCAGCGCCTCTTGCCTTTCAGCGCTGCACTGCCTTGCAGGACCCTGTTGCAGACCCCACGCCTTTGTTTGGCCACGCCCTCTTGCCTTGCAACACCTGTTGCAAGCCGCCACTCCTTTTGCCTTGCAGTGCTGCACAGCCTTGCAGCACCTGTTGCAGACCCCAAGCCTCTGTTTGACCACTCCCTACTCTCATTGCAGCACCCTGTTGCACGCCACCGCGCCTCTTGCCTTGCAGCGCTGCACTGGCTTGCAACACCTTATCTCCTCCCCTTGCAACGCTTGCAGCACCAGACTATAAAAGGAGAACGATTCTTCACTCAGATAGTGTTTGCACTCCGACAGTGCCAGTCCCAAGCCTGGATAAAGGAGGAGGGCGACGCTAATGATCTTTGTAATCACACAGTGTCGTTAAACTGAAACTACTACTACTCAGATATGGACTCGCTTTTGTTTTTCACAGAAGGTTGTTTCACAAGCGGTTCTATGGGCGACGTTTCGCGGACAGTTTCACGGAAGTTTTCTGGGCGTCCCAGGCATTTTTCGTGGAGTTCCACAAGAGAACGGCCGAGCAATCGGACAAGCCAGCAGTCTAGTCGACAGTCGAGAACAGTTACCGTGCGCAGTCAAGGAAACAGCCGTCGAACAGTCATTCAGTCGAACTCGTTACGGGAACGAAAATTCTTCGGTACGGTGCGCGTTTAACTATTTCGTCGTTTCGTCGTCAGTCAGTTCCTCGGATGCGCACCGGGAAAACAGCAGCGTCTACGCCAGCCGGTCGCTTGGACGTTATCGTACGGAGAACTCACATCGGTGGTGAGTTTGAGGAAAGTTACTTCGGCAGACCGGCTGTTTGCTAGACACAGTCCTTGTTCGTGCGACGTGTACTATTTCTAAATAGTGCATTTCGAAGAGCTGCGATAATTGGAGTTTTCGTTACTTACTTGCGACGTGGAGACGCTTTAAGTTTTATCTGAAAACAAGACCGGTTTTCGCATTTTTTGTTCTTTTGCTGGATAGAGAATATTTGTTGAACAATATCGTCTTTTGCAGACCTGAAATGCACTATCTGGCAGATATTCTTTCCACTCGGAGTCATTAGCTTAGCCCTTCAGTAGGGAGAATAGCATGATAGTTTGGATTTGCTAAGGGGTATGCCGGACACCCCTTTACATTATTATTAAATTTAAACCATTTACGTTACAAGGTCAGTAAATCTGAATTTGGGTAACGGACTAGCTCAAAATCCCTTCACAGTAAGTGTCTCAAAACAGGCTGTCGCCTAACCGGCCAAGCGCTCTAACCATTCGGCTACGTTGCCCCCACATGACTTGTGAGTTTAAAATACGTGTTTAAATACATATCTATAACGATTTAACATGGCCCATTACTGAAATTTGAACCACTCTAGATATGACTGTATATATGTCTTTGTTACTTTGTAGACTAGTTAGATAATGCGGTGTATGAATTTTCAGATACATAAACACATACAGACAAAACATTAGAAATAATTTAATTTAATATATTAATATATATTCTTTGATCAAGCGCCTGACAAACGCACTGCGCTGTACATGTACATGTTATAGCGATTAAACAATTAACAAGAAAACAACTTACAGAAGACTTAAATCACGCCATGGACCAGCCTATGAAAGTTTAAATGTAAGACCTCAATGAAATATTTCTACTTAAAGAATCTTGATTTAGAAAGATATCTAAAAATGACAAATTGGTAAATGCTACTGAAAAGACAAAAGTATACATACATTCATTCATTCATTCTGAGAATTTATATAGCGCCTCTTAGAGATATCTACTATGCGCTAGCCTATTACGATGGTAAGTGTCACTACGAACAAAAAATTGCACCAGTTAGCAAAACAATGCACATTAACTGTCAGTGAGCTAGAGGAGTCACAACTGGAGGGCCAACGCAGACGCGTGGAACCAACCTACGGATTATCGTCGATAGAGTAGAGCGGCCACAAATGACAGCGTTCGCAAACACGGTGACGACGCAGACGAGCAGTCCGTCAATGGTAGAAGAAGACGCACGTCCGGCTTTTCGTCGCGGCACAAGGATCACGGAGAAGAAGGTATTCGTCGTGTGTCGGTCGGTAGATTGAAGCGCCTCCAGTGACTGAAGTCGAGGTAACTCCAATGGACCGCGTCGGTCGTTCTCCACCGATACGAAAACACTCGGCTACAGGCTGCGTGCACGGTCCGTTATTGCTGAGGCACTGTTCACATCAGAGGGATGGGTTGATGCAGTATGCGAACTAGTTATAATTTTAATAGTAAATGCAAATTTGCATACAATACAATACAATACAATACAAAACAGACTTATCAGAAGTAGATAGGATCTGATTGCCCAGTTTCTGAAAAGGTGCGCTGGTTATGGCCACTCAATACACATGTACATGTAAGCTTCGGGCAACGAAGGATCGAGGAGCTTGGCATTAGAATTTTGATCTGATGAGTTAGGAGAACAAAGTCTTCGTGTGTGATTAAGATGCTACTTTGAGTATTACAAAGTTAGCTGTCTGTTTCTTTGTCTCCATTGGCCAACAGAGATGCTTGTTTAAGACTGCTTTTAGTCGCTTTGCTCGAGCTGTTATAAAGCTCCTGTTGTGTCGTCGACTGGTGGTTTAGTTCCACCAACAAGGTATAAATGTATATATTGTTTTATTTTGAAGAATATATTTTTATGTTAAACCACAACGAGTTACATAGCTATATTGTTATATAACTATAATTAGTAAGCAAAACATTGCGTTGCCCTGGTGTGAAGATTACTCACTGAATAGCCCGACCCTCTGTTTATATGCAAATACGTGCACGATATTATCGTATAGCCTATGCATAGGCCTGCATGTAATACATGCGTACATACATATGCGTACATACATATATTTGTCCATACATAAATTAAAACATATAACTTAGTCAGTATGATATAAGAAATTTTTCAGTTGTACTTCCTGCCGTGATAGCTGAACATGTGAAGCATCTTGTATATTATGTAGAAACATGGAATATGTGCTTAAGTACATGGCATGCATGATACATGCATAATACTTGCATACACTCATTCATACATAAACACATCCACACACACACATACATACATCAACATACATACGCAGATACATGCTCACACCCATGATACTCTTGGGGTTCTGGGGCGACTAGATCGAGTTCTACGCTCGGCTGCTCGTCTCATTGGACGACTACCTAAGTTCTCTCCTGTCTCTGCATACATACGTGATGTGTTGCACTGGCTGCCTATCTCTCAGCGGATCTCATACCGCACTGCTGCTCTAGTTTCTCGCTGCGTTCTTGGCTGTGCTCCATCTTACTTGCGTGATCTTTGCCGCCCAGTGTCCGACGTTGCAGCGCGTCGGGCGCTTCGTTCTACGACGAGGGGTGAGCTCCTAGTTCCACGGGCACGCTTGGCTATTAAGCAGCGCCGTGCTTTTTCGGTTGTGGGACCTTCCATCTGGAATGACCTCCCGCTTAAGCTCCGCTCTTTACTTGTGAGCCAACCGGCAGGGTTCTACAAGTCCCTCAAGTCTTTTTCTTTAGTCGTGGCTGGGCCGGGAGCGCTTCTGAGTAGTTTCTTGAAGAGGCGCTATATAAATGTTTTGAATGAATGAATGAATGAATGAATACAGATATTTGCAAAACATACATTCATAATTAGGCCTGTATATACATATACGCGGTAAGTAAATTACGTTACTGAAGCTTAACTGAAAATGGGTTCTTTTTGAATTATTATTATTATCACGGACTCACTTGATACACCATAACTTACCCAGTATAATAAGATAAGCGGATTTCTCAACTGTTGATGAAATATAAACTCTACAAATGAAGCGGCCGGCGTCTGTCAGTTGAACGTTTTCAATAATCAAATCACAACCGGATGAAATATTGTCGACCCTATATCTATCTCTATAGGCGCTGGATATCATCCCATGTTGGTTGAAAACAGTCATCGGGTTACCACCACTATATTTAAACCATTCAGTTCCACCACAGTTTCTAAACGGAGATAAACAGTTCAAGGTAACCTTTGAGCCAACAACGCTCAGTGAGTTCTGAGGTCCTTCCAATTGACTTTCTTGGGCACCTACAAGAAAATATTTTTAAAATATCTCTTAGTTAAAATTTAACTCAGCAAGAGAGGCATACACACACAGACAAACACCTAGTAAATCTGATTGCTATTGTGACAAACATACACCCATTATGAACTATTGTGACAGACACTTTGCATGAAAAGACAAATTAAAAGTGATGTAGACACTGGCAAGCAGGAAGACTAAGACAGATAATTATATCAGTTAAAAGTAGGATCAATAACGGGGCAGAATAGGAAAGCACTGGTCAAAGCAAAGGCCCTAATGTATCGACCGAAGCAGAACCATCAGCAACTGTTTGGTAGCATGATTGTATGAGGAACATGGTTTCAGCTGTAATTGTCACCTCCAGACTTTTTCAGTGCCTCAAAAACTAAATAATGTGAACTACCTTGTTCTTTGTTCTAGTCTGACAGTAAGTAGGTAAGTGAGAAGTCATCGGACTAGATTTGATTATATAGTCAGGTTTGGTTCCAAGTTCTGACCTAAACGTCACGTTGGTCGATTGGAAGATGGCTATGTAAGTAAGTAAGTAGATTCTTTATGAAACTGTTTATTAAATTGTTAATCGTACTTTGGTGTACGGACATCTTATAAACACAGCTATAAAGTATAATAACGTCCAACTAGTAAATGTTTCTCGCATTAATTAAGTTAGTTAGTAAGTAGGTAAGTGAGAATATCTCTTAATAAACCATTTGTCAACCGTATCTTGGTGTAAAATCAATACAGTCTCGCTTTTATTTAAGAAATACAGTCTATCTTGATAAGAGACCCTATACATATCATCGCAGTGATGAAAGTTTTTCGCATCAAATTGTCTGTGGGAAGAATGATACGGTCATGAGGTCGAGGGTGGAGGGAATACTTAGAAGTTTTAATTGGGAGAAGAAAATCATGTAACACACGCCCATTATCCGCCAGGATCGATGAGAAAGGCCGGAATCTGCCTTTTTGCATAGATGATGCATAATGATGAGGGATGGTGTTTTGTTTGAGGTTTGATAAACGAAGCGCGGACAAAGTTGTTCTTCACAATGTTGACAAAGTTGTTCTTCACAATGTTAAAAGATCTTCGATGTAGCACAAACTTGGATATCAACTGAATTCGTATAATACAGTGGCTAAGCGATAAAGGATCCAATCATGACCAACAAACAGGATGCAAGTAAATGCCATTCTAATTGAAAACAACCTAAATTTGAATAATCATATTTGAAGAAGATGAAGAAGAAGAAGAAGAAGAAGAAGAAGAAGAAGAAGAAGAAGAAGAAGAAGAAGAAGAAGAAGAAGAAGAAGAAGAAGAAGAGGAAGAGGAAGAGGAAGAGGAAGAGGAAGAGGAAGAGGAAGAGGAAGAGAGGAAGAGGAAGAGGAAGAGGAAGAGGAAGAGGAAGAGGAAGAGGAAGAGGAGAGGAGAGAGGGAGAGGAGAGGGAGAGGGAGAGGGAGAGGGAGGGAGGGAGAGGAGAGGGAGAGAGAGAGGAGAGGGAGAGGGAGAGGGAGAGGAGAGGGAGAGGAGAGGGAGAGGGAGAGGGAGAGGGAGAGGGAGAGGGAGAGGGAGAGGGAGAGGAAGAGGAAGAGGAAGAGGAAGAGGAAGAGGAAGAGGAAGAGAAGAGGAAGAGGAAGAGGAAGAGGAAGAGGAAGAGGAAGTGGAAGAGGAAGAGGAAGAGGAAGAGGAAGAGGAAGAGGAAGAGGAAGAGGAAGAGGAAGAGGAAGAGGAAGAGGAAGAGGAAGAAAAGGAAAAGGAGGAGGAGGAGGAGGAGGAAGAAGAAAAAAAGAAGAAGAAGAAGAAGAAGAAAGAAGAAGAAGAAGAAGAGCAGTTCTTTAGTCTTGTCTGACAGGCAGCCATGGGTAAGAATTGTTGGCGACTTAATTTTCTTAACCTAAGTCCTTAGTATATGAGGGCAGGCTGCCCGATCACTCCAGCACCGTCTTATCTTCCCAGTTCCATCCAACAGTGTACGGTTAATGTACTCATTTTAGCCGAGTTGATCTTGTAACCAGGAAGATCAACTTTATCGCCGGAATTGGACTGGGAGCGCCTCTGTGTACTAGGAGGGGCGCTATATATATGCTCTGAATGAATGAACTAATACCTCGTTAGACATTTTTCAAGTGCAACTGCGTGAATTTTAGTCTCGAAAAACAGGATGCAAGTATTATCAATTCAATATTAGTTTATATATAGCTTTGAAAATTTTAATGCCTGAGATGTAGTCATGAATCTCAGGCCTATTTTCAATTAATTGTGCCGGGCCTTCGGTCTAGAATACATTATCCCTGCTATTCGTAAAATAAGTAGCCTATTATATGACAATTTGAAAAGTCTTTGCGCGCAATATTTAAATTGAGTAGTCATATTTATTTTTTGATTACGCTTTCTAGTTCTGGTTATCTATAGCCTATTGGCCCTATTCTGTTGTATTAACCATTTCCAGCCCAAATTAATTGTAGCGATCCAAAAACATTTTTTTCTATTATATCTCATCATTCCCACCTAAAATAAGCAAAAACCAAACTTTTTAAATTTTTTTCGCATTTTTTCCGCAATGTAAAAATAGGACCATTTGGACCCGATGAGACTTGGTGGACCAGTCCATTTTTTTTATAAAAATTTAAGTAAAAACTACAAGGAAATTTTTTTATAACAATATTTCATATAATTGCTGAATGGGTCCAAATGGACCCAATGGGAGTTGCCGGTTCAGTTTACTCGTAAACAACATTGACTTTAGAGCACTTACGTGTGTTTGGGTCCAATTGGACCCGGTGGGCTGGAAAGGGTTAAACCATTGCAAGAATATTATGGAAATCAATCGTCATTTCAAACTAGTTTGTGTCAAATAGTTGACCCAATAATAATGAGGACCTTACTCCCTTCTGAGTCTGCCCTCTGTAGCCCTAAAACATATTTTATACTGCAATATGTGATGTTTGTGTTTAGGAATAAAATGAATGAATGAATGAGTGATGATGTACTTGCCTGTAAGAGTAAGGAGAATGGCGATAACAAGAAGTTCCATCCTCTGAGAATTTGTGTAACTTCGTGTATCAGGTTCGTATCATACAACTAACTTGTATTAGCTAAAAGTTATATAGTCTACTTAACAACATCGAACAATAATAATCATAATAATATGTCTCCTTTTTACTGACTTCAGTTTCCTGTTATCATTCGTTAGCCTACAGATGTGCATAGAATCAGATTCAGTTTCTCCACCATCATATTCTCTTCACGTAACGATTTTTCGTTTGTCTCAGCAGAACAGCCGCATTTGGTTGTCATTGTTTCTCTGCTAGAAATATTATCTGCTAGCCGTGTAGTCCTTCAGTTAGGGCAATATAATTATGTGTACATATATAATTATATAAATACGTTATAATCCGATCTAACAGCTGAATTATACATGTACTTCCTCGTCTAGGGCCAGAACTGTAACTAAAGTAAATGGTATTTGTAAGCTCACAGTATGATGGTGGGACAGCCCCATTAAATAGACCAGACTGTTTGTCAGTGCGAAGCGATATCTTCGGGGAGATAACTAGTGATGGTTGTCCTGCGATTGTGTAGAAGTAGAACCAGGATAGAATGGTTTGAAAAGTTTGGTTTTTGGTCTTGAGTGAAATGCTGCTGGATAGAGGTCAATCGCGGGAATGCTGATATTGTGCACAGATTCAGACAGGAAGGGAGAGAGAAAGAGTGAGAGATGATGATGATGATGATGATGATGGTGGTGGTGGTGATGATGATGATGATGATGATGATGATGATGATAATGATGATGATGATTATAATTATTATTATTATTATTATTATTATTATTATTATTTTTTTTTTTTAAATTCGTCTGGAACTATTATTATTATTATTATTATTATTATTATTATTATTATTATTATTATTATTATTATTATTATTATTATTATTATTATTATTATTATTATTATTATTATGATGATGATGATGATGATGATGATGATGATGATGATGATGATGATGATGATGATGATGATGATGATGATGATGATGATGATGATAATGATGATGATCGAACATGCGGAGATCTTTCGTTTGTGGCACAAATGTAGACTGCATTATAATAATATATTAATTATTCGTTTGTTGAGAAAGACAACTCTGATTGGCACTCCGCGGTCATTTACGATGTCATAGAGTTTAGAGAAATAGTAGGTGTTTAGTTTTACTCGTTGCGCAGATGACCATAACGTTCGAATAAGGACTAGACATTGTCACTGAATATAGAGGAATCTAGGTATAGAGTTTTTACAGTCTTTGATAGGCAGCTCAAACGGGTGTTGTCTGGGCCGAAGATTGTAGCGTCTCTCGGCCACCGGCGGGAACAGGCCACGTAGGACGCGGAACTCGTTATGATAGTATGCTAGTCAGGAGAAACAGAATGGAAGAATGATTTTAACGAATGATTTATTTTAAACACGTATTGTGCTCGAAAAGAGAGTTATTCTGAATCTGAGGCACAGAATATCTTGATTATTGAATGCTGGGACAATTCTGTGGCAAATAAAATGTCAGATCTCAAATTGTTTTATTGCATACATTATGAATACAAATTGAGATTCAGTTTCTATATTCTCTGTATGTAACGAATCTTCATTCGTTTCATTTCAGAGCTTTATATAGGGCCCACTCAGGATTATCTACTCAGGAGCGCTCTCGATCCAACCACGGCTAAAGAGAACAGTCTTGAACATGGTAATAAATTGCGAATTGAGTGGGGGTTAGGTCTTTCGATATTCCGACGTTGGATACTTAAGGTGACGACGAATCATGAGTACCTCATCGCGAATCTTCCTCCCTGAGAAATTGACAATGAACATTGTTTTGTATAATTGGTCAAGTGGTGTGCCCAGAGATGAGGTCAGTGACGGAGATGGATTTTCTTATTGATCGTGGTCATTTTGGCAATGTCTGAATCAAGAATATTCGAAATATTGAGCCTGTCCCGTATGAAAGAGTAGACCTCTTGATTAGAGGAATGAGTTTGAACTCGGAGGCCCGTGATGCGAAGTTTTAAGCTTCAATTCTGCTGGTCTAGGTCATTAAGGGGTTGGTTGAGTCTTTCGTCGTCAACTATACATTTTTCATAGTCGTTTGTGTATCAGGTCGGAAGTAAACCACTATCCGTCATTAGCCCTAAAGTTATTTATGCTACTTGCTGTGCTATATCTCTCTGCATTAATCCTCATCCGAGGGCAGTAAATGTCTGGCATTAGCAGTGTCATGTGCTTACTCTATGGCCTACATGTCCACACATTCAGATTCAATTTCGATGCCCTCGTGTTCTTGGTACATAACGTTTTTCGTTCGTTTCAATAAAGCATCCGCATATGAGGCAGACTGCACTGAATCTGTTTATATATAGGTTGACCCGTCTGTTCCGTCTAGCTATAGGACAAAATAGCTGTTACTTCTATTTCCAAGATCATTGAAAAACTGGTTGCTAGTCAGCTGTTTAACTACTTGGACCGAAATAACTTACTTCCTTCATGTCAATCGTGGTTCCACAAGGGTCACTCTAAAGAGTCCCTCCTTGTCCGTCTTCTTTCTGATATTTATGGTGCTATGGATAGGTCACAGGTTACCCTGCTTGCCCTATATGATGTCAGCTCTGCCTTCGACTCGGTCGACCACGACCTGCTCCTGAGTCGTCTCTCCTTAACTTTTGGAATTAGGGACTTACCACTTCTCTGAATCACCTCTTATCTTTCGGAGCGCTCTACCTCTACCATTTTCACACACATCTCGCACGCCTTGGCGCCCTGCTCCTTTTGGTCTCCCCCATGGTTCTGTTCTACTGTATATATCCTCTTTATAGCTGATGTGGAGTCTCTACTTGCATCCTGTTCTCTAATGAGCCGCTACTATGCTGATGATGTTCAATCCTACACTCATTGCTCAGCGTCCCAAGCTGCTTCTGCTGTCAGATCCATGTCTTGCGCAACTGACTCACTTTCTGCCTGGAGGTCGTCTAATCGATTGCGCCCAAATCCTTTAAAAACTCAATATATCTGGCTTGGTACTTGCCAGCAGCTGGATAAGCTGAACTTGGAGTCCCTCTCTACTGAATTCCCCACCTTTGCTTTTTCAACCTCGATCCGCAACTTAGATTACGTAGAGTTCTTCTTAGGGAAATATTGTGGTTTAAATAAGACGAAATCTATTAATTCAACTCTGCTTACAGTGCTTAGTCGTGTAGGAACAGAATAGTTACAGTACTGTATGGGTATCTTAAGTGACAGCATAATCGCCCTCCTGCCGTCTGACCAATGCCATTTATGAAAGGGCCCCACAGTCAGAAGTCAATAAATATTTTTCTCTTCATTGTTGAGGTGACATTTAAAGATTAGACTGAGGACTTCTTGTCTTTTGGTATTAGGTATTGCTCATCAGAACATTATGGTGGAACCGCCACACAATTAGAACCACGCAGCGTGGGAGAGGAGAAAAATTTGCGACCTGGAAGTGAAGACATACTGTGAACGTAGAAGTAAATCTTGGATATTTCTCAACGTCACACAAAAACAACGTCATTCTATTTCCCGGCGCTGACAGGCTGAAGTTTACCTGTTTCAGCTCACATACATGGCACTCTACGCTGGCTCCCTGTCTCGCAGCGCGTCGAGCAGAGAATCGCTGGGCTAGTTTGGCGTTGTCTCCGTGGCCATGCTCTGGCCTATCAACGTGAGCTCTGTTATCCTGTATCTGATGTGCTAGCTCGCAGAGCTCGTCGCTCTGCCTCGAGCTGGGAGCTTTTGGTCCCTCGTGCTAGAACCTCAACCTGTCAGCGTCGTGGTTTCTCAGTTGTAGGTCATTCAATCTGGAATGGTCTCCCGTTGAAGATACGCCTGTTTACCTGTGGATAAATTATTCATCTACGTTCTAGAGGCTCCTTAAGTCTTATTTGGATCACGGTGGTTGGACTGGGATGGCCTCTCAGTGTCTTGATTGGGCGCTATATAAATTCCTGAAATTAATGAATGAGTGGGGCAGGTTAAAGAGCATGTTTGGCATTAGGTCAAATTAATGGTGTCTATAATATTTCACATGCAGTCGACACATTGAACAACATCTAGGCTACATCATATAACAATATCAACTGTTTGTCCTTGGTTATTAGTTATTACAGATCTCACTCAAAATTTACTGAAAATTTCAGTTAAATATTAAATTCTTGAATGTAAATAATGCTTTTACAAAAATACACTGCTCTACCACTCTGGGGCAGTATTGGATGTGTTTGGCAAAATCAAAGTTCTATCAATACGTGGATATAGTGCCGGTCTAGAATTTGGTCAACGTTAATACATTTAATTGTTTTACAACAGGTTACACACAAAACTGTGGCAGTGATCACCCTCGTATGGCAGTGAGAAACCTCTTATGCCTTGCTACTAAGTTGCTTTTGCCCCTAAATATGTTGCGAAGTATTACAATGTAGACTAGAGTCTGGACTGTTTCTTGGGCTTTGCTTTCTGTCTTTTTTCACCGATCGCCTGATATTCGTTGGCTTCTCTATCTGCTCCCAAGCCTGCGTAGTCTGACTCCTGTTCACCAACCTAAAATAAAACGTAGAATATTGTTGTGTTTCTTATTGGCAGCCTGATCTGCAAAATGTAATATAGGGATAGAAATCCTTTAAATCCTGTAATATTTTCCTCAGATGTAGGCCATACGTCAAAGGCGAACTGAGATCTGAAAAGGGGTTAAACAGTCATCAACAACAAATTTGAACCTCAGTATCCTCCCATCTTGTATCAGATACTTCTTGCATTTTACACACGTGTTGGCATGGATTTTCTATTAGCAGATACTGCGTGTAAGCGATGTACAGACGCGTTAGGAAGGATTTGCTATTAGCAGATTCCACTAGTAAATGTTGCGCGTATACCACGGGCGAAGCCAGAGGGGGATAGGGGGGCTTAGCCCCCTAACTGCGGCTCAGCACCCCCAAAAAGGGGGAAATCACTGCAAATCACAGGGAGGAGGGGACAAAAAAACAAAGGCTTGGAGCTTTAGCCCCCAAACCTGAAATCCTGGCGCCTCCACTGGCGTATACGTGTTGCTATATAAGGACATGCTATTAGAAGATAGCACAAGTAAATGGTGCAATACGTGCTGGTAAAGACATACAATTAGCAGATAGCACAAGTAAATGCTGCACCTGATTGGCGTTGCTGTAGATATCTGGTTTGTCTCTTAGCGGTTGCTCCTCCCTGTTGTAAAACAACATAAAATAAATGCCCAACTATTGACTCTTCAAAACGTATGACCATTGTATATTGAATGGACAGCACAACATAAGCCATATAAACAGTATAAACGCATTACAAAGTACATGCACTGCTTAAAAGGTACCATAATTACGCACAGAATAAACTACATTAAGTCATAAACAATAGAAGTTCTACAAACAGCACAAACGTTAGTAGCACTAAAGACAATACAAACTGTACCATTGAAACGGTGTAAACAGTATACGTTGTACCAGAGACATAAACTGCATAAGGCATAAGTGGTAAAAAATAAATTGAATAACGAGTCGTCATAAGTGGTTTAACCATTGCTCAGCAGCATTGTTTGACTGAAGCCAGACATCTCCCTTCAAATCTAATCTAATAATATAATCTAATGATTCGCATAGTACTGAAATCATATTGCTGCCGCGTAGGGACCCTGGGCAAGTCCTTCGCTCGCAATTGCTCATCGGCGTCAAACTCCAATTCAGTGTCCGCGCTGTAGTCGGGAGCGCCTCTGAGTAGAAATCTTGAAGGGGCGCTATAACAAGTGCTCATACATACACATTGTACAACACATCAACTGATGGTCCGCTGAAGAGGAACTGTACATAACGAAGGACATCTGCTATCATAGTTATCATCAAATACCAACCAAAATCAACCGAAATTTCACAATGTCAGGCGTGGATTTTTTCATGGATGAAGACGAAAACATTTCTTTCACCTGGTCTCTGAAACTCAGCAGGCTTGTTCCTAAGATACACTGCCTAATTATGAGCTATCAGCAGCATGCGAAAGAGAATAGGAATTGCATTTCACTGTGCTCAAATCACAGTTGATCTTTCAATAGAAGCATGGAAATGTTTAGAAATGCTCAAAGTAATTATAAACAGCAATTAGTTTTGGAATGGTTCTAAAGGGAATGACGGAAGTATACAGCAATTAAAAAATATATATTGACTAACCTTATGTTATCTGAAAAGAAACAAACAAAAGACAAAATCCATTAGTATTCAGCTCGATAGCAGCACTTCTAGTCTCCATCATCCGCACTTAATGAAGGTTTTAATATGTCTCAGTGTGACAACGCAGAAATTTAAGATAGTTAGGTAATAAAGCAAAAATCATGATTTCTGATTTGGTTAGGGCATTTTGTCATGTAACGAATGTCATTGTGACCCACAAAAATTGTATTATATATATATGTGTATGATTGTATGTACATATATATACACATTCTTATTTATATATAGTCAAGGTACACAATTGCATAAGCTGTTAAGATGGTATTATTAAAAAATATCCGATCCATCCTACGAACTTACCAAAACCGTTGCTTGTCTGCATCTCTGGATTTTGACCCTTGCCTATGTCGATTTCGTTTTGATTAAGAGCCTGTGAATAAGCGCTTTTGTGGGCGCTGTAAAAATTTCGTTAAGGGTTATTATAAAGAGATCTTTGGGTAGGGTTTGCAGGGCATTGGAAGTCAAATTTGTTGGGTATTTCCGCGGCATTCAACATATGCATATGTACTCGGTACCCTTAGTCATTGAGCCGCTGTTTACAGGCCTACAGCTTGACTTGTTGCAGATATTAAACACCTCTGTCTGTCATGTGACTACCGATTTTGGAAATGGCATTTATGACTTAGCCAGTTAAGAACCCACATGGTACTCTGAAAACAAAGGCACCAGCCTATATTCCTGTATTGCGAAAAGTTTGAGGGGTTGTCGAGAGGTTCTGTTTAGCAAGCAAGATTCGGTTGCCACGATGCCAGGCTGGAAAAATGGCAGAGTCTAAGTGAAGTAGGCAACTGTCTCAGTTGCAGACCAAGTCAACACATTTCACTTTAACAAACGTACAAATGGTTAATTACGATGTTCAGTAGCAAAATAGTACCATATACAATCACCAGAAGCTCATCAGAACACTGTAGTTTTTTTTAGACAAATTATCATCCACTTCCCTTTAAAACGAGATTGTATTGAAATCAGTTTATTTTCTAAAACTATACTAATTTGAAGGTCAATATATTCAACCAATATTTCAAAATTCGTGCCGTAATGAAGTACGTCAAACTCGATTTCATTCACAGATTGTAATAATACAATGAACAATTCCCTTTGTTGCCTGAGTGGTAAAACTTGTATCCAGGACAGACTAACGCAAAAGCAGATAAAGCAAAACGATGAAGTGCGCGCTCACCGATATCAATGTTGTGGCTGTAGATTTATCTTCACACTGCCAACAGATTCATTAGATATGCAAAATCCGAAACGGAAGTGATAATATTATATTTGGAACCATAGTTAAAGTGAGGCATGGTAAAAGCATTAAATGACATGTTGCCTGAGTGGTAAAACTTGTATCCAGGACAGACTCGAACGCAAAAGCAGATGATAAGCAAAACGATGAAAAGAAGAAGGCCAACTGCTGCGCTCACTGCAACCGATATAATTGCTGTGGCTGTAGATTTATCTATATAATCTGACACAGCATACAACAGAAAGTCCATTAGACATGCAATTATTTTAAAATCGAAACAAAACTATCGAATGGAAGTATAATAATATTATTTTTTGGAACCATAGTTAAAGTGAGGCATGGTAAAAGCAAACTCTAAATATGCTCTTTTCAATGCATATGTGTCTGTTATGTATGTATGTATGTATGTATGTATGTGTATGTTTGTATGGATACACACACATGTCATGTACAGATCGGTATATTGTTGCATGCTAACATTTCTTGTTCTTGGGTTTTGGCACCCAGCATGCCCAGATTCTTTCCTGAGAGAACAGGTCGTCTTTAACATAACTTGATGCTTTACAACTCACAGGACTGTCCATGAAACTAACAACAATATAAGACTGTCAAACATCACCTGTTCACCAACAACTGTGTAACTCAAACAACGAAACTACTTCAAAGGTCAGGTACTCTCTTTTCCACAAAGCCTAAACTCTTTCTTTCCTTCAACTGAACTAACTTCTCATCGACGACCAGCAGTAACTCTTCCCAACAATAACTGAACTGTTTCTAAAAGCCTCTTAAGCTTCCTCTTTTATACTGTAACTCGAAGGATTGTCTAGGAAATACTCGAAGTTTAACGACATTCGGGCAACTTCGGTACTATTCATTCAGCTTCAGCATGTGGCATGACAAGTCACACCAAACCAAACTGCATTCAGGTCAATATCCGGATGATCAGTCCACTAAGAGAAAGAGGCAGCCTATGATGGATAGGCAATTTGAAAAGAAACCGCATGACTTCACATATGCAACTGGGCTGATCGAACATATATAGCGGGAGGGAACTTCGGAACTCAGGTTCACGAGAACAGTACTACTTCCTACTTTTCACTGCATCACATAATTATGTATCTCTTGGAAGTAGTGTAAGGATGAAGCAATGTAAAGTATGAATTTTGTCAAGTTGTACTGCACTCTCACTGGCAAATATATCTTCACGATAAAAAATTTGACAAACAGCTGTCTCACAATAAGGCAAAGACTCTGGGCAGCGGTTTAGGTGAATGGAAACACTCCGAAGAGCGGAAGATAAGCATCGATGCAAGATCGCTTCCCGCTACCCACCCAAAGGTCGACTTAGCTTTTCGGTCGACAGGTGGCGTTGGTAAGATGATTAGTACGACAGCAGCTGCTGGAAGTCCTGCATGGCTGCCATACAGTTAAATTCGACTCCTGTAATAACTTTCACTTGTAATCATATTCGTTCATGTCAGTTTGAAATAAGAAACGAAGATTATTTTTTTCTCACGAGGTTGCCAGAACGCGTAGCGTAAAATTGACAAATCTTTTACGATGCGATGGAAGCAAGAAATATCCTGCACTCTGAGGTGAAAAATACTAAACATATCAACCGACATCCAATCCAAACTCATATAATTATACAGACTGCTTTATCAGTTACACACAAAATAGAAAGGCATAAGAGGAAGTGAGTGGTGAATACCCGTCGCGAGCACTACGATAATGGCACTATAGAAGTCATTCGTATAGGAATAATATCCATAATGTCGTAGTTCTTGTGACTAGAAGTGGCAGACTATGGTTTCAGAACAATTAGTTAAAAGAAACAAAAGGAAGAAGAAAAAACATAATGCAGGAAGCTTACCACTTCCTGTGTTGTTAACCAGGAACTCAAGCGAAGTTGCATTGTAGCTCGTGCCCCTCACGACATTCATTGCAAAACATCTATACTGCTTGGAAGAGACATAGTTCACAGAAAATTCACTTCCGTTCTGATTCTGAATATCCATCCAAATACTATCGTTTTCCATTTCCTGCCATATGAATGTTGGCAATGGTCGTCCTTTAGCTGTGCAATTTATAACGCTTCCGGAAGAGTACAAAGAACGTGATGGCGACAAAGTAACATTCCTAACCGAATCTAAATCAGAATTGTAGAAAAAGAATCTTTTAATTGAAATTTTATAGCACCACTTCGAGAGCAACTCATCAGAGGCTTCTGAACATAATAATGTCAAACAACAATCATATAGAACGGTCTTCAAACACTTTTGGAAAAGAGACATGTAACAGGCTAAATAGTTTATGTCGCAAGTTGTTAGGCAACATATGCCAGGTTGATGATCCGACCATTGCAACATTTCTACACTTGACCGTGGAAGTACTGATCGTTGAAACAGGAAGCCTTGCTCAATAGAGCAAAGATAATTAATTATCTGTTACTATCAACGGAACAGACTGAAGCGCAAGTCTTCTTAAGATGCAATGAAGCACCGCCTGCTAGAAAATGTCACATAGGCATCAGTGTCAAATTAAATCCTCTTTGTATGGCAGCCAGCGCAGTTCTTCCCACATAATAGAGATTATGTCTGATTTGTTTCTGCCTTCGGGCGTAATAAAGTATTGATAGAGATGAACGGGCGGCCTATTTTTTTTCGGGAGAGGGCGCACCGATTTTGTGTTGTATTGTATTGTATTGTATTTGAACACTAATTGTTATAGCGCCCCTACCAGATTGAACCGATTGATTTTGTGGCAGGCCGGGAAATTTCGACCCTAATTACTATCATATTTTTCTGCCCTTGTGTTAAAGCTCTAGTCGCGATTTATTGTTATTTGATGCACGTAGACCCTATTACAGAATACAGACACATAATCATTGGAGAGGGATGTTGGTGAATGGAAAGACTCCGGCACAAAGAACAGAAGATCGGCATGGACGCGGGATCGATTCCAGCTACCCTCCCAAATGTCAGCCTTTTCTTAGCCAGATGGCATTGGTAATATGAGCAGTAGGACGTCAAGGCTGCCATAAGTTAATTTAGACTCCTGTAATATTTTGTGATCATCCGTTCATACTGTGACTTCTCATCATATTGTGTTCATGTCAGTTTGAATCAATAAAAGAAGACGTTTATATTTATTATTTGTACTTTTAAACTGTACACGGTAACGTACAAAAGCGATTACATAAGAAAGCTGGCAGCCACAACGGCTAATGCAGTTTAGAACGAAATAAACAATGGACATCAAATAACAATTTCTCGTCTGAGTGTAAAGAATAATATGAATAAAATGCCTGAACTTTTCACATGTTCAGCAACAGCATTCTACAAACGATTTATTGAAAATAACAGAATTGAACAGTCTCACCAAATTTCAACATTTTGAATTAAATACTTACAGAGGACTTCGATGACCGGTGTTTCACAAGTGGTAGTTGGAATGTTTTTAGGCAAACATGTGAACGGTGTTCCACTATAATTTTTAGTTTCAACTGCAATTGAGGCGATGCAGGTGAATGATGGAACCTCAGGTGCAGAAGCAACAACGTAATAAGAGCGACTTATGTTTTTTCCATTTTCCACAGCAGCCGGAGAATCTTCCACTCCTTTCCAGCGCACTGGGACGTTTAGCGTTCCGTCGTGTGTGACCTCGCATGTCAAATGCACACCATCTCCCTCCAGTGTATTATCCAGAGACGCATTTATCGTACAATTGGTTTGAATCTCTAAAATCACATGCTAAATCAGGAAAAACTCAAATACATTCTTGTTAGTTCGATATTCATGAAATGTAACAGAACAAAATAGACAGGTTTCAGGAGTATTTAAATTTCGAAATTTTGTACTCGTAACAGTGAAAAAGCAGCTTAGGTAGCCTACTCTTATAATGGAGGGCCAGACACTTTCCAGAAGGGTTTCAAAGAGTAAAGCAATGGCTTAACTACATGTAGCTTTTTAGTCCAGCTGATTAACTATCTTTACAGCCATTATAATGAATAGCCCTACACCCTTTCTGAATATTCTTATACACATATGTATTACACGTATGTGTGAGGTCACTTACTATAGCGCACTTCAAGTAATTAACAAAATCGCTGTTCCTATGACTAACACTAACATATCTAAACCAGTGCGTTTTAAGATAGCAAATGTTTACTGCACAGTGAAAGGCAACAATACGTCAGGTAAATTGTGTGACTGACACGCCGCAGAAAAATAGGTTTACTTGTACTGTATTATTCTTGCCACAGACTCACCTCTTACAGTCAGATAAGCAGCTTTTTCAACTGTGCTTGATGAAATGAAAGCTCTGCAAATAAATCTTCCGGCGTCTGTCACTTCAACGTTTTTAATAACTAAATCACACCCCGATGATTTCTCGACACTGTATTTATCTTTATAAGCGCTGTATATTCCCTGGCGATTGTCGAAAACAGTTATCGTGTTGTTATCTGAAATAGATTTCAGCCAGTCAATTCCACTACAGTTTCTAGATGGAGATGAACATTTCAAGGTCGCATTTGAGCCAACAATGCTCAGTGTGTTTTCAGGTCCTTCCAGTTGTCTTCCTTCTGCACCTAAAAGTAGCCGGAAACAATTCAATCTTCGACTATGACCTTGGACTAAAAGTGACCTATATAAGTATATATCTGCCCTTGTGGACTTGATTTGGCGAATAAACTTGTTCGCTGACGCGGGCTTCCTGCAAGGCTGTGATTGCATTACAATGGACTATGTAGCATAACATTGAAACTAACAACTTCATTAGAGCAGGTGTCTAATGTAGGCCTATATATGGCAAGAAACACTGGCGCACCAAACTCAAGCCGTAGTGGGTTCAATATGCAGAATATTAGTACGCCGAGATAGAGAAAGTGTTTGGTGGATGAGCAATTTAAAAAAGATATGTTTCAAGCAGAGAAGGAACTGTTCTAAACGGTGCCATATATATATATATATATATATATATTCATGAACACGCGCATAATATCCATGGTATCAAGAAAGTGGGAACTGCATTTTATCGTATTTTATTATATCATTGAACGTATCCTATATTTTAGCGTATTTTATTATTTTTCTTCTCTGGTGCGTATAATTCATGGAAGTTGGACTGATTTTTTGCGTAAAAATGAAAGTTGGATTGATGAAAAATAATTTCTTTGCGCAAATAGAAGTTGGATTGATGACAGTTAAAAATAATTAAATACGCTATGGAGTTGACCATCCATAATTATAATAGGCCTATTATACGCTATAACTTCTGACTGGAAAAAGCAAGAATTAAATGCAAGTTTACTCTTTGCGTAAATAGACGTTCGATTGGTGCAAAGAAGCTTTGCGTTAAATGGAAGTTGGACTATAGAAAAGATTCTTTGGGTTCAATTGGAAGTTGGATCGATGAAAAGAATTTTTGCGTTGAAATGATAGTCGGATTGATAAAAATAGTTTCCTCTTAAACTAAAATTCGAACTGAAGACACCAATACTTGCGTCAATAGAAGTTGGATTGATGAGAGGAATTTTTAAAATCATTGAAATATTTAAATACGCTATTACTTTTCAATGGAGGAAACAAGAATAAATTACGGTAAGATTCAGGATTAGCCTACCTACGTAAAAATTGTTTTCATCAATCCAACAAGCAGTTGCCATTTTCATCAATCCAACGTGTAATTTCACAATATACTATTTTCATCAGTCCAACTTCCTTTTCAACGCAAAGCATTCATCAATCCAACTTCTATTTACGCTAAGATCTTATTTGTATCATTTAAACTTCCATTTACGTAACCAGATAAAGAAATAATAAAGTAGGCCTATGCTAAAATACAGATACGTTCAATGCAATAATAAAATAACATAAAATACAGGTTACCGAAAACATTATTAAAAGAAAATGGAGAATAACTCAAAGAAACCAAGGGCTTTACCACTATAGTAAATCTGGAACTCGCGTGAAGTTGCATTGTATGTCGTTCCTTTTATGACATTCACTGCACTACATTTGTATCGCCTGCAACTGGCAAAGCTCGCAGAAACTTGATTGTCATTCTTATTCTGAATATCCTTCCAAATGCCATCATTTTCCATTGCCTGCCATATGAAAGTTGGTGATGGATGTCCCTTTGCCGCGCAAGTAATGACGCTTCCAGGAGAATAATTGAAAAGCGTTGGCGACAACAGAACATCTCTAACCGAATCTGAAGCAGAATTTAGACAAAGATCGAAACTGCAATGCACATTTATATAGCGCCATTTCAATATGAAACTCATCGGACGTTTCTGAACCTAAACACTTGAAATCGAAAACAACTAGAATGAGCTTCTCGCATTTGTTGAAAACAGGCAGAGATATGCCAGATTGATAGTCCGAGCATTGCAAACTTTCGATGCTGGACCGTGGAAGTACAGGCCCGTGTAATATCCAAAAAGCCTTGCTCAAAAGAGCAAAGACATCTGTGACCAGAGATAGAAGAGATTTGAGACACAAGGCTTCTTAACCTTTATTTTACCAACGTTCCATTTTTAAACAATTCGTAGTGCTAATAGTGCTAGTATCTGCACCCATACGTTCGACCTTCGCACTTCTCTTTAACACACATACACACATAGATTCACAAACACCGTTGAAATACGTACATACATGCATACATAAATACATACATACATGCATAGAGACATACATAGAGCGCCTCTGAGTAGGCTTCTTGAAGGGGCGCTATATAAATTCCTGAAATGAATGAATGAATGAATACAACTATCCATACATGCATATTTATTCATACATATATGCACAAACAAAGACATATATACACACACGCACATTTATGCACACACACAAACACACACACACACACACAAACACACACACACACATACAAACACACACACACACACACATATATATATATATATATATATATATATATTTATATGCATACATTAATTTTGGTATTTGCTGGAAAGAAATGCTTACAGATGACTTTGATGGCAGGTGTTGAACAAGTGGTAACGGGAATGTTTGTAGCCAAACCTATGATCAGTTCTCCGTTGTTGCCTTCAATTTCAACTGCCAATGAAATGATGCAGGTGAAAGATGGGACATCAGGTACAGAAGCAACAACAGAGTAAGAGCGACTTATTGTTTTCCCACTTTCCACAGTAGCCTGAGTATCTTCCACTCCTTTCCAGACCATCGATGATCTGTTTGTTCCATTATATGTCACTTCACATGTCAATCGCACTTCATCTCCTTCGGATGTTTCATTCAGGGACGCATTTATCATGCATTTGGGTTGTGTCTCTAAAAGTAGCACATGATATAAAGACATAATTAAGTATCAGAACCTTCTATAAAGGTTCTGCCTCGCTACAATGCACTACATCAATTTTCAGATCCATAAATATATACATACATAAAAAACTGGTGATCATTATCATGCCTTAGTGCATCTTTGAAAGTTGAATTTACGACCTCAATGAAACATTTTAACTGGAAGAAGCATGATTTAAAAAGAAATCTAAAAAAATGGCAAAATGGTAAATGCTACTGAAAATCCGAAGTGTACAGTACACAAACTATTGAACTAATTATTGTAACTGTACGAGTAATTGAAAATTTATATAGCGCCACTACAGAGGTGCTCACAACCTAACCCGGTGAAACCATGAACAGAGTAGAACGGTCTTCAAGTGCTTGTGGAAAAGAGGTAAAGAGCGGCCATAGACTTTATGCCACAGGTTGTTAGGCAACTTATTCCAGGAGGTTGGGCCGACCACAGCAAATCTGTATATCACTGTCCCCCAAAACTTATGAAATAACCGCACAAATCGGAAAGGTCTGCACTCGGAGGCCAAAACACATAGATCTGAGATGTAAACATACACATAAACTGAGTAAGGATTTATTGAATAATTTGTTGCATTAAAATGTGGATAATCAATTACCAGGTGAGCTAAAACTTCACTAGTGTAGAGAAACGTTGCAGTTAGATAAGTTTAAGGGGGAAAGAAGAAGAGCTTGAGTAAATGCTGATCCACCAGAGAATCAGCCAAACATATAGAAGGTGAAGGCCTATGGTAAAATCCAGCGTCAACCATTTAAAAGCCTTAATGCTATACAATAAAATGCATTAATTAGGTTTGAATCTCCTTGCACATGTAGGCCTATGTCTGTATTATACTGGTACAATCCAATTTCAGGACGAATTGGTAGCTAGGTTCTGCTTGACCCGTTTCTGAAAAGGTGTGATGGTTACGACCACTCTATAGAAGCTCCGCGTAATGATCGATCAGAAACCTTTGGCATTAGAATTTTCATCTGATGAGATCTTTTGTGTGTTTGGTTAGGGAAACCAAGTCTCCTGGTGAGTTGTTAAGAGGTTACACTGAGTACAACATGGTAAGTAAATTATGTGACGGAGGCACCGCAGAAAAATAGGTTCTGTTTGAATTATTAATACCATAGAATCACTTAATAGAACATAACTTACCCATTATAATAAGATAAGCAGTTTTTTCAACTGTGTTTGACGAAATAAGAGCTCTGCAAAGGAAGCGTCCGGCGTCTGTCAGTTGAACGTTTTCAATGATCAGATCACAATTAGATTTATTGTCTACACTATATCGCTCTCTGTAAACGCCAGGTATTATCCCATGATGGTTTAAAACAGTTATCGTGTTTCCAGCAATATATTTAAGCCATTCAATTCCGCTACAGTTTCTAGATGGAGATAAACATTTCAAGGTAACATTCGAGCCAACAACACTCAATGTGTTCTCAGGTCCTTCCAACTGACTTCCTTGTGCATCTGAAAGTAAGTAAAAACCATTCAGATAGTGAATATGGGAGATTCTTTGTATAACATGTAAGGCATAATGTTTTTAACGCCAGAATTTGGATCAAACACATGGTTATGATCTGTAGGATTTCGAGAGGAATCAGACTGGCCTATCGATATCGCTCTATTTAGAAGAAATTTACTATTCGATGATGCTCCATTACAGTAACTGTGGCGCAGTAAATAGAGATCAGAATCCTCAGGGAGGGATTTAGGGTAATGGTAACACTCTGGCACGAACAGCAGAGGATCAGCACGGACGCGGGATCGCTTCCCACTACCCTACCAAAGGTCGACTCAGCCTTTCATTCGCCAGATGGCGTTTGTAATATGAGCAGTAGGACGTGATGGGTGCCTTGCATGGCTGCCAAACCTTTAATTTCGCTTCCTGTGATAACTTGTGATCATCCGTTCATACTATGAATTGTAATCGTACTGCGGTCAGTTTGAAAATAATAAACGAAGATAATAATAACTTAAAATAATATCTAGATCGCTTTTTCAAAGCTAAGCGCTGAGCACCAGCTTATTCAGGAGCACTGCGTCGAGTCAGAGGGGTTGTCAAGGTGTGTAAATTGAAAAATCCCAGTGTATTGTTAGATAGATAGCAATAAATTAGAATAGAATGCCTCTGACAAACATGCTTTATGTTTGAGCACCTCTGAGTAGATATCTTGAAGGGGCGCTATCAAGTTTAATTGATTGATTGGGTTTAATACTGGATTAGCTTATAATTTAGATAAGCATAACATGTTCTAATTTAGTAAGGAAATCGGGGATTTCAGATAACTATTCTCTATGTCGGACCTCAACCCGAGATCCAGGAAGCAACAAATGAAGTTTAAGGGTTCAACACTTCTTCTACTTATTTACTTTGTGAATAATACTACCATGTGTATGACAGTAGTTATATTTTCTGCTTCAAAGTTTTATGTCTACGACCTTGCATAGCCTTCTATGAGCGACATGGACCCTCAATTGCAGTTTTGATGTTATTAAACGTAATATTGCTCTTCGAAATGGCAAAAATATGGGCTAATTCGTTTATTTTTTTAGATATTGAGATAGCTTAGTGTTTGAATGTCTCTGTTATATAGTCGTCTAGCAATTTTTGATTTTCAGGATGTCATGACTGAGGGCGCTGGCAATGATTTAACTTTACTTTTAAATCGGAGCAGTGTTTAACTTTTTGGAAAAATTTCGGAATGAATATCCTTTTTTTTTTGGCACAAAAGACTACGAATGATTAACTGGGCTTTACTTTTCAAATATTCCGTCCCATTTCTACTTATCAAAACCTTTTCCTGCAGAATTTGTCCAAGCGGATAGATCTCGGACAATATTTGAAGTATTTGCAAATTTCTTGATAGCGCTTCTGTAAAACCAAGCGCAGTATATTAGCCAATTCATGAGCGCTGCGTCGTAGGCCTATCAGAGAGGTTTTCTAGAGATCGATGTCCAGACATAGCTTTAATAGTTAGATGAGATGTAGTCATGATTCATAATTTTCAATTAGATATGTCTTGAAAAAATTTACCCTGCTATTCGTAAAATTCAGACGATAGGACTATTTAAAATGTCCGTGCGCGCGTATTTAACTCAACAAAACATGGACTGAGTCATATTTCTGTTTAATTACGCTTTTTAGTGCTGGTTCTTTTTATTTTGTTGTGCTAAAGTTTTGAAAGACAATTATGTCAATGACGCGTCATTTGAAATCAAATTTCTTATCAAGTAGAAAACCCGAATAATATGGAGGTTTTGGTCGCTAATTAGTCTGCCTTTTGTTTCCCTTAAAAATTATTGCACACTGCATTATTTAATGTTTGTGTTTTAGCAATAAAATGAATGATGATGATGATGATGATGATGATGATGATGATGATGATGATGATGATGATGATGATGATCTACTTACTTGCAACAGTAAGGAGGATGGTGATAACGAAAAGTTCCATTCTCTGTGAATTAATACCGTAGTGAGCGTAGTCTATAAACTTATGGTAGCTAAACGTTATTTTCCCGCCTTGCTACTTAACAACATCGAGCAATAAGCCTCATCAGTTTGCGCATATTATTATCTGGCCTGTTAGACAGACTTCTGTTTCCTGTGACCACTCGATAGCATATCTATGTGGGCAAGCACAAGTTCAGATTCACTTACTACGCCAGTATATTCTTGGTGTGTAACGATTTATCATTAATTTTGTTTCTGCAAAACATCCGCATGTGGCAAACCGCACTGAACTCGGTCGTTGTAGTTATTGCGTTATTCTTCGTTACTAGTCCTGTAGGCTGTCATCAGTTAGGGAAATATAATAATATGTACATATATCATAAAAAAACGTTTTTATGAGGTCTGACAACTCAGGGCTACTTCCTCGTCTAGGGCAACAATTGTAATTAGAGTGAACGGTTGACCAAAGTGACAGCATACATCGATTAACCAATGTCATAATTATTATGAAAATGCATACTAGTCAGAAGCCACGCGATATAAGAATACGTTGTTGAGCTGACGGTTAAAAGAGATGGCTGAGGAGTTCTTCTTTGGTTTCAGGAAGCTCAGTGCTTAATGGTGGGATAGTCACATTAAAAACCCAGATTGCTTGGCAGAATCAAGAGATCTGTTACATGGAAGTTAATATAATAATTTATAATGCAATTGTAAATAATCGGTAGAAATCGTTGGTGATAATAGTCCTGGGATTGCATAGGCGCAGAACCAGGATAGCATAGTTTGGTTTGGTTTTCGTCCCTAGGAAATACTATAGAAAAGAAGGCGGGGAAATGCAGATGTGTGTGTGAGAGAGAGAGAGAGAGAGAGAGAGAGAGAGAGACAGAGAGAGAGACAGAGAGAGAGAGAGAGAGAGACAGAGACAGAGACAGAGACAGAGACAGAGACAGAGACAGAGACAGAGACAGAGAGAGAGACAGAGACAGAGACAGAGACAGACAGAGACAGAGAGAGAGACAGACAGACAGACAGACAGACAGATTGACAGACACACAGACACAGAGACAGAGACAGACAGACAGGCAGGCAGACGGACGGACAGACAGACAGCGAGGGGCCATGTCAATCAGGTTAAGCTTAGCTGCTGTCGGGATCCCTGCCGCATGAATTTGGACCTTGCAGGGTTTGTAAACTATTTACAGCAGAATTAGTAAACAATTTACAACAGAGTTCCGTAATAAAGTTGAATATAAGTCGACATAAGAGCTAATTCCACAATATAATAATTATGTCTAACCATTGAATCACACAATTGTGTATTATAATATATTATCAGGTCCTGAAAGCCAGAAAAAGTGGTCTAATGATAATCATGATAGCGTTGTTTCCTAAACAGAAGTTGCTCATTTTCTAACAGTCAGCAAACTACGATTAGGCTACTGTAGGCCTAATAAGATAACTGGCAATGCCGGACAAAATATTGCAATATAATAAATAAGTCTGTTAACACAGAGTGAGGAAGATCAGATTAACTGGCCAGAGACCCGAGGAGTCTAATTTAATACTTGCGAGATACACTAAACTTGACTAAAGGAAAGCGTCATATCCCTATCAATGCCGCAAGAGGTTAGTTATCTGGTAAGCATCAGCGTGTTGATGGAATGCCCTATCGCTAATCTAGAATTCCCTACAATGCTCTTACCCGAAGGACTTTCGGGAACTCATCACCCTCATGCCACCCCGCTTTACCCTCATCCTCCTATCTCACTCTTTCCCGTCCTCAGTCATTACTCACATCAAGTTCTCAAACCGACCCATATCCGACACTACGCCTCGACTCTGGGACGAACTTCCCTCTGAATTCCGGAGATACTCAGTTCCACCCTTATCACTGTCACCGACTCACCCTCATCTGCATCAGTCTTCTCTGCTCATCACCACATTGACTTTCCACCTCAAATTAAAGTCTCATTTCTTCAAGAATTCCTATCCTAATCCATTCAATCCTCCGCATTCCAAGTTCTCTCGTCCTCAACGAAGCTCGCAGTATCAGCTACTCTGCTTTCACTCTCTCTCTGGCTGGTAACCCTTCTCGGACCTCCACCGGATATCGATCCATAGACAACACCTCCAGGCTCTCTTCTTAAACTAATCTGTTTTGATAGCTATCCATTATAGGCCATTTCTCTGTCTTAAAGAATTGATCATCTGGACGTTAACCTCCGTCGGTTGATGCCTTATGCATTAGATATGAGCGCAATAGTATACTATTAATTATGGATTATGACATCGTCTATGACTTCACCTGATTCTTGTTTGACGCATTATCATGAAGACTCTATAGAAAGTCAATCGATTGTATTGAATATTCTGAAAGATTATTCTAACCGTCTTATTGACTATGGCCCTACCCAGAAACTGACCGATCTTTGCGCTTGTGGATATGATTTGACTGAGCACTGGACTCACTGACACAGGTTTGGTGTAGATTACATTACTGAGATTACATTACACTGGATTGTTACACTACAATAAAATTAACAACGTCTATAATAGCGCTGGTGTCTAATATTATAAGGGTTCAACAGATGGCGCACCAAACCCAGGTCGTAGTCAGTTGAACATGTAGAAGATCAAACCGTTTAGACAGAAAGATCTTATGTTGGAATAGTTATTTGAAACAAGTAAAGTGTAAGTTAAAGCGACATTTAAAAAATGCGCCACATAAATGTTTAAGCACACGCGTAGCACTGCATGAATAATTAGACACTACTGCGCATCTGCCCAGTATTAACCCTGTAAGAACACAACACGCGATTATTTTTAGGGCCTTATTATTGGAACCATGTTACACTATGTACGTGGTCTTATAATTATTGGAACCATGTTTCACTACTTTTGTGGTTAGGCGTTGTTTTAGTATGCATGTTTTTGTTAATGGCAGAGGCTCTAGGATGGGAAATAGGTCTAAAACTTGTCGTTAAGATACATAAGCTTATTCCTCATAGGCTTTTTCTGTCTTAACGGACCGACCTGGATATTTAATTGAGCGCAGCTTGGGTTGTCAGGGTTGATGTCTTGTTAATTAACATAGGCATTATGGCAGTTACTAATTAATTAATAAATAAATAATTACAGCACAACCTAATAATTTATGAGTCATTAATTATAGGCCCTATGCAGGGGAAAATTAAGTTAAGCAATATACAGGTTTTTCCACATAAGAACAGTCATTGCATGCAACTTTTTATTATAGATTTTAGAGAAAATATACTAAACATTTATATAAAAATTTATCTTTAAATGAAAAAGTGCGTTGATAAAAATATACTGGCTATTTACTTGAATATTATATAAATGTCAAGCATTTTAGGCTACCGTAAACCTCACCACTGCTTCACAGCAAGTTACAGAGGAAATTGCGGTACAGAAAACCCTCGCTGAGGGATGAATAAACACTAATTTTGTTGTCATGCTACTGATAGCCTATATCTTTGTGCACCTAAATATCGCATGTGTTACAACGTAGACTATGCTGTGAACTTTTTCTTTGGCTTGGCTTTCTGTTTTAGTTCAAGTGCCGCATATTCGTTGGCGTCTCTATCTTCTCCCAAACTTGCGTAGGCTGACTCCTGTTCTCCAACCTACAATAAAGCACAGAGTAGCGTTTAGAATTGCCTTGACTTGTACAAATTACTAAGGAAGAAAATCTTATTAAGTTGCATATTTCTACAGATGTACGCCAACGGCAGACGAAGAATTGAACTAGAAGAGGAACAGTCCATTAGGCTTGTCTGAGATGCAACATGGGTATGATATGTAAGCGAATTCATTTTCCTAGCTTCAGGATATGAGGGCGGGTGGCCAGTTCTCTCCCTCGTCGTCTCATCTTACCAACCACCCACATCTTTCCACCGGCGGAGTTCTCATTTTCGATGAGTTGGCTAGGGGATGATTAGTCTGCACTGCGAGAGGAGCTTTTTTGAAATTCTCAAATACAATACAATACAATGGATCCGAAATCTCGAAATACTACTTCTGATGTTGTATTGTATTGTATTGTATTTGCTTTTATAGCGCCCCTACCAGATTTCCCATTCAGAGGCGCTCCCCGACTACTGCTGCGTACAAGTTTCACGCCGAAGCGCATGAGCAATTGCGAGTGAAGGACTTGCCCAGGGTCCCTACGCGGCGACTTTGAGGTGGATCTCGAACCCGCAACCCTCCAGCTGCAAGACACCGAACATACCCCCAAACCACCGCGCCCCAGTGATGTTACGGTTAACTCTGACCTCTCGATTCACACAGTCATACTGTGAGACAAAACGCTTTTCAGCAACAAGTTTAGACGTCTGTAAAATTCTTGTTTACTTCCTGATTCCACAATCGCATTGAAAAACCTTGTGATGGCAATGATCGTAGTCTTGGCTAAGTAGTGAAACCTCAGCTGGAGTGTATCATTATCATTATCGTCATCATTACAGTTGTTGTGTTTGTTGCCATCATCATCATCATCATCATCATCATCGTCGTCGTCGTCGTCGTCATCATCGTCATAATCATCATAATCCTTATTATGGATTTATTAAGCGCAACTATCTATAGGCATATTTAATGCCCAAGCATCAATCTATGGCGCTGTGAAAGACTTGCTACAGTAACTACTCATTAACCATATCAGAGCAAGCATGAACCAGTGCTTTTAAGAGGAGCTCTCTAATCATTCGTTTACCGTGTCCCAAAATTTCAACCGAATCAAACAGGAAGTATGACTTGGCAATAAAAGGAATTTTTATCTATCCTTTGACCTGAATGATTCGAACGACTGAACATTTAATAGTCTGGTCCTGAAATCCAGAAATTCAATTATATAGCAGAGGCAAATCCACCAATTCTAATATCAATCTAAATTCTAAATTTTCTAAAGCGTACCTAAAGGATGAACACAGGGCAGCAGCTTAATCACGAACCCTTCGTCAATTAGTAGTGGGATGACTAACGACACAGGAGATCAATATACTTTGAACAATTAGGAGACTAAAGAGAGAAGTAGCAAAATCGTGAAATATATTCAATGAATGTAATTCCTTACAATGTAATAGTAGCTACGGAGGTCGTTAGTTTTCTAAGTTTTGAAAATAGTCCCGGGCGTCTAAAAGTTTGTAACGCTAGACAAAGTTTGATTTGTCCAACGCAGTGTCTGCTTCTATTCGACAATAAATCAATGACTGGCTTACTAATGGAACTTCTGTCCTAGGAATCGGCTGACGCATAGCTGATAGTTGACGATTCGAAGGGTGCATCTCATGATCCATACACTGTGCACCGCCATCTACCAAGCAAGAAACTATTATTGCAATATCTGTTAGCCTATAACATTCCGATAACGTCATATTTCTAGAGTCCTCTGAGAAATAAATGTTTCTGTACGTATATATATATATATATATATATATATATATATATATATATATATATATACTGAAATGTTTTATTTCAGTTATTAATAAAAGACTGAAAGTTTGACACCCATGAAAGGTATAAAATATGCGAAAATCAAAATATGGCGTACCTTAGTCTTAATATAACAATACCCACAGCAACATATCTTGCAGATCTGATTCCATCGGCCATCGTAACACGATAAATGAACTATACTGCGGCTATGCATCCCACTCTTGTGCTAGTATACATGTATCTGATATCCTGTAGGTCTCTTACCGTTAGACTCATTAGCTGGCCTTGGATGAAACTCTAGGTATCTTAGTCTGAGCAAGATGGCAAAGGCAACGGTCGCTAGTAGGATGGCAACGAGGAGGCCGATTCCAATGCCAATTCCAAGGCGATCTACTGACGAACTAGGCGGAGTCGAAGATAAGGTGTCTTTGAATTCTAAATCATAAAGTGTACGTGGATTGATGTCATTTTCCCAATACATCATTAATAAGCAGGAAGAACAGGCAATACGTAATGCACCCACCATCTAAAATATGGTGAAGATATCAGGCATCTGCCTCAGGCTCCTCTACTTATCACCCACAGGCATTCCATTCCGAATTGAAGTCTCACCACTTCATGAATTCCTAACCTTATAATCCGTCCGATCATCCGTCTTACAAGCATTCTCGTCCTCAACGAAACCCGCTTTAGCAGCTGTGCCTGCTCTACGTCCTCTGCCTGGACATCGATCTCTGCACAACCCCTCTGACTCGATGCAGCGCTTGTGAATAACCTGTAACCCTGAACTTAGCCTTGGAGTAGCGCTTTAGATATTTGGAGTTTATGAATACGATTACCATTACGATTACAACTATGAAACGGTTTAATTTATCACACATGGAAGACTTAAAACCTAGTGAAGTTTATTAGTTTATATATTGGATGACTTTTTGTTTTGTGAAAAATAAGTAGGGCCTATATTACAACGAGGTGCTACAGGTGGTTGATGGGGAGCGATCGCTGGTGGCAGCAGTGGGGGAGGGACGGAGGAGCTGGGTGGGGCACGTGTTGGGGGACTCCCTTCTGGGGGTCATGGAGGGGAGAGTGGAGGGGAGGGGGAGGGGGCCGGGGCGGGTGATGCTGGGGTGGATGGCCGACGGATGCAGCGAGTTGGAGGAGGGGCACAGCACGGAGGGGAGTGGCGTCATTGGAGGTTGGAACCTGCCGAAGGGCAGAGAACTTAAAGAGAGAGAGAGAGAGATATTACAACATTGTTTGCAGCATATTACATCAACTAAACTCAGCTTAATTAATTTTCATAGCTTGACTTTAGTTCTCTGACTTAACGGATTACGACGTGACCTCTCTAATGGATTATAATTGAATATGATTTAAATTGAAACGATCGTTTGTTTTATGTTTTGTGCATAATGACAGCGGTGCTATAGAAGTAATTAGGTTGGACTGTAACTTATTTTAGGCTTATTTACGAACGTTCTAATCTTGTTCGACTCTGGCCTTGCAATACAGTGACTAATCTTGCCTCTTGCGGATTTGATATGGTCTAGCACTGGCGAATAATCTTTAAATCGCTGACTCGGGATTTATATGATGCTGAGATTGCATTACACTGGACTATGTTACGTAACATTGAAATGAACAACTTGCATAGCGCTGGTGTCTCATGTACAAGACTTCAACTGATGGTGCACAAAACCCAACCCGTAGTGAGTTCGACATGCAAAAGATCAATACGGTTAAAACAGACAGAGAGAGTGTTTGATGGATGAGCAATTTGATAAAGATAAATTTCAACAAAATATATTAAACACGTGCATAAAATCGCATGGCATCGAGAAAGTTTAGGCATAACAACGTCGTCCTTGCCCAGTATTATCTCATCCAGCTCACATACAACAATTTGGATAATGTTGAATTTCGTTGGTTAAAATATTGTTCCAATAATTTTATGGGTGGTTTCTAGAATGAAATAATTGTCAAAGCGTGTGAAGCGAAAACACCATTTTGAAAACTTTCTATTTGCAACCAATGGCACAAAACCAAACTATAAAGATGTTAATGTCAAGATGATCAATCTGTTAAAAGAGAGAGGCAGCCTCTGATGGATAGGTAATTTTAAAATCGTATTTCTTCATGAGAAGTAGGCTAATTGTCATAAGCATCAGGGCAGAACAAACATGGAGAGAATTTCAAAACATAGATTCAACAACTAAAACGGCCAATTCACCAATAACAGGTCCAGTTTCAGTTCTAGTTTTCGCTGCTAAACATCTGCACCGCATGCAAGTTGTGTAAAGTTAAGGTAAAGAAAGAGACATTGCAACGTTCTGCATTCTCAACTGTACAGCTTGACATTGACCAGCCGTTCAAGATGCCCTTGGTGGGTGTCACATCAAAGACAGATGAAAACTACTCAACATGTCAACCAGCATCCAATCCAGATCCATATAATACTGGCACTGCTTTATCATTTGCACAGAAAAAGTAAAGTTAGTGGTGAAGGCATGTCGTGCGCAGTACGATAATGGCGCTATAGAAGTCATTAGAATAGGAATAATATCCATTTGCTAGTCCTTGCGGCTGGAGTGGTAGACTAGGATCTGAATTAGATAAAAGAAGCAGAAAGAAGCAGAATTAAAACTGAATGCAAGAAGCTTGACCACTATACCTGCGTTTATAACAAGGAACTCATGTGAAGTTGCACTGTACCTCTTGCCCCTCACAACATTCATTGAAACACATCTGTGCCGCTTGGAAGAAACATTGGTCACAGTAAATTCACTGCTCTTCTGATTCTGAATATCCATCCAAACGCCATCGTTTTCCACTTCCTGCCATTTGTAAGTTGGCGATGGATACCCATTTGCTGTGCAGGTAATGACAGTTCCAGGAGGATAGCTAGAAAACGATGGCGACAACTGAATATCCCTAACCGAATCTGAAAAAGGGTTTTAGACAATGATTGCAATTTTAATGCAAATTTATATAGCGCCACTTCTAGAGAAAACCATCAGGCATATGGACCTAATAACCTGAAACAACAATGAAATAGAATGGTCTTCAAGCACTTGTGGAAAAGAGTCAGAGATAGGCTGAGGAATTCCCGTCTCAGGTTATTAACCATATTTTTTCAGGAGTATGGGTCGACAAGTGGAAAACTTTTATACTGGACTACGGAAGAACGGGCTGGTGCAATAATCAAGTAACCTTGCGTAGCAGAGCAATCTGTTACCAGGTATTGAAGAGTGAGAGACAAAGCTCCTTGAGATAAGATGAAGCACAGCCTGCAAGCATTATGCAGAAGCAACAGGGTCTTAAACTCAATGTCACACAGGGTTGAAGAGTTTCACGTTACATGCAGGACCACAACGAGGGAAAAGAGATGCTTGATGTGTTCATAGAATGTTGATTTCTTTTTCTTATGGTTTTGTAAACTAAGGTTGCACAGTGTTAAGCATTGCTAATAAAATAGGGTTATACGAAAATGACGGTCAAAAAGAGAAAAACTCACGGCATACATTTTATATAAAAATTGCCAAATTCACGGCTAATTCACGGTACCAATTCAAGTCATAGGCTATTGTATATATTTTCGTTTATTGAAAAAAACAAGTTGTCATACTGCAACGAGGTACAGGCATTGAGAATTTAAGAAATTAAAAGTTTTGATTTCTATCGAATGTTTGAATGTCATGGGTTGTTATTTTCTATAGAGTATACGAGGTATATAGTTTTTATCGTCTTTAGGTGGAAGCTGAAAGTTATGTTGCCTTGGTCGGAGCTTATAGTGACTTTTCACGGTCTCTGGGAATAGGCTTCGTAACACGTGACATTCGTTCCATATAACTGCCTGTAGAAGTCTTCTCTCAATCACCTCAATTGTCTCAGTGACGCTTTTGGCCGTCTGAGGGAGATAACCCATACGCTGCATTTTCTTCTGAAAACGCTCGATTCTGGAACGTTCATCAGCTTTCGCGAAACCCCACCAGGCTGGTGCAGCATACAAAAGACGGGCCACTGTAGTAGCCCTTGTCAGTTGTCACCTCGTGCAATGCTACTGGTGGGAGGCCATGTGCTCTGAGCACTCTGAGCGCGTGAAGCGATCCAGAGCAGGTGGCCAACACTCCATCAATATGATTCGTTAAACGAAGATCGTCCCTGATTGTGACTCCTAAGATGTTCATGGAAGTGACTCTGACCATGTCGAGATGCTCCGGTGGAGTAACTGTCCACTTTCCCCGGTGGGCTATGAGCATCTCTCTGGACTTGCTAGTGTTTAGCCGTAAGTTATTTCTTTCCGCCCATAATTATCCTCACTCCGTCTAGCTCTTCTCGTACCGTGTCTCTCAGCGCTGCTCCTATGATTAAGTATGTATCGTCAGCGTACTTGGAGATCTTATTTCTGACGTAGATTGGTCGCAGGTCGGTTGCGTTTACAATATTCATTCATTCATTCATTCATAAATTTATATAGCGCCCCTTCCAGAGGGGCTACTCAGAGGCGCTCCCGACTCCAGCACGGCCAAAAAGTACAGTTTTGAGCTTAGTAAAAAAGCTTCAATAAAAGTCCCAGGGAGCAGGCGTATCTCCTGGGGGAGCCCGTTCCAGACCACTGGGCCCACCACGGAAAAGGCTCGATTCTGCATAGTTGCAGTTCGTGCAAATGGGACTAAGAGCACCCCCTTCTCTGCAGAGCGGAGGGGCGGCGACCTTGAATACCCGAGGGGCAGCAAAGCTCCCGCAGGTAGACTGGTGCTAGACCCAGCTGACATCGTCGTACCAAGGCAGCAATCCTGTACTCGATGCGCTGCCGGGTAGGGAGCCAATGTAAAGTCTCCAGCATATAGCCGGAGACATGACCAAATTTGGGGATTTGCCCAATAAGACGCGCTGCAGAGCGCAAGACTCGGTCCAGGCACACAAGTCGATTTAGAGGAAGGCCAAAGTAGAGCGACGAGCAGTAGTCAAGGCGGGATGTAATGAAAGAATGCACCAGGGTGGTGGCGGCACTAGGGGTAAGCGAACGGGCAATGGTGCGAAGCTGGCGCAGCTGATAGTAGCAGTTCCGGGCAAGGCGGTGAATGTGTGGAGCAAGAGTTAGCTCCTGGTCCAACAGGACACCAAGGTCGCGGACCGTAGTTGAGAACGTATAACTGGGGAATTCAGTTGCAAGTGCAGCGAGGTCAAGTTTAGCAAGTTGCTTCCGGTTGCCTAGCCAGATAAATTTAGTCTTAGCTGGGTTTAGGCGCAGTCGATTAGACGACATCCATGCATCTAGGGCCGCTAAGGTCCCACACATGTCCCGGACCGCTGAGATGGCATTTGATGACAGGCAGTGCTTGTACGCCTGTACGTCGTCAGCATATAGCTGACCCAA
>JACEVL010000383.1:118926-218878 GCA_020284085.1 Aporrectodea caliginosa | reverse complement strand
CAGCCTACCCGGTGTGGCGTGGCCTGCGGTGAAATGTCCTTAACCAAATGCCTTAAAAGGAAATGCCTCGAAACGCCCAGACCAAACGCTCACACGTCTGCAGCCGTCTCGGTGTGGCGTGGCCTGCGGTGAAATGGCATTAACGATTGCCTTAAAAGGAAATGCCTCGAACGCCCAGGCCAAACGCCCAGGCGTCTGCGGTCGCCGTGATGCATTGACATGTTGCCTACAGATGAACTTTCTTCAGCTGAGCCAAACGCCCAAAATATTTCACGATGGGGTGACACGGTGGAGCGAACTGCACATGAACTTGCATCAGCCGAATAAAGTCCTATAATCCACCCCAATCTACCAGGAGGCTACCGTTTGGGTTATAGGACCTTATTTGTTAGTAATTTATACCTGGGTGATGTCAGACTCTTCATATACACCTAGGAAATATACCAGGAGGCCAGCGTTTGGTTTATAGGACGTTATTTGTTAGTAATTTATACCTGGGTGACCCCTGGCCCGACAATCTTTATTAGGAGGTCAGCGTTTGGGTTATAGACACTTATTTGTTATAGTAATATCTACCTGGGTGACCCCCTGCCCCCAGAATTTTGCCTGGCCCCACAATCTGGTTATTCTACTAGGAAATTGTCTAGGAGGCCAGCGTTTGGGTTATAGGACTTTATTTGTTAACCCCCTGCCCTCAGAATTTTGCCTGGCCCCACAATCTGGTTATATATCTACTCCACGATAGCATTGAAAGCCGTGTGAAGGCAATAATCAGCTTGAGAAGTAAAACCTGAGATGCAGTGACCCGTACTTATAAACTGTCGATGTCGTTGATGCTTTTGTTGTTGTTGTGGTTATTATTGTTGCTGTCGCTGGCGTCTCTAATAATTGTGTTTGTTACGTCAGACAAAGTTTCATTTGGCCAAAGCATTGTCTACTTCTATTCGGAAATAAATCGACGAATGACTTACTAATGGAGCTTCCGTCCTAGGAATCGAGCGATCCTTAGCTGATCGTTGATGAGACGAAGAAGATCTCATCTCTTGATCCACATGCTGGGCATCGGCATCTACCAAACAAGAAACTATGACTGCAATTTCTCTTATGACACTCCTATTATCGTGCATCATGTTTCGAGTTTCTTCTGAGATCATAAATTATGCTTTTGTACGTATAGCTTATAATATACTGGGATGTTTTAGTACTATTAGTAAAATAAAGCTATGAAAGTACGAAATAATGACAAATTTTAAAGTCAATATGCGGTACCTTAGGCCTAGTCTTAATATAACAAGATGCACAGCATATTTTGCAGATCTTGCTTCTGTAGGCCATCGTAACGCAATAATTTACATAAACTGCGACTATGTATCTCGCAACTCTATTAGCATGTATGTGTCTGATATCATGTAGGTCTCTTACCAAGAGGCTTTTTAGCTGGCCTCAAATGAAGATCTATATATCTCAGTCTGACCAAGATGGCAAAGGCAACGGTCGCTAACAGGATGGCGATGAGAAGTCCGATTCCGACGCCGATTCCAACGCCGATTCCAAGGCAATTTACTGAGGTACTAGACACAGTCGTATATGAGTTGTCGTTGAATTCTAAATGATAGAATGTATGTTGGTTGATGGCATTTTTCCAAAATATCATTAAAAAGTAAGAAAAACAGACAATATTTAATGCACATGTGATCGAAAATATGGTGGAGATTTCACGCATCTGCCTCAAACTCCTCGACTTCCACTGCACAAGCATTCCAGCTTAAATGATATTTCACCTTTTCAAGAATTCCTACCCTAATAAAACCATCTTCCATGCTTTCTCGTCCACAACGAAATCCACCTTAACAGCTGCTTTGCATCCTCTCTTTGGTCTCCCTGTCAACCGGATTCGGATCTTTAATGGACATCGATCTCTGACACGACTCAGCGCTCGTGAATAAGCTCTAACCCTGCGCTTGGCCTTGGAGTAACGCTTTAGAAATTTGAGTTAACGATTACGACCAGCCAATATAAGAAGCCAATGAAAATTAATGAACAGTTTAATTTGTCATAGATGGCAGACTTGAAACCTCGTGAAGTTCATTAGTTTACACATCCGATGATCTTTTGCTTGGAGAAGTAATAAGAATTCTACACCATATCTTCAGCACATTACAAAATTATTACATCAATTAAACGCATCTGCTTCAGATTGCTCACCTTTCATAGCCTGGGTTCTGGATTCTCTAACTAAACGGATTCGACGTGACTTCTCTAATGGTTTATGACTGAGTGAGTATGCTTTTTATGTTTGTGCATAATGTTAACTGTGCCACAGAGGGGCTGCAAGCCAGGAGCACTCTCCGCCGGTTCTAAGTCCGGATAAAGGAGGAAGGTTTGCCAGACGGGTGTCGATACTTTGGCAGTAAAAACAAAGACGATTGAAATCCGATGTCAAAAAGTAATGATGCTAGTGCATACCGGTTCGGACGTTACCCAGTAAAACAAGGTCCTCGAAACCAATCGAGCGTTCTGGGTTGGATCGTCAAGTCGGCTACCGAAAGAAAGAGCTTCAGACCTGCAGTAGAACCGCTGTCGGTGGGCACTTGGAATGTCCGCACTCTCTGGGCAGCGGGGAAACTGGAGCTATTGGAGGAAGAGATGTTGAGATACAGATGCGACATACTCGGAATATCAGAAATGCGGTGGACGCAGTTGGGCGAGATGCGGAATGGAGGAATTGTCTGGTCTAGAGACCCCACTAGACATGAGGCAGGAGTGGGACTCCTATAGTCAGCAAAAGAGCTAGAAATGCACTCATGAGGAACAATCCACGAATGAATGATGCTGGCACAATTCAGGGCACATCCATTCAACATGACGGCAATCCAAGTATACGCACCAACGGCGAAATGCGGGGAGGAGGAGATTGAAGATTTGTACTCCAAGCCAACAGAAAGTTATTCAGCGAAAACTTGGATTGTTCGGACATATAAATTTGTAGATTGAAAGAGGACAGAAAGATCAAGGCCCTAATGTTTGGAATAATGGAGGGTACGAACAAAAGAGGCAGACCACATAGAGAATGGACAGATGACATTGAAGAGTGGAGTGGAACAGATCTGCAGAAACTATGTCACACGGCTCAGAACAGAGTCGAATGGAGAGACATTGTGAAGAAGGCATCAAACACCTACGGGACTGAGCCCATGGTTATTGATGATGATAATGATGATAATGTTAGCGGTGCTATAGAAATCATTAGGTTGTATTGTATTCTGTATGCGAATATTCTAATCTTCGAAGACTATGACCTTGCAATGGAAGTAGGTAATTTGATTTGGTTAAGCACTGGCAACTAAACTTGTCTCTCTGACGCAGGTTTTGTGTAGCGCTGTGATTACATTTCACTGAATTATGTTACAAAACTTTGAAATTCACAACTTCTAAAGCAAATGCGTATAATGTATAATACTCAAGCGGATTGCGCACCATACCCAAGCCTTAAGTCAGTTTAGCGTGTAGAAGCCCAGCACGTTGATGCAGAGAGAGTAGCCTATTTGGTGGATGGGCTTGTAACAGTTGAAGAAGATGTATTAATCAGATAACAATATCCATAAAGCCACTCCCATCTTTTCGGTGCTTGAAGACTTTCTTATTTCCTCAGGCTGTCACGCTGAGAGCGCCTCTGAATAGCTCGTACTAGTATTGTAAAAGGCGCTTTACAGATTCTCAGGTAAGAGCCGCCAGCGCATCCAATTCAAGGTCTGTTTCCTCATGCGAAGCTGTCTTGCTGGCTCTGCTCCTCACTATCTATAATTAGGGCCTTTTGTACCCCAGCATCTTCTTTGCTCAGTCGTTCCTCCCTTCGGTCCTCGGCCCATGGTTACTTGGTTGTCCCGCGGGTGAGTACTTCTACGGTCCAGTCCAGGAGTTTCGCTGTTGTTGGTCCCAATAGCTGGAACCAATTACCTTAGTCCCTCAGGACTGACATTTTTTTTCTATTTCTTTTGATCAGCTCCGCAAGCGCCTGAAACCTCTCTTTACCAGTGAAGAGACTGGCCCGGGTCGGGAGCGCCTCTGTTTTTGAGCGGCGCTATATAAATGCTTGATTACGATTACGATTATATAAATTAAAAACATGCATATTATCTCATGAAGCTCACACACGTTAATTGGATAATTGCTGGACTACGTTGGTGAGACATCGTTTTAATATATGTGTGTTCTAGAATGAAATAATTGACGATATGTTATAAGACAATGTTCAAACTTTATATTTGCCATTAGTACTAAAGAAAATGGTGAATGAGTCAGAGACACCATGAGCATGACTATACCTGTGTTGCTAAACTGGATCTTAGTAGAAGTTGCATCGCTGCTCTTAGCCTGAACCAGGAACTCATGTGAGCTTGCATTGTAACTCTTGCCCCTCACGACATTCATTGCAACACATCTGTACCGCTTGGAAGAAACATCGGTCATAGTAAATTCACTGTTCTTCTGATTCTGAATATCCGTCCAAACGCCATTTATTTCCGTTTCCTGCCATTTGAAAGTTGGCGATGGTTGCCCCTTTGCCGCACAGGTAATGACGGTTCCAGGAGTATAATTATAAAGCAATGGCGACAAATTAACATCCTTAACTGAATCTGAAATAGATTTTTAGAAAAGGCTTGTAATTGGAATTAAAATTTATAGAGCACCACTTCACGGAAACTCATCAAGGGCGTCCACATCAAAACCACAATGGAACAGAATGGTCTTAAAGCACTTGTGGAACAGAGGCAGATAGGTTGGGGCATATATGTCACAGGTGTTATACAACTTATTCCAGAAGGATGAGCCGACCACAGCAAAACTTCGATGCTTAACTGTAAAATTGGGGCAACCAAGTCAGCATGTGCAGCAGAGTGGAGAAATCGGAGACAAGGAATGAAAGAGACTGAGGCATGGAGCTCGTAAGACAAGATGAAGTACAGCCTGCTAGACAATTATGCATAAGAACAATTATCTCAAACTCAATCACTTAAATTTGCATAGGTAACCAGTTGTAGAGAGAGAAGAGATGACGTTATAATGTGATTTATCCTCATGGGGGTGAAGAGATTAGTTTTCATGTGGGACAACAACGAGGGCAAAGAGATACATCAGATGTTGACATAATGTTAATTTTATTCTAAGTCAACTATGTTTGCACAATGTTAAGCAGCAGTAATAAAGTTTCAGTTCATTGCTGTCAGCTGTTCATCATAAATATGCAAATATACACTGTGTCCACGATAAAGTAGACCCCTAGACTTTGTGAAATATCTTGGTCATTTGTAGTACTATAGGTACTAAATTTGGTACACATGAACTTCAGTCTATTCTATCTATACCCTGCAAATTTTATTACAATTGATGCAACGGTTACGAGGATATATCCTTATGAAATTGGGTGGTTCAGGAATCAAGTTACCAACACGTAAAACATAGAATGACGTAATTTTTCTGGCTACCGCAGAGGATACATAGGCTGTTGTTTATAAGCGCCATTTTCAGAAACAGTTACACTACGAGACCTGTTTTACATAACAGTAGTTTTGTTGTAAAAAAATGGTTTTCAGCGTAGAGGACAAGATTTTAATCAAGGAGTGGAGTTCGATCAACGAATCATCGACGGCGCTGTCAATCAGTGGCGTCAGCGACTCAGAGCCTGTGTGCGCGCTGAAGGCGGGCACTTCGAACATCAACTGTGACCGCTGAACTCAACAAAACCACTCTATTCAACAAAATGTTATGACAATTCACTGACCCACGTCAAATTGAGTGGGGTTACGGTGTACACAGGGTCCGATTTGTCAAAAAAGAAGCAGGGGGGTCGGAAATCTATAGAACTATTAAAAATTTACTGAGCCGCAGTAATATTTTTACCCCCCCCCCTATTATGGGCCTTCCCAGCCAGAGATGGGCACGATTAGTTGAATTGCTTATCGATTAAAATTAGATTTAGCAAAATCTTGTAGCTAAAGAATTAGCTGTTTAGCTAATTAATTAGCTAATCGATTAGAATTTAATCGATTAGTTAGCCTACCCAACTCTGTTCCCAGCATCCCTTATGTTTTCTTCCCAACACCCATCATCAGTATAATATACATGTATATATGCATGTATATATATATATATATGCACAATACAATACAAAGCATACAGAATACCATTATTTTGTAAATTGCTACAGCCTATGTAGACAGTACAATACAACTTCTGTTAACAAAACAATTGCTTGCTGTCACTGTGTGTTTTTGCTTCAATCAGAAATTTCAAATGAAATTGTGAAGATTAAATTAAAATAAAACCTAGAAAGCCACCACACCTTCGCCACTGTCAAACAGCCACAAATAAGAATATGTTCATACCTTAAAACACTTAATAAGTTTATTTGATTAACAATGGAGCTTTCCTGGCCTTTTTCTGTAAAATGTCTAATGACAGTTTTAAACTCAATTTTCTGGCAATACTCAACCTGGCCAAATCCACAAGATATTGTAGACCTTACAAATTCTTAATTAGCTTGAATTTGCTGAATGATCTCTCTGCAGAGGTTACTTTCAGGAATTAACAGTATAACCTAAGCTCACACAAACATTTGGAACTTGCTCAGAAAGATTGTACTGTGTTAATAAGTTCAACAGGTCAACGGTGTTAATTGGGCACATCCAAACATTATCTTATGTACAGAGGGTAAATTTTGAATTTCTGTTATGAAATCCTCACCATTAAAGAAAGCAAGATATTGCTTTGCTAAAGTTAAAGTTTTTCTTCCAACAAACAGGGCAGACATGGTTAGATATATATTTCCACAAGAAAGCAAACCTTTCAGGGCTCCTGTGATCTGTCACCATACATTTTGGACGGCTTATCTAAAACTTTTACTTTTTATATGTGAAGGCTTAAATAAATATATGCATAAATTGGAAAACTGCAAAATAAGTTCTATAATGTCAGACAGATGAACAGCAGAAGAGCTAACCTTCTGATGATGAGGCTGGCGATGTTGGGAAAGGGATCCTATGACTCATTTCAATTGGGGTGCGTGTAATGAATGGGGGCTAGGGCCTATAGGAGACTGGAGAAAGCTTTAGCATTGACCTACACGATGTGAAGGGCACTGTAGGCTAGCAGGGCACTATCAATCATACACTTGCTGGACCTTGATCGGTAACTCCTCCAGCTCAGCCAGAAACTACACTCCCGGCTCTCTGGGCCCAGGAGCAATGAACCGGCTGCACCCTCTCAGGCACTGCCTGTCATAGTAATCAAGGGACAACGCAGATGAAAGTACGGTGGCCGAGAGGGACCAGGTTGTTGTATTATCTGAAAGGATAACCCTATTCCTTAAAACGTATATCCCAATATCAACCTAAATCAGGCCGATTGGTCATAACGAAGACTATAATTTTTATTATGCATGGAGTCATTTGGAGTAAGACTGTGGGTAATGAATTTGAGGGGTCCAGCCGACCCCCCGGGGGTCGGCCAAAGGCCAGAAGCAGGGGGGTCAAAATGAGAAGCAGGGGGGTCCAACCCCCCGACCCCCGGCAAATCGGACACTGGGTGTACAAAATATGTAATAAATCACTTCACAAATATTGAAGATATTGGTAGAAACAATGCGTTTTACGTGTTGGTAACTTGATTCCTGAACCACCCACTTTCATAAGGGTATATCCTCGTAACCGTTGCATCAATTGTAATAAAATTTGCAGGGTATAGATAGAATAGACTGAAGTTCATGTGTACCAAATTTAGTACCTATAGTACTACAAATGACCAAGATATTTCACAAAGTCTAGGGGTCTACTTTATCGTGGACACAGTGTATAACTCAATTGCTAAACAAGGACTAGAGGCTGCATTCAGCTGAAGCTCTAGCCTTATCTAGATCCTTTTCCACTTCACAGTTCACAGAAAGTGGACCCAGTCTGCAAGCAGGTCCGTTAGAGAGAATACCTTCGTCATGCTAATGTGAGTCAGCTAGAAAAAACATTAAACACACTCATCACCTCATTCTGATCTATTTGTACACAACGACTCAAAATATAGTTTCTGAAAATTAATATTCAAATGTTTACCAACAGAATTCCACTTAAGATCTGTTGAAGAACAAACAAATGACCATTTTCAATGGATTTTAACATCATGAAAGAAATACTTACACAGGACTTTGATTGCATGTGTTGCACAAGTGGAAACGGAAATGTTGTTTGTAGCTAAGCCTACATACTCTCTTCCATCATACTCTTTATTTTCAAGTCCAAATGAAGTTGCACAAGTGAATGATGGAACCCCGGTTGCAGAGGCAGCCACAGAGTAAGACCGACTTATGGTTTTCCCATTTTCAACAGCAGCCGGGGCCCATTCCAGTCCTTCCCAGACCATCGATGCTCTGTTTGTTCCATTGTATGTCACTTCACATGTCAATCGCACTCCATCGTTTTCCACTGTTTCATTCAGAGACGCATTTATTGCACATTTGGGTGGAGTCTCTACAATGACACATTATACAAAGAAATAATTAAAATCTCAGAATGTTCTTATAGCACTTTTGCAATGATGAATTCTAATAATACAAAATAACCAGGTTTTATGGAAATTTTACTTTCATAATTTTGCACATATAACAGACTGAATGATCAGTTTCAGCACTCTTATGATCGAGACGCAGACACTTCCTACCGGGTTTGGAAGAGAGAAGCAGACCTTACAAATGACTTGGCTGCTTAGTCCAGTGAATTAATAGTTAATATCGATAGACTGTCATAACCTTCTAGTACCTCAGTCTCGGACTGCCACAGCACAGCATCGTGCCTATGCCTCTGTTCGCCCTTTGCTGTGGAATGACCTCCCCGCTATAACTTGTGCTGTGATCTTATCTGGGGGCACTACGGTTTCTGCCCGTTATCTTAAAGATGTTTTTTAAGGGGTTCTTCGCACTGGGATCGCCTCTGATTAGGTAGTACTGTGAGAGGCGCTTAATAAGTCCGTAAATGGAATAGAATAATAATAATAATAATAATAATAATAATAATAATAATAATAATAATAATAATAATAATAATAATAATAATAATAATAATAATAATAATAATAATAATAATAATAATAATAATGATAATAATACTAATAATAATAATATAATAATAATAATAATAATAATAATAATAATAATAATAATAATAATAATAATAATAATAACGTCAATTTATATGACGCCGTAACCCGGCCATGCCGTTACAATGGCGCCTCAGTGCCCAACATCGCCAGAAAGTATGAGATATATTTTATATAAAATCAACTGCTCGTGGTAATGGTGGGATGATGACAACCAAAAATGTTATAAAGAAGATGATTCAATTGATAATTGATAGTGTAGTGGTTAGCATCCTGGACTGTCAATCGAAATCCCCGCCATGGCTGAAATTTGTGTCAAGATAAGAATAGCGTGGTAGTTAGCACGCTAGACTGACAATCAAGAGGTTGGGGTTCAAATACCCGCACGTGCAGATATTTGGTTCGAGAGTCCTCTCCGCCTGCACTCGCTAGCTGACTCAGTTATAATGAGTACACTGACCGTACACTGTCGGTGGGAAGATAAGACGGTGATGGAGAGGACTGGCCATCATACACCCAGGCTAAAAAATTGAAGTCGCTAACACTTCATACCCTCGGTTGCTTGAGGGCTAACTTGTAAGACTGATCTTCTTCTTTTTCTTCTTCCATAATGGCAGTAAGGAAAATGGTCACAGAAAGTTTATCACACGATCTAATAAAGAAAGTGCAAATTGTCAGCATGGTGACCTACAACTACCCAAAAAGGGAACGCGCAACTGATCAGGAAATTCAAGTACCAATAAAGAAAAAGTTTTCCAATCTGGGGTTCAAGGATCGTTACACTGATATGCATAAATTAGAAAACAGCAGATAGCCAATAAGAAACAAACTTTCTTATTTCATTATTACTAGTATTATAATTTATATTTTCATTCGTTATATGTGCAAGATCAGTAAATCTGATATCGAGGCATAAGCAAAAACTGTGGGTAAGTGACTTGATCAAGGTCATACACAGTAGCTGGCTCAAAACAGGATGATTTGGCATAAACAGCCAAGTGCTCTAACCAGTCGGCTACGGTTATCCTCACGACTTGTGAATTCAAACTGCATGTTGAAAACATTATAGCATGATTTAACATAACCCAGATTTGAAATTTGAACCCCCTTACACATCATTGTGCTCGTCGAGACTTCTCGATTGCGACGCCACGGATCTGTAACGCTCTTCCACCATCTGTGCTCGGCTATTATGGCTTTCTCTAGACTCTTAAAGACGCACTTTTTCAGTTGTTTGATGGCCATATGTTGAGCGTTTCTGAGAGAATCTTAAGTGGCGCTTTATAAATGTCTTGTTACATTACATTACATTATCGTTGTTACACTGTATATGCCTTTGTAAGGCTCAACAATGCATCACATCGATTTTCAGATACATAAACACATGCAGACAAAAATCAGAAATCATTTATCATGCTATATAGCAGCTTATGAAAGTTAAATGAAAGACCTCAATGAAATATTTCTATTTAAAGACGCTTGATTTGAAAAGAAATCTAAAAATCGCAAATTGGTAAATGCTCCTGAAAGGTCCAAAGTATACAGTAGCAGCCGGAGGGTTGCGGGTTCGAATCCACCTCAAGCCACCGCGTAGGGACCCTGGGCATGTCCTTCACCTGCAATTGCTCATGCGCTTCGGCGTGAAACTCCGATTCTGTGTCCACGCTGTAGTCGGGAGCGCCTCTGAGTAGAAATCTTGAAGGGGCGCTGTAACAAGTGCTTATACATACAGTATATGAACTATTCATAATTTTAATAGTAGTTAAAATTTGCAAGCGCCACTACAACCAAGTCTTCGTGTGCTGTTACAATGCTTCTTTCAGTACTACGAAGTTACCTGTCTGTTTCGTTGACTACATTGACCAACAGAAATGCTTGTTTAATAAAGGCTGTTGTTAGTCGTATTGCTTGAGGTTTTGTGTAGCTACTGTTGTGTTGTAGACTGGTGGTTTAGTTTCGTCGACAAGGTATAATTTTACATATTGTTTTATTTCGGAGAATATATCTTTACGTTAAACCCCAGAGAGTCATAACTATAATTGGTTGTACATATAACATTAGTAGGCATAGCTTTGCAATGCATTGGAAGTCCTGGTGTGAAGATTACTCACCGCATAGCCTTACCCGCTGTATACATGCAAATACCTGCATACATGTATATGCATACACGTACATACATACGTACAGTACATACATAGGCTAGTCCATACATAAGTTAAAACATACGTATGTACATACACTCAGTAGATAGATTATCTGTTTGCTATTGTGACAGAGACTCTACAGTCCGCATGAGCATTGGTCGAAGAACTCCATCTCTAATACTTCAGTCTATTATTTTATACTTTTAACCTTTTTATCGACGTAATTGTCTTGAAATAACACATAACTTAGTCAGTATATTATGATAAGCAGTTTTTTTAGTTGTACTTGCTGAAATCATAGCTAAACATGTGAAGCATCCACATACAAACACATTATGCATATACTAGATATGTATACTTAAATACATATGTATGCACATACATGCATAATAGTTGCATACACACATTAATGCATAACCACATACATACACGTATATACATCAATATACATACATTACACAGATATTTACCCACACGCATACAGATATTTTCAAACTTATACATGGTAAGTAAATTATGTGACTGAGGCTCTGCAGACAAAATAGGTGCTGTTTTAATTATTATTACCACAGATTCACTTGAAATAGCATATAACTTACTCAATATAATGAGATCAGCGGCTTTTTCAACTGTGTTTGATGAAATGAGGGATCTACAAATAAAACGTCCGGCGTCTCTCAGTTGAACGTTTTCAATAATCAAATTACATCCAGATTTATTTTCGACGCTATATCGTTCTCTTAAAGCGATGGATATTATCCCTTGATGGTTGAAAACAGTCATCGAATTTCCAGCATTATATTTCAACCATTCAGTTCCACTACAGTTACTAGATGGAGATAAACAGTTCAAGGTAACATTCGCGCCAACAACTCTCAATGTATTTTCAGGTCCCTCCAGTTGACTTTCTTGTGCACCTGCAAGAAAATATAAAAAATATCTTTTATTTATTTATAATAGTGATCAATTTTGCTCAATTTTACTCTAAACCACAGAGAAATACAAACATGGAAAAACACAGACAGACAGACAGACAGACAGTAGGCTAAATAGACACCCAGAAAATGGATTATCTGTTTACTATAATTGTGACACAGACCCTGCATGAAAAGGCACCTGCTGAAGACTAAACCATGTAGGAAGACTAAAACAGATAATATATTAGTTAAGATAAGGCGCAAAAAAGGAAAGCTGCACTAGTCTGGTTAAAGCAAAGGCCCTAATCATCCTAATGTATCGACCGAAGCAGAACCAAACGCAACTCCATGGTAGCGTGATTATGACATTGTCTGGAGGTTACAATTACATTTGAACCTATATTCCCGATATAATCACGCTACCGTACAGTTGCTATTGGAAGATTGGTTCAAAATGTAACCTCTAGGGTTTTTCAGTGCCCCCAAAACTAAATCATGTTCACAGGCAGTCAGGCACCGAGTCAAAATCTGGTTTCGAACTAGCTTCTCAAAATTCTTGACTTCGACTTCGATTTGACTTGCAGCAACCATCAAAAGATGCTCTCTACATTACGATAATGGTGCTAGAGAAGTCGTTATAGACCACAGGGTGTGGCAAAATAAAGTAATCCCCTGCAGTGTGTTGCAAATTCTGTAGCAACCGCTTAGAATTTTTATATAAAACTTGGTAATGATATTGTCTGTTCACATCTACATATAACTTCCAAATGTTTTTTAACAATCTTGAAATATGACAAAGTTATGTTATTTAAAACACGACACCCCCACGATTTTACATGGTTAAAAATAGTTACTTTGTAAAGAAACAAGAAAAATAAATGGTACAACTTGAAATATTTTTACAACAAAGCTTTACGAATTGCATTTTCAATTTTACATTAAGTGTTCAAAGTGTCCACCATTGGCCTGCACGCATGCCTTCAGCCGTTTGGTAAAGTTCTTGATGGCCTTGTTGATCGGCGCCTGTGGCATATCGTCCCATATTGACTGCAAAGCGGCTTTCAACTCGGCGATTGTCTTTGGCTTTGGCTGGAGTTTGTGATACCTTTCCAGCATGGCTCCCCACACGTGATAGTCAAGGGGTTGAGATCTGGGGAATTTGGTGGCCACTGGTCCTTCTCAATGATCTCAGGACAGTTTGCGTGCAGCCACTCCTGCGTGACACGTGCCGTGTGCGCTGGAGCGCCGTCCTGCTGGAAAATGAACCCGACTGGCATCAACTGGTTGCAGTCCTCAATGAGCTGCGGAAGCAGTCGACGAAGGTAATACTGAGCGTTAACTTTCGCTTTCTCGTCGATGAAGTGGAGCCGACCTTTACCCCCAAGGCAGACCCCAGCAGACACCATAATGTGTTTTGCAAACTTTTCCCTCTGGACCAGCAAGCGACTTGGCCTGACATCGACCTTCTTTCCTCTTGACCACACGCGGTTGTTCTGGTTGCTGACAGGTGGGTTGAGGTAGAAGTTTTTCTCATCCGTGAGGAACACGCGTTTGGTATCACGAACTTTGAACCGACGTAGCAGGGCAGTGGCGCGTTCCAGTCTTTTCTGTCGCATAGCGTCTGTGATGATCTGCGCCGGTACACGACGAAAGGAAGTCAGATGCAGGTCTTTTCTTGCTATGCGCCTGACAGACCTTTCGCTGATGTTTAGCTCTGCAGCAATCTGGCGAGTGCTGTGATGCGTCTCTCTCACCCTTCTTGTGAGCAAATCAGTTCTTCAACACGGTCAATGTTCGGCGCCGTGTGGACGGATTTTGGTCGACCACAGCCAGCCTTGCGTTCGGTCGAAGATCCAGTAGTATCAATGCGGCGACAAAGTTTCTGAACGGTACTTAATTTCCATTGTTTGTACGGGTACGAACGAATTATTGCTTTTGCTCCGTATCCCTGTTCACGTAGCGTCTGCATTCGCATTTTGTCCTCATGCGACACCTTTCCCATGTTTACTGAGTTCAAAACACTCGTTTTTAACAACAATATTAGCTAAATATGAGTTCTTTATTTACAAGTTCCTCTGCCAGATGAATTTACGTCACTGTGATGACGTTGCTTTTAAGCTGGTGCCCTGTTTTTTGTTTTCATAATAAATGCTACAGTACAACCAATAACGCAACCGTAAAATGTGCACGTTATAAAGCGTGGGCTTGTCTCTGTTCAAATAGCATAACTTAGTCAATTGTTGTGATAATATAATGTAATTTGGCAATTGTACGTAGATATGAATGACCAATGGCCGTGTAAATTTTCTTATAAAAATCCAACTTGGTTCTTGAGATATCAACCAAACACTGCAGAGGATTACTTTATTTTGCCGCACCCTGTAGATTCGATTACATAGTCAGGCCTGTTTCCAAGTCCTAACCTAAGCGCCAAGTAGGTTTCTGGCAGGTGGCTATGATGGATGGTGTTTTTCGTTCAGGCTTGATTATTGATATTGTATTTTCGTTTATTAATCAACTCTAGCTGTCATAACGCAGCTAGTTACAAGATTCGTTCATCGATAGTAACAGTGAAACGTGTTAAGGCTTAAAGAGTCATTCTGGGTCAGGCAGATAAGCTTGGCGTTATTGTCTAGATAAGGGACTCTATAATAAATGTTTTTGAACAGCATGCGTGGAATGAAGTTTTTATCGTCTTTATTTGGGAGGACAAATGGATGTGGACGAGTGCGCAGTTTGTACTGAGTTGCTCGATGTGCTGGGCAAAGCGGTCTTAGTACATGCTCCGAGTCTGTTAGTATGGCATTAAACAGAACATCGTCTGCTTCACTCGCCAGGTTAGCCACAGTAGGGGTGTTCACAGGGAGAAGTCCCGCGCGTACAATTCGTTGCATGAATCTCTCAAGGCGCTCCCTGTCTCTTCCACTTGTGAAGCCCCACCAGGCCGGGGATGCGTACATCAACCGCGCTACTGTAGTAGAGCGCGCCACTTGGAACAGCGCCTGTGTTGGGAGTCCGTGTGCTCGGAGAGTTCTGAGCGCGTACAGAGAGGAGGAGCAGGAACCAAGTATCCGATCGATGTGCTCTGTAAGCGCTAGTTTCTCCCCAATGGTTACTCCTAGGATCTTTATCGAGGTTGAACGTTGCACACCCGTTATTGATGGTTGCTCGGAAAGAGATGCTGAATGACTGCGCACTATTACTATTTCACGAGTCTTTGAGGATTAGCCTAATGAAGTGTGGACAAGGTTGTTCTTCACAATATTAAAAGAAGTTGAATTTAGAAAAAACTTAGGTAATCCTGCATTGAAACTTATTTTAGTTCTGTTTCTTCCAGTAAAGCGTATTTTATTGTTTCAATGATTTTAAGGATAACTGTCATTAATCCTATTTTATTTACGCAAAGGCACGGGACTGGGCTATGGCTGTTCTCAAACGTGGAACAAAAAGTTCAAGACGATCCGAAGAGCGGAGCGGCCGAAGGGAAGCAGCCGAGGTTAACCGACTTATTGAGCCACAGAGGTATTTAGGGGCAAGACCCAGGTAGGGTCGGCAAATGGGGGCAGGTACCTTTCACTGGATGCGTGCAGTAAGAGGAAACCAATGTAGCTGTTCAAGCACGAATGTAGCGATATGGGAGAATCGCAGCAGACGGGCGATAGGCCTAAGTCTGGCAGCTGCATTAAGAACCGATTGCAGAGGGGAGAGGCGCACTTTAAGCAGACCAACAAAGAGCGAATTGCAATAATAGTCAATGCGAGAGCAAATAAAAGCATGAACTATTGAGGTAAAAACCAAAGAAGTAACAGATCGTCGGATTGCCTTCAGGCGTCGGAGATAGTAATAGCAGGAGTGGGTGAGATTAGTAATGTGGCCAGAGAAGGAGAGAGAGCTGTCAAGAGTGACATCCAGGTTACGAAAATACAGGATACGTTCAATGCAATAGGTCTAATAAAATATGATAAAATCAGGGCTTCTCATTTGACGCGATTGATCGATCGATCTCCTTGGTCGATCGTCTAGCAAAGGTCTGTTGGATTGGTAAATCGATCGCGCAAATCGAGCGTGATCGATTTACTCCAAGAGGAAACTGGAGCCATTATTTTATTTACCTATAATTATTTACATTACTTTAATTGTTGCTCACTTGCGGCGGCGGTGAATGCGTTCGGAACGCAGCGTTTCGTGACCTAATGACTGCTAAGTGATCGCTCCAATTTCGTGCAATGTGATTGGTCATGACAACATGGTGGACACATCCCACGTAACGTCATTATTTTGTAAGTTTGTAACGTCACTAATATCGGAAATTATTGAAAGCAACAATGGCGGCGACGGTGCCGAAGTGGAATAATAATGTACATGAACAGTTTAGCAACGGCGCTCATTTTCGGTTGCTGGCCCTAGGACTGGAATGAGAGCTGCTCCCTGTTGTGTTCCGCATAGTGAATAGAGTTCACACGGCCACACCATTTTTCTTTAATGACTTAACGACTGTCTTATTTAGCCGTGGCTGGACTAAGAGCGCTTCTGAGTCGATGACCTTGAAGGGGCGCTATATGAAAACTAATTAATAATACTATCAATAGTAGGCTAATAATAACTGAACTGAACTGACATAGGCCTACTAGGCTACTAGATTAGCATTATGTAATATGCAGCTATAGTACTAGGCCTATATCCCATTCATGGCCATGTTCCAAAATTGGAACACGCAATAAAAATACATATTTTTTGGTCAGGGTACCAGCTGAATATTGTATTCGTAAATACATGATGTGATTGATCAACAGGAAGGTGAATGTCACTTGTTTTATAAATATCTGGATTATTTTAGTCTGGCAAATAATTATCCAATTGTAAAATGTAGTCGTTCGGAAAAAGCAAAACTTCAAAAATTCTTTTTGTTTGAGCCTTCACAGGTAAGAGTATTTTTTGTCTGTATTATAATTAGCTGAAATGTTGCTTTAGTTGTATCAAATAGGAGTTTTGTTCCCTTGGCACCTAAAATTGGTTTATTATACACAAATCGCAATGTTCCAATAGTGGAACATGGCTACATGGCAGTCCAATTCTCAGTAATATTACACTTCATACGTTTGTGTGGTTCAGTGCCCCTGTTAGTGTATCATCCTGTCCTAAGTCAAGCGCAATGTAATGCTTTCTCAATGCTATTATTTGTTGCATTCAAATATGTAAAATATTTATAGTAGCCTAAGCAGAAAAACTTTAGAATCAACATGTTGAACACTCGTTGCTATGCCTTTGTTTCAGCCACAATGAATGTACGGATCATTTTGTGAAGAAAGAAACTGTAACTGTGCCAGCACTAAATGAATTACTTGACATCATTACAAGCCCGCAGTTTTAGTTCTGCAGATGTTTTCATAACACCACCTGTCGATGAATCGGATGATAACTCTGACAAATCCGACACAGAAAAAGGCATCGACTACATTGCAGATCAGTCGACGAGCAAGATTTTGAACACACCAGCCGAAGGTACAATAGATAGAGGGGACATTGATGGAGAGGGAGGACAGTGTAGATGTACCAGAAGGCAGTAATAAAGGCAGAGCTGCAGCAAAGAAGAGAAAAAAATTCCAAGACTGTGGAAAAGTGGATGAAAGGTGACTTTTAGCCACAGCACATTAGTGGTTTGACAACGTTTTCTCAACAATGTGATCACACCAAAAATACCCCGACAGAACTCTTTGAAATGTTCTGGCCCATAGAATTATTTGAGTACATCAAGAACCAGTCTGAACTGCATGCCAGTCTGAAATGCTACCAGTATGTTTGAACTTTGAAGTAACAGTGGAGGAACTGAAGCTGTTCTTCACAGTGTTCATGATATCAGGTTATAGTTCCCTACCTCGAAGAGACTTGTACTGGAGTTTAGATGCAGACATCAGAAATGAAGCTGTTGCCCCGGCCATGCCAAAACAACAGATTCAGAGCCATACTCAAGAATCTTCATTTTGCAGACAACACCAACTCAGCAGCTGACGACAAGTTTGCCACGATTAGACCTCTCATCACCCATCTCAATGAAAAGTACATGAAACTGCTTCCAGCTGATGTAGAGCATGTCGATGTAGACGAGAGTATGATTCCTTACTACAGTCATCGTGATTGAAAACAAAGAATTCAAGGCAAACCCATTTGCCAAAATGCAATCAGCACGTACAATTCGTTCATGGGTAGCACAGACCAGATGGACACACAGAAATGTTGTGGGGTATCGTGTGAAGCTACACAACAACAAATGGTGGTGGCAAGCGTTCACACACTTGATGTCTGTATCCTGAACCTGGTTCAATGCCTGGGTATACTGTAAGAAATGGAAGGGCTGCAGCGGTTGAGCAAGCTGGCAGCAATTTTGATGACGAATAACTGCCTAAACGGGATTTGTTTGGCTTCATTCGCAACATTGTGGCTACCTATTTGCTGCTGTTTAGTGAGCCACAGAATCTGGGCAGACCATCCTGAACTGCAATTAGCAAAACCGTTCTTCTGAGAAACATTCCAGACAGTGTCAGACTCAACAGCAATGTCCAGTACTACCCAGACAATGTGAAACATGGTAGATGTCGTGTCTGTAAGAAGAACAGAACATTCGGCTGTGGTGTCTGTCGCGTTAACTGCTACAAAGACTACCATAAACATGTCTCAGAGTGACTGCTTACCTGCAAATTTTGCAGGTAAGCCTAATGAAGTATAGGCATGGACAAGAACAAGCAGTCGCTGTGGCATTTCTCTAGTGACATATGAAACATATGATGTTCCAATATTGGAACAAGGCCATGTTCCAAAAATGGAACAAAACTTATATGAGCTATAAACAAATATTTGATGAAATTTTCAAAAAAGTGAGTTGATTCCTTTTATTAGTTAATATGACGTTGTAAAATATCTAAAAATTTTAGCAAAATAAAATTTGGCCATGAATGGGTAAAGGTTGCTTTATTAATTGAAAACTTTACACAAAATACGCTGCACACAACAGCAGCTCTCGAGGTCGATAGCGCACCGATCGCGTATGCAATCCAGTGCGATCGATTTTCAAATCGCCTTCTTTTTTCAAATGAGAATTTCTGGATAAAATGCAGCAGTGCCCAAACCTGGCTACCAATAGAATAATTATTCACATGATGCAGTGGTAGAGAGATCAATGAATCCACTCATGATCAACAAACTGGATGCCCTTTTAACTGGAAACCACCTAAATTTGGTATAATCAGATTTGAAGAAGAAGAGCGGTCCCTTAATCTAGTCTAACAAGCAACCAAGGGCACGAATTGTTAGTGACTTCATTTTCTAAGCCTTAGTATACGAGGGCAGGCGACCAGTTCTCTCCCTCACATTCTTATCACCCCAGTTTCCACCAACAGTGTACGGTCTGTTTGCTTATTTTAGCCTAGTTGGTCTTGTAACCAGGAAGTTCAACTTCTTTATCGCCGGAGTGGAATGGGAGCCCCTCTGAGTGTGTATCTTGGAGGAACGCTATATAATTAATGAATTAATTAATGAACTAAACCTCGTTGGACATTTCAGGCGTTAGTGCAATTGCGTGAATTTTAGTCTCGAAAAACAAGGCGGAAAAACAATTTGAAATGAGTTTATATATTGCTTCTAATATTTTGCGTTGATTTGTTGATTTGAGATTTGTGTATCATACTCTCACACAATGCATTTTGTTTTTTGCACTGTTACTACTGCCAAATATTATCCAGAAAAAGGTCGATCGAGCCGCAGCGGGTCCATGTGACCCTTTTGGATTGTCCTTTTGATACGTGCATTCATCTACTGGAATTGTTTTCTTGAATTTGCACTGATTACTGTAATCTTATGGTATTTGATGCTGTGTCAATAAATGGCTTACTTACTTACTTACTTATTTAAATGCCTGAGGTGTAGTCGTGAATTCCAAGTCTATTTTTTCTTCAATGTGTCGGGCCTCTGTCTAGAGTACCTCACCCGTGCTGTTCGTAAAATGCACACTATAGGTTTAGGACAACTCAAAAAAAGTATATGCATGCATATTTAAATTGGGGACTTGTATTTCTTTTTTGTTTACGCTTTCTAGTTCTGGTTCTTCTTATTCTGTTGTGTTAAACCATTGCAAGAATATGATGCAAATCATTCGTCATTGCAAACTAATTTGTGTCAAAATAGTTGATCCTAATAATGAGGACCTCAGTCCCTTCTGAGTCCCCTCTGTATCAGTGAAAAATATTTACACTTCAAAATGTACTGTTTGTTTTTAACAATACAATGAATGAATGACGATGAAGTACTTGCCTGTAGCAGTAAGGAGGATGGCGATAAGGAGATGTTCCATCCTCTGAGAATTAGTATAACTTCGTTTAACAGGCCAGTAGCATACCACTAACTTATATTACTTCGCTACTTAACAATATCGAGCAATAATCCTCATAAGTTGGCCTAAGTGTCTGGTCTTCGTGGCTGACATCGGTTTTCTGTAACCATTCTTTAGCCTATAATAGATGCACACAGATTCAGATTCAGTTTCTTCGGCATCATATTCTTTTCATATTATAACGATTTTGCATTTGTTTCAGCAAAACATCCGCATATGGTTGTCGTTGTTTCTGAGGACAATTCTTATCTGATGGCCGTGTGGCTGTTCAGTTATGGCAATACATTTGCGCATATAATTATTACTAAATAAATAAGTCTAATCAGGTCAAACAACTGAATTATACTTCCTCGTCTAGGGTCAGAACTGCAACTAAAGTTAATGGTATGTGTAAGCTCAAAGCATAATGGTGGGACAGCTTCATTAGAAACCAGACGGTTTGGCAGTGTGAAGCGATATGTAACCTGGAAGTTAATAAATCATGTAAATGTAAATCTTCGGGGAGATAACTAGTGATGATTGTCCTGCGATTGTATAGAAGCAGAACCAGGATAGTATGGTTTGACAAGTTTGGTTTTTGGTCTTGAGTGAAATGCTGTTGAATAGAGGACAATTGCGTCAATGCTGATATTGAGAGCAGACAGGAAGGGAGAGAGAAAGAGTGAGAGATGATGATGATGATGATGATGATGATGATGATGATTATGATGATGATGATGATGATGATGATGATGATGATGAGTGAACAAGCGGAGATCTTTCGTTTGTGGCACAAATGTAGACTGCATAATAATAATATATTCGTTTATTGAGAAAGACAACACTGATTGACACAACGCAGTCAGATACAATGTCATAGAGTTTAGATAAATAATAGGTGCTTAGTTTTACTCGTTGCGCAGATGACCATAACGTTCGAATGAGGACTGGACATTGTCACTGAACACTAGCATAGAGGACTCTAGGTATAAAGTTTTTAATATCTTTGACAGGCAGCTCAAACGGGTGCTGTCTGGGCCGAAGATTGTAGCGTCTCCGGCTGGAACAGGCCGCGTAGGACGCGAAACTCGTTATGATAGTAGGCTATGTTAGTGAGGAGAAACAGAATGGAAGATTGATTTTAACGAATGATTTATTTTAAACACGTATTGTGCTCGAAAAGAGAGTTATTCTGAATCTGAGGCACAGAATATCTTGATTATTCAATGCTGAGACAATTCTGTGGCAAATAAAATGTCAGGTCTCAAATTGTTCTATTGCATACATCTTGAACACAAATTGAGATTCAGTTTCTACATTCTTTGTATGTAATAGTTTCATTTCAGAGCTTTATATAGGGCCCCTTCATGGTTATCTTTGTGCGCTCCCGATCCAACCACGGCTAAAGAGAACAGTCTTGAACATGGTAATAAATTGCGAATTGAGTGGAATTAGATCCTTCGATATTCCGACGTGGGATCCTAAAATGTGACGACGACTCATGAGTACCTCATCGCGAATCTTCTTCCTTGAGAAAGTGACAATGAACATTGGTTTGGATGATTGGTCAAGTGGTGTGACCAGAAATTGGGTAAGTGATGGAGATGGATTTTTTATTGACCGTGGTCACTTTGGCAATGTCTGACTCGAGAAAATTCTAAATATAGAGCCTGTACCGTAGGAATGAGTAGATCGTTTGGGTGGAGAAATGAGTTTGAACTCGGAGGCCCGTGATGCTGAGATTCAAGTTTCTATTCTGCTGGCTAGGTAATTAAGGGTTTAGTTGATTTTTTCATAGCCGTTTGTGTAGGACGGAAGTAAACGACTATCTGTCATTAGACAAATACTATTTACGCTGCTTGCCATACTATGTAATATAATCTCTGTGCATCCTCATCCGCCGGTCGTAAATGTCTGGCGCTCTTCAGTGTCACGTGCTTACTCTATTATATCCATGTCCACATATTCAGTCAGATTCCATTTCGATGGCCACGCGTTCTTGGTACATAACGTCGTCTCGTTCTGTGCATGCAGTAAAGCATCCGCCTATGCTAGACTGCACTGATTCATTTTATAATTAGCCTAAATAATCTGTTTCCTTTGAGTTTTTCTTAGCTCGTGGCCTTGCAGGGTTCGCCTTTTCAGTTAGGGTAATAGTGCGGTTTAAATACGACGACGTCTATTAATTCAACTCTGCTTAGTCGTCTAGGAAGCTTCTGTAGGGGTGACTAAAGTGACAGCATAATATCGCCCTCCTGCCGTCTGACGAACGGAATTTATGAAATTACCCCACAGTCAGAAGTCAAGCAATATTTTTGTCTACATTGTTGAGGAGACATTTAAAGATAAGACTGAGGACTTTTTGTCTTTTGGTGTTAGGTATTGCTCCACAGAGCATAATGGTAGAACTGCCACACAATTAAAGAAACCAGGCGGCGTAGGAGAGGGTAAAGATCTGCGAACTGGAAGTGAAGACATACTGTAAACATAATTACGTAAATGTAAATCTTTTCAGCGTCACATGAAAACAACGTCAAACTAAATTCAGGCGTTATGCGAAATCAAGTTCTCAGGTGACAGTTTGAGTGCCAGGTCAGAAAAGTAAGGAGTGAGGGGTCAAGCCGAGAAGGCAGCATTTTGCTATCACAATGGTATTCTATGTCTATCTATGATGGCAGGTCCACATCATCCTGTGAGACGAGAATTTGTCTAAAAAGTCGTTGTGTATTACGACGAGAATTTCTTTATCTTCATTTTCGTTCATTTTATGAATGTCTCTAATTGACATTCAGAAGATGAACGAAATGTCTTTTGAACGTGTATATGCTTCAGAATTCATACGAAGTGTTCGAACTAATTACGCGGACGATCATGAGGTTTCGATTGCAAAAGCCCAGAGAACTTATTATGGACTTCTCAAATAACGTCTGAGCACTAGACATGGCAGTCTAATACAGAATGCCCAGTCTAAACTGCTGGCGTTTTTTGTCTGAACTACTAAAGAACTCACCGACTGCCTCTCTACTTCATTCGATAGTTTCTTCAAGTTACTGTCTTGTACTCTCGAAGCGGCTTTGTCCTTGAAGACCTGCGCTGTCTGGAGGGAGGACAAGTGGATTGGAGTAATAATTCTTCATCTGAATATCGTCAGCAAATGCTTCCCTCTTTTAGATTCGTAATTCTGGTGGCGCCTTCAGTTCCGTTACTTATGTGATGAATGGAGTAGGAGCAGAACAATGGCTTACGTAGCTTTAAGACATCGGTGTTCAGTCTTGAGTGAAATGCTGCAGCAGAGGGCAAACGGGTTGGGGAGTGGGGGTGCTGAGCTTGATAGACGATATATATTTATATAGGCTATCTTCTTAAAACTTATCTGTTTTGATTATCCACTACAGGCCATCTTACTGATCTTCTGAATGTAGACCATACGACTTGATTGTGATGCACCGTGGTTTGACACCAGTATTATCCCAGCCAGCACACAATACATGACTATTATTAATATTGGAACCATGTTACACTACGTACGTGGTTAAGCATGTTTTTGTTAATGGCAGAGGTTCTGGGGTGGGAAATAGGTCTAAATTTGTCGTTAAGTTACATAAACTTGCTCACCATAGATTTTTTCTATCTTAACGGAGCGACCTTCTGAATATTTAATTGAGCTCGGCTTGGGTTGATGTCTTGTTTACTAACGTCGCCATTATGGCAGTTACTAATTAATAATAATTACAGCATAACCTGATAATTATAAGTCATTAATTATAATTATGCATGCGAGAAATTAAGCAATATACACACTTTTCCATATAAAAACGTTCATTGCATGCACCTTTTCATTACAGATTTTAGAGAAAAATACTAAACACTTATATAAAAATTTATCTTTAAATGTAAACTAGTGCGTTGACAAAAAGATACTGTCGTGCCAAGCTGGCTATTTGCTTGAATATTATAAATAATAATTGTCAATCATTTAGGCTGCCGTAAATCTCACCACTGCTTCACAGCAAGTTACAGATGAAATTGCGGTACATTTTGTTGTCATCCTACTGATATTTCTTTGTGCACTCTAAATATCGCATGTGTTGCAACGTAGACTATGCTGTGAACTATTTCTTTGGCTTGGCCTTCTGTCTTAGCTCAAGTCCCGCATATTCGTTGGCGTCTCTATCTTCTCCCAAACTTGCGTAGGTTGACTCCTGTTCTCCAGCCTACAATAAAGCACAGAGTATCGCTTAGAATTGCCTTGATTTGTACTAATTACTAGGGGTGGGCAACGATTAAAAATTTTAATCGAGATTAATCGCACGATTAAAAATTTTTAATAACGCGATTAATTTTTAACGCATGTCACAATAGATAACAAGTACAAAAACTCTACCGACTCTGAGTAGTTACGTTGAATATGCGATATATATATGTTTGCAGTTAACAAACAAAAAGCAAACATGCTTTTACTACTTGTTTTTACTTTTTAGTTTTTACTTTAAAGTTTAAAGTTTAAACTGAACGGTTTTTTCAAGAATTGTTTTAGCGCATTTCTAGAAGTAATTGGGCGCAGTGACAATCGCGTTAACTGCGTTAAAACAATTTAATCGCGTTAATTAATTAACGCATTAATCGGGTTAATAACCCGTTAAATGCGGGCTCTACAAATTACTATGGAAGAAAATCTTATTAAGTTGCATATTTCTACAGATGAACGCCAACGGCAGACGAAGAATTGAAGAACTAGAAAGACAGCAGTCCCGTAAGCTGATCTGATAAACAACATGGGTATGAAATGTAAGCGACTTCATTTTGTAGCATCGCCATAAGAGGGCGGGTGGCGAGTCCTCTCCCCTCGCCGTCTCGTCTTTCAAACGACCCACATCTTGCCATCTGTGGTGTACTCTCATTTTCGTTGAGTTGGCTAAGGGCTAATTGGTCTGCATTGCGATAGGCGCTTGAGAAATTCTCAAATGCCGTACAATAAATACTAGGCCTATGCAATACAATGGATCCGATGTCGCGGGAATTTACCCTCTGAACTCTCGATTCACACACTCCAGAATGTGAGAGAAAAGACATATCAGCAACCATTTTGGACGTTTGCATTATTTCTGTTTACTTCCTGATTCCCACGATCGCATTGAAAAACCTTGTGATGGCAATGATCATAACCTAGGCTCAATCATCATTGAAACCTTAGCTGCAGTATCTCGTGCCCATCATTACTGTTGTTGTGGTTGTCGTGAGTGCTATCACCACCACCATCATCGTCACCATCTGCGTCAGTCATCGTCGTCGTACTCGTCGTCGTCGTCGTCGTCGTAATCGTAAACTCCTCCTCCTCCTCCGCCCACCTCATCGAAGTCATCATCATCATCATCGTCACAGTCGCTCAATCAAAACAAAATCGATCGTCAGTCGTCAAAATCGTCGTCAGTCGTCAGTCAGTCAGTCGTCGGTCGTCGTCGTCGTCGTCAGATCGAGGTATCATCATCATCATCATCATCATCATCATCATCATCATCATCATCATCAAAGACCTGTGGATCATCATCATCATCATCATCATCATCATCATCATCATCATTTGTCATCATCATCATCATCATCATCATCATCATCATCAACGATCAAAATTTTATGATCAGGTGACATCATCAGTGTTAGGAGATCATCATCATCGTCATCATGGCTGGATCGTCAACAACTGACGGATCATCATCATCATCATCATGTACATGAGTGAGATGAAGTATTCTACGTTCAGGAATTTTGAGCCAAGGAGTGATTCGAGGACATGAGTGATGTGATGGTACTTGGGGTATTAGTAACTACCCATTAACCATTTGACAGCAGGCTTTAACCAGTGTTTGCGCTCTAAACATTCGGCAACCATGTCCCATACGGCCAACGTTTCCAAAATTGATGGATTAACATTATGGTATGAAAAGGACTTCTGGTCTATCCAATGGTCTAAGTTGATTTGCACTAGGCTATTAACATTTGTCTGGAACTGAAATTCAGAAATATTTAATATAACCATATAATTGTGTTTGTTTCCTACACATCTGCGTGGAAGTAAATCCACCAATTCTAATATCAACCTAAATAATTGTAAAATTGTATAAAACGTACATAAAGGCTGTGCGCAAGGCACCAGCTTAGTCACGAGCGCTGCGTCAATTAGTTTTCGGGTGACTAAAGATACAGGATAACTATATACTTTAACAACTAAGAGACTAAAGAGAGAAGCAGCAAAATCGTGAATTTATACATTCAATGAGCGCTACGCAGCTCGTTGGCTTCCTAAAATTATGACAATGGTCCCTGGCGTCTATATGTTTGTTAAGCAAGACAAAATGTTATTGGGCCAAGCCATGTCTGCTTCTATTCGGTAATAAATCAACGGATGGCTTACTAATGGAGCTCCTGTTCTAGGAATCGACTGATGTATAGCTGATAGTTGACGAGACGAAGGGCTCATCTCATGATTCATATACTGCGCACTGCCATCTATCAAACAAGAAACTATAATGGCTGCAATTATGTTATGACACTCCAATTTAGACAATTGAAAGTCGGACGTCACAATCATGTTTTATTAATAATTTACGTTAATATGAGTTGTTTATTTCTGACCAACAGAATTCACTCTTTATGCACACACATCTAAAGGTATGCAAGCTATAATCTAGTTGTAACAAAAACACTCGTTATATGTATAAATATTTATAAATGCTGGTATGTTTTTTTATTATTATTAGAGATGTGACTACTGAAAGTCAAATATGCAGCACTTATGTCTAAATATAATACCACAGCATATTTTTAAGATCTTGGTTCTGAAGGCCATCTACACACGATAAATGAAATAGACTACGACTATGTACCTCACTCTTGTCTTAGTATTTATCGTCTGATACCCTGTAGATCACGTACCGACAGGCTTATTAGCTGGCCTTCGATGAAACTCTAGGTATTTGAGTCTGACCAAGATGGCAAAGACAACGGTCCCTAGAAGGATGGCAACGAGGAGACCGATTCCAAATCCAATTCCAAAGCCAAATTCTGAGAAAGTAACTATATTCGTTATTAACCAGTTGCTAATTGCACCTTGGTGAACAAACATCTAATAAACACAGAATGTATATAGCATCCTAGCTATATATGTATTAGTTGGAGATAGGCTGTCTTTTAATTCTAAATCATAAAGTGTATGTGGATTTGTGTAATTTTTTCCCAATAAAGACCAATATTATTAATAAGAAGAACAGGCAATGTGAAATGCACACACCATCGAAAATAATTTATGGTAAAGATTTCATGCCTATGCCTTAGGCTCTTCTACTTAATTATTACCCAACACCCAACATTCCATTCCAGATTGAAGTCTCACCACGCCAAGAATTATCCATCCGAACCTCTGTCTTCCATGCTTTCTCGTCCTCAACGAAACCCGCTTGCATATACCCAAATCCCAACCCGGTATAGGAGGTCATAAATATAATGTAATAGTAAAACTAGAAGTTGGATGAGCGATCCAATGGTTGGATGAGCATATTTATCTGCTCTTATCGCTCTCTCAATTGTACCACTCTTTTAGTAGAAGTAGAAGCTGGATGAGCGATGAAAAATGATTAAAATATCCCGAGCTTATGAACTGCTATACCGAGTTGGGATTTGCTAAATAAACCCGCTTTAGCAGCCGCTGCACGTTCTGACCCTAGTCTCTGGCGACCGGATCCGATTTCTATAGGATATCAAACTCTGACGTGAGGAAGGCAATGAATAAGTTGTTAACCTGAGCTTAGCCGTAGAACTAGCATGCAGAAATTTTACGATTACGAATATTTCGATTACGATCAGGCAATGTACTTAGCCTAAACCTCGTAATTAACCGTTGAGTTTTTACATTGGATGAAACCTCGTGAAGTGTATTAGTTTTCGTTTTGATGACTTTTTGTTTGGAGAAAAATTAAGAATATTGCAACAATATTTTCAGCATATAATTTTCATCAACCAAAACTCATCTGCTTAAACTTGTTTACTTTACATAGCTTGACTTTTAGTTTGTCTGACTTAACGGATTTCAGCGTGACTTCTCTAATTGACTTAAGAGTAGGTTAAGATTTCAGTTATTACAAGCGATCGTTTGTTTGATGTTCTTGTGCATTATGATAAGCGGAGCTACAGAGGGCATTAAGTTGTATTGAATGTATGCATGAATACGAATATTCTAATGTTCTTCGATTATGACCTTGCAATGAAATCTACTGGTATTTGCACTTGTTGATGATTTGATTTGGCTGAATACTGCGAATCATACTGCATCGCTGACTCGGGATTCATGTGGTGCTGAGATTGCATTACACTGGGCTGTGTAATATAACATTGACACGAACGACTTCTATAGCGCTGGTGTCTAATGTATAAGGCATCAAGCGATGACGCACAAAACCCGGGCCATAATAAGTTCAGTATACTGAAGGTCAGTACGCTGAGAAAGAGAATGTTTGGTGGATGAACTATTTGAAAAATATAAGTTTCAAGAAGATAACGAAATGCTTTTAAAGGCGCCATATATAGAATCGCATTGCATCGAGCAAGTTTAGTCACGACAACTTGTCTTTGCCGTGTATTATATCATCCAGCTCAGAAACAACAATTTGGACAATGTTGAAGTTCTTTGGTTAAACATTATTACAATATAGGTGGTTTCCAGAATACAATAATTGTCAAAGCGTGTGAAGCGAAAAATTTCTAATTGCAACCAATAGCACACGAAACCAAACTGTAAAGAGATCACTGTCCAGATATCAGTCAGTTAAAAGAGAGGGGCAGCCTCTAACGGATAGTCAACTTTAAAATCGTATTTCTTCATTTGAAAAAATGTCAAAAGGATCAGGATACAATGAACGGATACCTGGAGAGAATTTTCAGACCATAGATTCAACAACTAAAACGGCTCAATCGCCAATAAGAGTTCTAGTTTCACTTCTAGTTTCACTTCTAGTTTTCGCCCCAATACATCTGCACCGCTTGCAAGTGGTGGAAAGTTAAGGTAAAGTAAGAAAATTGTAAATTCTCACCGCAAAATCTGTCTCCACGATACAAAAATCTGACAAACAGCAATATAAACCTGGACAACTTCCTTACATGGTTGTAAACTGTACAACTTGATATTGGCAAACCGTATGTGATGCACTAGATGGGCGTCAGACCCAAAGAGAGATGAAAACTACTCAACATGTCAGCCAACATCCAACCAGATCCACATCTACTGGCACTGCTTTATCATTTGCACACAAAAAGTGAAGTGAGTTGGTGAAGACATGTCGTGCGCAGTACGCTAATGGCGCTATACAGACTTTTGAATTATATAGAAGTCGTTAGAATGGGAATAATTATCCATATGCTATTCCTTGTGGCTGTAGTGGTACAGTGGTAGACTAGGGACTTGGGTATCTGCACAATTACTTAAAAGAAACGCAAGGAAGCAGCATGAAAACTCAATGCAAGAGGCTTACCACTTCCTGTGTTGTTAACCAGGAACTCTTGTGAAGATGCATTGTAGCTCTTGTCCCTCACGACATTCATGGAAACACATCTGTACCGCTTGGGAGAAACAATAGTCGTACTAAATTCATTGCTCTTCTGATTCTGAATATTCATCCAAACGCCATTATCTTCCATTTCCTGCCATTTGAAAGTTGGCCATGGAAGCCCCTTTGCTGCGCAGGCAATGACAGTTCCAGGAGGATAATTAGAAAACGATGGCGACAAAGTGACATCCCTAACCGAATCTGAAACGGAGTTTAGACAAAGATTACAATTTAATGCAAGTTTATATGACGCCACGTCGAGAGAAAATCATCAGAGGCCTTCGGACCTAATAATGTGAAACCACAATCAAACGGAATGGTTTTCAAGCACTTGTAGAAAATAATCAGAGATAGGCTGAGGAGTTCATTTCTCGGTTTGCTAACAATATCATTTCAGTGGGATCGGCTGACCACATGACTGTAAAACTTCCATACTGGACCACGGAGGTACGGGCCGGTGCAACAATCAGGTAGCCTGCCGCAGCACAGCAATCTGCGACCTGTGTGGAAGAGATTGAGACACGAAGCTCCTTGAGAGAAGATGAAGCACAGCCTGCCAGCAGTTACGCATAAGCATCAAGATCTTAAACTCAAGGCGTACCCTAAGGGGTTGTAGAGACGAGTTTTCATGTTGAAACACAGGAAAGCAGTGCATATTTTAAATGTGTAACTACTAGGACAAATGTCCCAGTAGTTTAGGATTTGCCCCAGTAGTTTTAAGATTTGTCCCAGTAGTTTTGGTGATTTACTCAGGTAATACTCTACTTTCAATAATAGTTTCCAAAACATTGAAAGTAGTGTAGCAGACTTTGTCCCAGTAGTCCAAATCCGTTTTAAATATGCATTGCAAGAAAGAGATGCTGATATGTTCACATAATGTTGGTTTTTCCCCAATGTTTTTGTCAACCATAATTATTTGCATTTGTTAAGCATTGTAATAAAGTTTCTGTTCACTGCTATTTGATTGTATTGCATTGTATTTACGGATTTCTAAAACGCCTGTCACAGTACGACCTATTAATCAGAGGTGCTCCGAGTGCGAAAAGCCCCAAGAGAAAATAAAAGTCTTACGAGTACGGGCAGAGACAGAAGTACCACAAGTTAAGATCATTGAGCGAGTCGTAGGTGGTAGAACGTTCCAGAGCAAAGGGCCAACAGACGCATAGGCTTGGTATTGGGCAGTAGCAAGCCGTCCGAGGCACCAAGAGGTCATGGCGATCTAACGAACGGAGAGGGCGACCAGAGGCAGCCAAAAACAGGACGACGGATAAGGTCACAAAGATAACGTGGAGTCTGACCCAAAAACGCTCTGAAAATAAGGAATTGAACCTTAAACGGAATATGGGTAATGAGCGGAAGCCAGTGTGAGTGCCCGACGATGTAGTTTGAGATATGTGAGATATGTGAGAAGCGAGGAAGGCTGTCAAGCAGACTAGCAGCTACATTTAGCACCGATTGAAGAGCTGACAGGCGAAATTTCGAAAGACCAACAATAGCTGTCATCTGTTTATCGTATGCAAAATATAGAACTCCATTGCTAAAAAATAAATATGAACTGTATCTAGCAGAAGCTTTAGCTTTCATCAAGCTCCTTTTCCATTTTGCATATAGAGAATCTAGTAGTCTGTAATCATAATCCACTAGAGAGAAGACCTTCTGCAGGCTAGTGCCGGTTAAGCAGATAAAACATTTTAAAAGTCTCTATCTATTTCTGATCCATTTGTAAACAGTGATGCAAATAAATTTCCTAAGACTTTCAGATGTCTATTAACATCATTCTTCTATGCATCTGCTGAAAACAAAAAAATTAACATTCTCACAGGATTTTGTCATCACGAAAGAAATACTTACACATCACTGTGACGGCAGGTGTTGCACAAGTGGCATTCGGAATGTTTTTAGCCAAACCAAAAATATCTACTCCATTTTCTTTAGTTTCAATTGGAAACGAAGTGACACAGGTGAACGATGGAACCTCAGGTGCAGAAGCAACAACAGAGTAAGAACGACTTATGGTGTTTCTATTTTCCACAGAAGCCGGAGCATCTGTCACTCCATTCCAGACCATTGATACGCTGCTTGTTCCATTATATGTCACTTCACATGTCAATTGCACTCCATCTCCTTCCACTGTGTTATATACAGATGCATTTATCTGACATTCGAGTTGAGTCTCTACAATCACGTTATGTAAAAACATATATAAAAAATCAGAACGTTCTTATGAAACTTTTACAACCATGAATTCATGCATAACATAATAGCCAGCTTTTAAGAAAGTTTTAATGTCATAATATTGTAGCCTACTTGTAACGCACTGAACGACCACTTTAGATACTCAAAGAGAGAGTTTATGTCATAGGTTGTCAGACAACTTATTCCAGGAGAATGGGCGGACCGCTGCAAAAGTTAAAATCACTGTCTGCGAAGCTGATGAAATAACCGCACAGATCATAATTGTCGGCACTCACAGGCCAAAGTTCAAGCTCATACATCTGAAATGTAAGCATACACACTAACCGAATATTGATTTATTGATTTATTTGTTGCAATAAAATGTGGAAAATCAGCAATCAGGTCATGTCAAACTTTCACTAGTACAGAGCAACATAATTATCAGTTATGTCGGTTGCAGAGGAAAAGAAGAAGAATGTGAGTAAATGCTGATCTACCAAAGAATCAGAAAAAATATGGAAGGTGAGGGTTGTTTGACAAATTCAGGGCCAACGATTTAAAAGCCCTATTGCTAATCAATAGTATGCATAAATTAGTGTTGGAGCTCCTTGCACAATTATACATGGTAAGTAAATTATGTGATTGAGGTGCTGCAGAAAACCAGGTTCTGTCTGAAGTGTTATTACCACAGACTTACTTGTAATAACATATAACTTACTCAGTATAATAAGATAAGCAGCTGTTTCAGATGTTAGTGATGAAATGAGAGCTCTGCAAATAAAGCGTCCGGCGTCTGTCAGTTGAACGTTTTCAATAATCAGATCACAACGGGAAGAATTATTTTCGACACTGTATCTATCTCTAAAAGCGTTGAATATTATCCCATATTCGTTGAAAATAGTCATCGGATTCCCAGCATTATATTTCATCCATTCAATTCCACTACAGTTTCTTGATGGAGATAAACATTGCAAGGTGACGTTTGAGCCAACAACTCTCAATGTGTTCTCAGGTCCTTTCAATTTACTCGTTTGTGCAACTACAAGGAAATATTTAATATTCTGTCTTACTTGTTTATAGCAATGATCATTTTAGTTTCATTTTAATCAACAAGTGACAAACAAACATAGAAAAAGAAACAGACAGACAAACAGATGAAAAGACAAACTGAAGGTGATGTAGAAACTGACAAGTAAGAAGACAGGTAATATTCAAGTTAAAACAGGGAACAATAAAGGGACAGAAAAGTCAAGCACTAGTCGAAGAAATGTCCTAATGTATGATCCTAAGCAGAACCAGCAGCAACTTACGGTGGCGTGGTTACATTGGAATTCATGGGATTAGTTGTAATTATAACCTCTATATTTTGTTCAATGCCATCAAAACTAAATCATGTGACAGAAGTATGGTTATGATCGGTAGTACAGGTTCAGAGTTTGATAGCATGATCTATGACTGGTGCTAAAGTCGAAAATATGCTGTCTTTCAAAGTGGCATTTGCTCAAATAATGCTTGTTGACATGTAAATAAGTTGATGAAATGAACCAGAAATCATTTGAGCCAAGAAATTTTGAGTTCGAAAGCGAGAGTCAGATTTAAATAAATTTAGGTTACACTTTCTCAAGATACGTATATATAGGAAGGGCAAATGCCGCATTTTGGAGGCTTACTAAGATCTGGAAGAAAAACGTTTGTATAAGATTCGCCTGTACAATACCATAGTTTTGAGCACCCTGCTGTATGGATCTGAGACATGGCAAATGACGGTGGCAAACAGGAAAAGACTGCAGCCAACAAATCATAAGTGGCAGAGAAGGACTCTACTTGTATCGTGGCGTGACAAGATACCAAACAAAACTATCAGAGAGAGAGGAAGGGGCAAGAAGATACAGAAAACATCTTCAGAGAGAGAGAGAAGGTTGAAGTGGTTGGGGTATATTTTTTCGTATGGACGAAGATAGAAGAGTGAACGAGTGATGCGCTGGGAGTAGGAGAGGAAGATCACAGAAGAACTAATCGGAAACCATCAGAGACAACTTCAGATGGTTGATGTGGTCGTGGGATGAGGCCCAGTAGCTGGCGATGGACAGAGACGAGTGGAAGAGTTATACCGACGTGCAGAGCTGCACGAGAAGGACTAAGTCAATTGCAGAATATTCTTATCTCATCTTTAATAAGTATTCCAAACAGACAATGCTGCATATGCATTTCATCGATAAGTCTAACACGTCGTGAGAGCCTGTCAACATATAGGCTAATACAGGATCGTTTCCTGTGGATCGGTAAATTACATCAAGATAAGAGGTTTATTATATTTTGCCAGGGAATAGTTTAAAAGATGCTATCACACGTTTGTAGAGTATGCCCTATGCTCTAGCAGATTCTCATCTTCTTTATCATAGAGATCTTGTCTTATCTTCAGTGCTATTTCCTTACATTTATCCTCATTGTGAGACCTAATAATGGTCTTGTAACCAGGAAGAGCAACTTCGTTATCGCCCGAGTTGGATTGGGAAAATCCCTGTGTGTCTCTTGGAAGGACAGGAATGCATGAACTAATACCTCGTTAGATATTCCCTTCAAGTGTTTGTAATTGTAATTCGTGAATTTTGTGTCGAAAAACAAGGGGGACCTACTCTCAATTAAAGACGAGTTTGGCCATACTTAAATGGATGAATGCAGTCGTGATTCCTAACCCTATTTTCTATTAAATGTGTCGGTTCTTCTGTCTCGAATAATTTACCAATGCTATTCGTAAAATACACACCCTAGGTCATTTTAAAAGCCTGTCGAGAGTATTTGAATGAACAGAAAATTGAAAGAATGATATTTGTTTTTAGTTACGCTTTCTAGTTCGGGTTCTTTTATTCTGTCGTGTTAATTTAATTATTGTAAAATTATTATGTTAATCACGCGTCATAAGCGGAACTTCGGTCCTTCCTGGGTGTGCCATTTTGCCATTGAAATGTATTTGCATGATGCAATTTGTAATTTTTGTTTCCTACCAATAAAATGAATGAATGAATCATGATGATTTTGATTTACTTGCCTGTAACAGTAAGGAGAATAACGATAACTAGAAGTTCCATCTTGTAAAAATTGGTATAACCCTGTGCATCAGGCCCGTAGCAAACGATTGACTTTTATGTTCGCCAAAAAGTTATTCAAACGTCCTGCTACTTAACAACATCTAGCAATAATCGGCATCTGTTGGCTCTAATTTCCTGGTCTGTGTGCCTGTCTAAAGTGTCCTGTGCTCACTCTATTACCTACATACCAACAGATAGAGAGATTCAGTGGCAATGTCATCATATTTTCGATGCACAACGATGTTTCATTCGATTCAGAAAACATCTGCATAATGGCAGATTGCACTGAATCCGGTTGTCGCTTTAACTGAGATATTCCTAATTTCAGGCCAAGCCTATTATCAGTTAGGACGATTATATCACAATAACAGGTCATAATTAGAGCTAATAAGTTATTCAGCTGTGCTTCCCCATCAAGAACCAGAACTGAAGCACGTGATTGACCAAAGTGACAGAGTAAGTCGCCTGACCAAAGTTATAGCCTATTATGAAAATAGACTACAGTCGATAACACTGGGCAAAAAATAATATTTTTTTGCTACTCAGAACTTTAGAACTGTTCTTAGCTAAATTTGTGGCGCTCATTTCAAATATGAAATCGAAGTTTGGCTAGCACGTCTAGTTTTTCAGGTAGGCTTCAATGAAGTTCTACACAATTGCGAATTCTCAGCTCATAAGCTTACTGTAAGCAAAAGCAACTAGGGCTGCATTTCGATTAATTTTTTAATCGCGTTAATCGCGCGATTAAAAAATTAACACAACGTTAACGCAAAATTAACGCGATTTATTGCACATTCATTGACTTTTTAATGTTTATTTTTATGGGTCTAGAATTCGAAGAATTCAGTCAAAATTCTAAAACAAGTGTCTCAATCTTTAACTGTAGCAGTCTAGGATGCTCGCCTTTTATTCAAAATAGTCCCATAGACATAGAACACGTTCGGAAGGAACACTTGTGGCCGCAGAAGCTAGATATTTGCAACAGAAGCTAGGACTTTGTGGGCTCCAGCATGCTAATTCCACCTCTGCAGTGGACAAGAAACCACGTCATCCTCCAGCGCATCTTTGGAGCGAAGAAGTGTTATTGTGATTTTGTCCGGGGCTTATCAACGGCTTATCATCATCATCATCATCATCAGATGATGATGATGATGATGATGAAAATTCGCCGTCCTTCGATTTTCCGATCCACATACTAAGAAGGCATGTGGTAAGACAACGACGAATTACTCCGGTGGTATAGAAATTCTCGGTTGCAGTATCGCAACTACTTTATCAGTTTTAAATCTAAATTGCTCATCCATAACTGTTTAGCGTATTTTCTTTGACTGCAAAGTTTGAGACAAATCAACCTTGGTTTTTTAATCGACACGTTTCTCTGATGTCAATAAACGAGTGAAAAGAACATTCACCGGAGGACCGAATGTACGCATGCAGGAGAGAGAGAGTAGTAGTGCTGAGTGACTCAGCAGAATTGGACAATAACCGATAACCGATTATTTGAGAAATATTGATTATAAGAACTTAAATTTTTTATTAGACATTTTTATTTTAGACATTTTATCAAGAGATGTTTAACGCGTTATTTGCGTTAAAATAATTAATTGCAAATTTTTTTAACGCGTTAATCGCGGGCGTTAACGGCGATTAACGCGCAGCCCTAAAAGCAACGTATTGAAACTATATCAGACATTTGCTTTTGCGCTTGTTCTTAGCTAAATTTTGGACGCTGATTTCATAATTATATGAAATTGAAATTTGGCTAGCACGTCATATACCTGACAGAGTGAAGATATATGTAACCTTAAAGTAATGGAGGAGATGGTTGGTGATGGTTGTCCTGGGTTTGCATAGGAACAGAACCAGGATTGCATGGCTTGAAAGTTGTGTTTTTGGTCTTGAGCAAAATGATGTGGGAAATAGGGCAAGCGGGGTTAGCTGAGATTTACAGGGGGAGGAATAGAGAGTGTGAAAGAAAGGGATAGAAAGAGAATAAGAGAGGCAAGGGTGGAGGCAGGGAGGCTGAGAGAGGCATGGAGGCAGAGAGGCAAGCAGGGAAGCAGAGAGGCAGAGCGGGAGGTAAGGAGGCAGGGAGGGAGAGAGAGAGAGAGAGGAAGAGAGGAGAGAACATGAGCGAACAGTTTTTTTTAGCTTCCCTTAATATGGAAGAAAATGTTGGTTGGTGCTTCACTAATGTGGCGCCATTCGTAAACCTCAAATTTCTGAAGCTGTAACTAAAGCTAAGCGCTGTGCACCAGCTTATTCACGAGCGCTGTGTCGTGCCAGGTGGGTTCTCACGAGAAAATCCGAGTCCTGTTTCCCGAGAGAAGAGAGACAGATGGTTGGCCAGAAGAAGTAGAACTGTAGAATTAGATCCGCTTGCTTAGGCAAGCACACCTTAGCTTTGCTTAGATTCGATTATATTAGTATAACATTTTTACTTTTTCTACTGTGAATGAGAAATTTCAGATGACCAGTTTCTGCGTCGGAACTCTACTTGAGGTCCAGAACGCAATAAATGAAGCTTAAGGAACTAGTAATTCTGCTCATTTACTGTGTGAATGAACTTAATTAATTATGAATTCTACTTTCCAACTCAAAGAATTTTATTCAAACGCTCTCCTTTTTTATTTCGGCCTCTGATTCGCATGCCAACTAGAAAATAACATTAGGAACTGCGACCACTACAAACAAAGTAAATTTCAGTGCCTGTTAAAGAGAATGTTGGTGTACTTTATACAGGCACTGTTGATATATCCCAGTTTAGTCTGAAAACCAGGGAAAAGTGAACAATTTCTATGCCGTAATTTCACCAGTTGGCCCTAATTGTCTTGTTTGTTTGTCAGTCTCCTTTCTCCTGTAGGCTACTCGTTTTATTGCATAGCCTACATAGTATACATGTAAAGACTCAGTTCTATATTCTTCGTTTCAGTAGCACATTCGCAGACGGCACACAGAACTGAATCCGGCTGCGGCGTTTAATGAGTAATTCTTAGCTGGTCGCCTGAAACGTTATCAAATAGAACAACACAAGAATATTAGATAGTTTTCATAGGCCTTATAATTATGCTGCAAAGAGACAAAATAGTTCCTCACATAAATTAGCCAGTAGGCCTATGCATCGCCTGCTGTATGTTGTTATAGTACAAAATAGTCACCAGAGTCAGTATAGGCAAGCAATATTTCTCTACAATGTTGAGTTTATAGTTTTAGGGCAATTTTGGAGATTCTGTTCGTTTGGTAGAAGGGAGTAAAATAGAGCATGATGGTGGGATAGCAGTACCTTTAAAGGAACCATGCTGCTTCGCTTGGTCTATGGATCTGAGAGTTGTTGTTGTAATGTAGGCTAACTGAAAATTTTCGAAGTTTATCAGCGCCACACAACATTCAAGTCAGAGGGACAAGCTTGTACATCGGCGCTATATCGAATCAAGTCCGCAAGAGGTTAGGTCTGAGTTGGTGCTAGGTCAGAATGCGAGGGAGTGATGGGATAAAAGCATGGCATGCATACGGTGGAAATCTTTGGCGATTGTCGAAAATGGGAAGGTCCAGGAAGAGAACCAGGACAGTACGCCTTGAAAAGTATTGGACTAATGGGCCCAATCCCATATGTGGGGAATGCTAGTATGAAAATCAGAAAACGATAATCGTGCTGTTAGCTTGCGCCAAAAGGAGATGATGCTGGCGTGTGGGGAGGGAAGACGAGGAAGAGGACGACCAAGAAAGAGATGGATGGAGGAGATACACGAGAAGCATGATGGAACATTCCGGAGCTGAGAGATCCGACGTGAGATCGGAACACATGGAGAAGGCTGACTATGACGGTCGCTAGGATTAAGCGAATCGACAGCACAAGGTGACAAGGTGAGCTTGCGCCAAAATGGTCGCAGAAACATTCATACAAAGTTGAGACCAATAAAGAATGTTAAATTCGTGAATGGCAATGTCTTACAGTCTATAAGTATTGTAGCAAAGACGAACGAATAATGAGAGGGCAAGGAGCAGCGGAAAAGACGTCTAGCGGGTTATACCGACGACCCCGATATAAGAGAGCTCTTTAGCTCGGGATCCTCGGCTATACTTAATTAATACATTTATCCTCATAAACGGTCATCAATTATTGATGCCTTGTGTATTAAGATAACGTCTGTAAAACAGTTTCAGAATTATATTAGTTACGCCATGGACTCTAAGCTAGGCGAGACTAAGAAAAAATGTCAAAGTCATGAATAGATAAAGCTTATAGTTTTAGCTATGCTGTAAGTTCCAATCTGTTGATTGTTTCAAAGCCCGACTGCAGTCGTTGAATATCGTGTAGTCGGACATTGACGTGTGTTTATAGCTCCATGTACACGCATTCAGTCTCTTCTTGCCCTATCTGAAATGATACGACGACAAGATATATAAATACGAGTGGATTATATAGGCTAGCACATCCTATCAAAATCAAAATAAATAAACAATAGTAGTCTTAACTTCAGGTAAAACTCAAGGAACTTCATTAAACTTCTCTAAAGGTTCGTTGTTAATACCTGCTCGATAGTCGTGTTTTATCGCATTTGTTAGACTCTTTTAAGGAGCTATACAGAAACACATATGCAAACATACATATATAAAAAAATACAAGTACATGTATAGATACATAATTTTATATACATATATGAATGCGAATATACATACACAAATACACACATAATTATATATGCACATAGAATATGAAATCTACTTACATGCACAACATATCTAGTGGCTTCATCATCTATATATTTGGGATATATAGAGAGGTGGTCTCCCAAGTCCTTCCTCTCGGTGTTTTTCTCGAGAAACCATCTCTGTCTTGCGTTGACGAGTTCCATCATCCGTCCTTCAGAATTATTTCCTCTGGATATACTATATCCCGGCGAGGACTCGGTCGTCCACCACGCTCTTTGTTCCAAAAAAGGGTAACACGAGAAGGTGGCGTGGTGGGCAATTGAGCAACAGAGGCTTTTTGAGACGCTTGCTACCCCACTTCGGCCCCCGCACAACATATAATCATAAATAATTCGGCACTCGTGCCTTTGACTACAGGTGAAATTGAGTGTGCTAATTCTAATTTTATGCACGAGCATCGCTTCATTTATCATCAACATAATAATATGATCCGATCTTATCGGATCTGAGAATTTGTAAAGCGCCTCTTACAGTTACTAGCTATTCCAAAAACAGAGGCTGCTTACTGTATCTCTATCGCTGTTTTTTGGTGTCGGTTTCTCGTTCTGATGGACGCCCACGCCCTTGGGATTACGAAACACAAGACACATTTAAGCTAATGTCACGCTTCTAAAAAAAATAATAGGCCTAGAAATCTTCCGGGTGGAACATTGATATAATGCGGAAAGACTGATATTCGGCTTATATTAAAATGCTTAACAGACATCCATGTTTAACATCAGTTTTCCATTAATTTCAGTTGCCAAAAACTAGCACGGTCTTACTCACTGTATCTCTTTTTTTTGTTCGCAGCTGTTTTTAGGTTTGGCTTTACTCCTTCTGATGAACGCTTCACACCCTTTGGATTACACAGAAACCCAAGACACATTTAAACTAATATCACGTTAAGCTACATTGGTTAACTACTGCATTGCTTAAAACGTATCTGTTATCCAATTAGGCCTAGAAATGCTTTAACCATAACCATGTGTGCAATTAGAAGACACCATTTGTAAATGTTGCACACACAGCTATAGGTAAATGACTAATCAGATACCACTTGCAAGTGTTGTAAATACGAACGTTTTAAGTTAACACAGCATTTGCAATTAAATCCTCCAGGAAACAAATTCCATAAGGTTACAGTTAGAATGTACCTGTTATATGTCGTGTGCAAATGAATACACGAATTCTTTTCACCTGCATGCATATGTGTTAGTAGCGATTTAGATGCATTTAGTGCTGCATATTAAAATGATACTATTGTAAGTGTAGCGCATATGTGATGGTAAAGATTTGCTTTTAGTAGAGACCACTAGTAAGTTAGTGTTGTACATACATGTGGGTTTGGATCTACGAGTTTCCATAAAACCAGCCTTTCGTTAGAGGGGTATCCGTTTACCCTGACGTGGCTTTTTGGGCAGAAGCGACCTGTGGTCATTTCAGAGCTTCACTGTTAAAGTCAGTTGATCTAGGCTTGGCTTTAGGATGAGCATCCTTCATTTGATTGACTGTGCTCCAGACAAAATTGTTAAGCAAAAGTCTATGAACAGTTGCTCGTCCCTGTTACAAAATACAGCAACATAACAGTGGGGTGAAAAATTCACCCCAGGTTAGCCTCTGAGGGTTAACAAGCATCATTCGGTTACCATGAAATACAGGTATAAGACAAAGTACAAGTGAAAGTAGGCAACCGTGAAGACGAACCCAACTAATTTCACTGCAACAAATGTACAAACGATTAATTGCGATGTTATAACAGCAAAGACTCATCATCCACTAAATGAAACCATTTGCAAATTAAGAATACCCCTTCAAATTTACCAGCAACCCATCACTGTCTTTTGGAGACATATCACTCTCTACCCTGCGAAATGAGGTGTTATTATACTGAGGATATTTTATATAACTATATTAATTTTGGGACCAGTAGGCTATCTCCAGCCACAGGTTTATATGAGAATTGGTATGACAATGCAGTGTGTTATGACTCGATTTGATTCCATAGATCTTTAATAATACATAAAACATTATCATGAACACAATGAGCTGAAAACTACTGAACATGTCAGTCAATTTACAATCCAGAACAACATATAATGTGACTGCCTTATCAGTTGCATAGAAAAAAGAATGGCATAACAGAAAGGAGTGGTGAAGTCAGGTCGTTGCATTATGATAATGGCGTTATAGAAGTAATTAGAAATGCAATAATATCCACGTGCTAGTCCTTGTGGCTGGAGCTATAGACTACGGTATCAGCACACTTACCGAAAAGAAGCAATTTGAACAGAATGAACAAATGAAAACTCCACGCAAAAGGCTTACCACTACTTGTGTTGTTAACCAGGAACTCATGTGAAGTCGCATTGTAGCTCTTGGCCCTCACGACAGCAGTCTCCCTGGCTTCAGAATTCGTGCAAAGTGTTCGAACTAATTACGCGGCTGATCATGAGGAAGCTACGATTGCAACAGCTAAAAAAAACTTATACTATAGACTTCTCATTAATGGCGACTAATGACTGCTGAACACTAGACATTACAGTCTAACACCGAATGCCTATACTGAACCACTGATGATTTAACTAATCAACGACTGCTTCTCTACTGTCTTGCTGATTCTAAGTCATTCAGAGGTCCATTGTAAAGGTGATTCTTAATTGGTTCGTCCAACCTAGAATCCCAAGATTGACAACACTGGAATCCGACCATGGTATTAGCAGATTTCACTACATAAGCCATATAAACAGCATAAACCAAATACAAAGCACATTCACTGTTTAAAAGGTACAGTTTACACAGTATAAGCTACATAAACATTATAAATTCTATTAACAGCACACACTTTATAAACACTAAAAACAAAGTACTATATAAACTGTGCAATCTGTATTTATTGTATTAAAATAATAAACTTCATCAAAATAATAAACTGTTAAAAAAGCATAAAATGTATAAACACAGTATAAACATAAACATAAACTGTATAAACACAGGACCTCAGAGGTTTGACCTTTGTCCTGTAGGACTGTTTCACTTAAACATGAGATCTCCCTTCTAATCGTATGTAATCTAGCCTAATATAATGGCACTCATAATATTGTTATTATATTGTTCAACACATCACCAACAGATAGTTATTGAAAGGGAAAGCATCTGTTTCATCTTACCTCTGAACTTAATAGCCTTTCCTATGGGCTATACTGCATGATTATGAGCTACCAGTAGCGTGTTACTGAAGACAAATTTCAATTTCACCCTCAACAACACCAAACTAAATAAGATTTCAATAGATGCCCGGCAAGCTTTAGAATTGCTTTAATTATTTAAAAACTGAAACTAATTTTCAGATGATTCTAAAGGCAAAGAGGAAAAAGTGCGACAATAAAAGATATGATTTTACTAACCATATTTTATCTGAAAATAGAAAACAACAAAATCCATTAGCATTGAGCTGGAAATAGTTAATATCTGGGATTCTTGTAATTCTCCATAATCCGAAATTACTGCGCTGGTAGAAAAATGACATTTTGTCTAAGAACTATGACAAAACAAAATTTAAAAATAGTTAGGCAATAAAGCAATCATGATTTATGATTAGGTTAAGGCTAACTGGACATTGAAAGTAAAAGTAACGTGATTCTTCCGTATTTCTGCTGCATTCTCTCGACTACGGCTCATCAATTGATGGTCCCCAGAAGTGAAACTGTTCTCCAAAACATTTTAGAAACATAATGGAAAACATCTGCTATCATGTTTCCAAAGCGAAACCAAAATCAAAAACCGAAATTTCACAATAATTATTTCAACATTGATTTAGTAATGGATGAACACGAAAATTCTCTTTCATCTGGTATCTGAACCCAACAGCCTTGCATATAATTATTCTGCTTTATTTCGAGGCATGTGACGGAATAGAAATTGGAATTTCACTTTGCTCAACAGCCAACACATATTTGACCTTTCAGAAGAAGCCTGGCAAGGTCTAGAGATGCCTCAATTAATTAAAAACTACAATTAGTTTTGGAATACTTCTAAAGGCAAAGAGGCAAATGCACAGAAATTAAATAAATGAATTGGCTAACCTTATATTATCTGAAAACAAACAAACGACAAAAGCCATTGGCAGTAAATCAGGAAAGCAAGTTGAGCTGGGAACAGAGGGGCCCGTGGCGCTTTGGATAACATCTGGCACAGAGACCGAGAGGTACCGAGTTCGAGCCCCCGTTGGGCGGATATGCTTTGTAGGTTGCTATTGGCGCCGTTGTATTGCAAGCTGTCTGTTCTGTTAGTAGTTAAGATTTCAATTGCATAACATGTAAATGTACAGCGCAGTGCGTTTGTCAGGCGCTAAATTAAAGAAAAGATTGTTATTTATTATTATTATTATTAGTTTATAGCTGCTGTAATTGTAGTTATTCTCCATCATGCGCCCTTTCTGCGCTCGCAGAAAAATATCTCAGTATGAGAAATATTTTTTAAAATGGTTAGGTAGTTAAAATCACGATTTCTGATTAGGTTAAGATTAGATGGGCATGTAAGTAGCGTGCTCCTTCAGCATTTATGTTCCTTTGAACCTTGTAGATATGCTACTCAGAAAGAACAGTTTTACTCAAATTTATACAGCTTAACTTTTGTAAAACAGTAAATACTTCAGTCTGTCAAGTGACTCAGGGTTTTGGAAATGGCATCGATGATTTAGCGAGTAAGGAATCCACGAGAATCCACATGATGTATGGTACTCTGAAAACAAAGGCACCAGCGTATGTGGCCGCACTGCGTCAAGTTAGACAGGATGTCCAGAGATTTTTTTTAGCAAACACGATTCGGTTGCTACGAGGCCAGACACGAAAGAAGTGAAGCAGGCAACTGTCTCATTTGCAGACCAACTAAAAGCATTTCAATTTAGCAAACGTACAAATCATTGATCATGATCTTACAACAGCGAGAACTTTATCATACACTAAATCAAACCGCTTTCACTCTTCAATCAGATGATCGACGTCAGAATGCGGGATCGTACTTATGTGGACATCTGGAACACGCAAGGAACATGATTGTGTCTCCTCGAAACCCGTTCACACTTCTCGAAGTCATTGATGGTCTCAGTCGGTGTGTCAACTCTGGGGTGCACTGATTTGATCTACGTTGAGCCAGATGCGAAGGTGAATGGAGCGTACTTTCGCGATGTGTTGCTCATTCATCATCTGCTCCTGCCATCAAGCAGGTGTCTGGCGGATACTTCACATACCAACAAGACAGTGCCCCTGCGCATCGAAAAGACCAGCACATTGCTGCATGCTGAGCTTTCTTGATCGAGGAGGTATGCAACACAACACGTCCCGGATTCTTTTCTGCGAGAACAGTTCGTTATCAAACAACATGTTAATGTTTAAAACTCACAGCACTATCTTTACGAATCGAATGCGAGAAGGAAATATAGGCTAGTACTTCTGTCACACATTCAATGTGTCAGGTCATTGAGTGAAGCCATGTCGCGGGCACTACAATATTGGTGCTATAGAAGTCATTATAGAAGGAATAATATCAATATGCTAGTTGTCGAGGCTGGGGTAGCAGACTAGGGATAAGCACAGTTATTAGTTAAAAGAAGCATAAGGAAGTAGAATGAAAACTCTATGCAAAAGGCTTACCGCTGCCTGTGTTGTTAATCACGAACTCGTGTGAAGATTCATTGTAGCTCTTACCCTGAACCAGGAACTCCTGGGAAATGTCATGGTAGCTCGATAGCCAGAATAACTTTACAGAACTCACGCCACGAGAATCGCCGAAGGCGTTGAGTAACAGCCACCTTCGCAAAATCTTCACAGAATTCACGCAACGCGAATCACCGAAGGTGTTGAGTACCAGACACCATCGCTTGATGACCACAATAAACTTTACAGAACTCACGCCACGCGAATCGCCAAAGGCGTTGGGTACCAGCCACCTTCGCTAAATGGCCACAATTATAAACTTTACAGAACTCACGCCACGCGAATCGCCGAAGGCGTTTAGTAATAGCCACCTAGAGGACCACTTCGCTACGAGGCGGCACAATGCATGCTTCTTCGTTTTACATTTCTGTTTTAAGTTTTTATGCTTTTAAGTTAGAATGAATATTTTTCCATTTTTATTGGATAGCCGTCTCAGTTCTTTACTTCATTCGGTAATAAGGTCAATCTTCATTGGAGGAATTCTTTGTCATTTTTAATACTCTTCTTACCACATTCTCACTAATCGCAAAATTGAGTTTGAATTTAGCGAACTATAGAGCTGTTCTTCAACAGCATTCTACTGAACATCTGTGAAAACAAACAGATATTCTCATGGATTTCAACATCATGAATGCATACTTACTCAGGACGTTGCTGGTAGGTGTTTCAAATGTGGTAACTGGAATGGTTGAAGCCAGATCTTTGATCGTCTCTGTTTGATTATCGTAAATTTCAACTGCAAATGAAGTGATCCAAGTGAAAAGCAACTGAGGAGAACGGGCAGATACAGGGAGAGAATTTCAAATTTCAACCAAGACGAAAACTAGTTCACAAAGCACAGTAGCAGTTTTAGATTAAACAGTTCTAGTTTTCAGTAGAAACTGTCTACTTTTAGGTAGAACAATCTTAGTTTAGGAAGAACAGTTCAATAGAAAGGAATAATATCCATTATGCTAATCCCGATGGCAGGAGTTGTAGACTAGTGATCTGCACAATTAGTGAAAACTAACAGCAGGAAGCAGCATGAAAGCTCAATGCAAGATGATTACCACTTTGTAAGAGGCTTACCACTTCCTGTGTTGTTAACCAGGAACTCATGTGAAGATGCATTGTAGCTCGTGTTCCTCACGACATTCATTGCAAAACATCTATACCACTTGGAAGAAACATTAGTCATAGTAAATTCACTGCCATTCTGATACTGGATATCCATCCAAACCCCATTGTCTTCCATTTCCTGCCATTTGAAAGTTGGCGATGGATGCCCCTTTGCAGTGCAGGTAATGACAATTCCAGGAGGATAATTAGAAAACAATGGCGACAAAGTGACATTCCTAACCGAATCTGAAACAGAGTTTTAGAAAAAGATTGTATTTTTTAAAATTACAGGTCAATCTGTAATTCCACTGTCCAGTAGCCTTGCGTAGCAGAGCGGAGAAATCTGTGACCAATAATTATTATGGAAGAGACTGAGATACAGAGCTCCTTAAGATAAGATGAAGCACAGTCTGCCAGCAATTACACATACGCATCAAGATCTTAAACTCAGTGCGTACCTTTAATGGGTTTGAAGTGATGAGTTTCATGCAGGACACTATAAGGATGGCAAAGAGTTGCGTCACATGTTCAGACTGTCGATTTCTTTTTTTATGTTTTCGTCAACTATTATTTGCACAGATTTAAGCATTACTAGTAAATTTTCATTTCACTGCAGTCAGTTTTTTTATTATGCTTATTATACAAATCCGTTGCTATAGACAAGACATTGGGTCTGGATCTAGCAGAAGCTGTAACTTTTATCTGGCTCCCTTTTCACTTTGCATAAAGTGAATATAGTCTGTAATCAGAACCCATTAGAGAGACGATCTTCTTCAGGCTTATGCGGGTTAACTAGAAAAACATTAAACATCGACGCAATCTGAACTATTTGTAAATTGTGATGAAAACAAATTTAACGAATCATAGAGCTGTTCATCAACAGCATTCTACTGAACTTCTGTTCCTAACAAAAAAGATATTCCCACTGGATTTTAACATCATGAATGAATACTTACAAAAGACTTTGATGGTAGGTGTTTCACAAGTGGCAACTGGAGTGTTTGTAGCCTGACCTTTAATCGCTGTGCCACTATCCTTATTTTCAACTGCAAATGAAGTGATGCAGGTGAATGATGGAACCTCAGGAGCAGAAGCAACAACGGAGTAAGAACGACTTATGTTGTGTCCAATTTCCACAGCAACCGGTGCACCATCCACTGCTTTCCAGAAAATAGAAGCTTTATTTGTTCCACTGTATGTGAACTCACATGTCATGTGCACCCCATCTCCTTCCACTGTGTCAACCTCAGACGCATTCGTCATACACTTGGATTGATTCCCTAAAAACACATTATTTAAACAATTAAAATTTCGTAACTTTCATATACATTTTTAAATTACGGATCTCAATAAAAAAAACTAGCCTAGTTTGAGAAACGTAATAGACTGAATGACCAGCTTCAGCACTCCTGCATGGGAGAACCAGACACTTCCGAATTGGTTTCAAGGAGTAAAGCTGGTCAAACAATGCAATTATTGTACATTCGGGTTCAGTGGCGTAGCCAGACCTAAATTTAAGAGGAGGCAACTTCACAAACTTCAGACACCAGTGCATATTTTTATTTTTCTCAATGACCTTTTCTTAGACATTTTAAATTCCGAAGAATCAGTGTTTAATCTACTCCCCTTGCTGTGGGAGGGGAAAAGTTCACGACCGGGGGGGGAGAGTGACAACAAGAATTTTCCAACAACTTTGAGGGCGGGGTAGTAACGACAGTTTTCCGAAAAAAGTCTTTTCGGGGGGGTAGTAAAAGACTTTTCGAAGAGTTTTCGAGGGGGGGTAGTAACAAGACTTTTCCAAGACTTTTCGAGGGGGGTAGTAACAAGACTTTTCAAAGAATTTTCGGACAAAATTTTTCACATCTAGATTTAACACTGTCCGATGATGACCTTTTTTTAGATTTGTCCTTTTTAAACTCAAATTCAAGAGGAGGCAAATTCACAGATCATTAACAAATTCCTGGTCATTTCAATTGAAACTCCACTATATATAGGAAAACCAAGAGGAGGCAACTGCCTCCTCCTGCCTTCATGTAGTTACGCCTATGCATGCGCAAAGTAACATAAATTATATATAATTATATATATGTATATAGATTCGTATTTATATTCTATTCTATTCTATTTACGGATTTATAAAGCGCCTCTCACAGTACAACCTAATCAGAGGCGCTTCCAGTGCGAAGGGCCCCTCGTAAAAATAAAAGTCTTAAGAGAACGAGCAGCAACAGTAGTGCCCCAGATAACATCACATCTCGAGTTATAGCAGGAAGGTCATTCCACAGCAAAGGGCCAACAGAGGCATAGGCATGATTCTGTGCTGTGGCAGTCCGAGACCGAGGAACTAGAAGGTCATGATGGTCAAAAGAGCGGAGAGGACGTCCAAAAGTAGCTGAGATAGGCCGTTTGATAAGATCACAGAGGTAGCGTGGAGATTGACCTAAAAATCGTTTTACATGTAAGAAAGAAAATTTTAAACTGAATCCGAGCAGTTAAAGGAAGCCAATGAAGGTGCTCAGCCATAAAAGTCGAAATATGGGAGAAACAAGAAGGCGAGCACTCAAACGAGCGGCTGCATTAAGTACTGATTGGAGTGGAGCCAGACTGAGTTTTGGGAGGCCCATAAGTAACGAGTTACAGTAGTCAATGCGTGAACAGACAAAGGCACGAACCATGGAAGGAAATATCGGCGAGGGGACTGATCGTCGAATGGCACGTAGACGCCGCAAATGATAAAAACTGGACCGAGAGAGATTAGAGATTCAAGCAGAGAAGGAAAGTGTACGTTCAAGAGTAACACCCAGGTCACGGACATTTGTCGAGAAAGTAAACTGAGGGAACTTGTTGGCAAGCAAATCGTAATCAAGTCTAATTAGCTGCTGGCGAGTTCCAAGCCAGATCAATTGAGTTTTGGAAGAGTTGAGCGAAAGATGATTATATGACATCCAACAATTGAGATCAACAGAAAGTGATTCAATACATTGGGAAAGAGCAAGCTGGTGAGAAGAGGAGCCATGAACAAAGGGCTGGACATCATCAGCATGGAGGTGACCAGAGGCCGAATATTTAGCAAAGAGAAGAGGAATATCAGCTGTAAACAGGATATAAACGAGTGGACCCAGCACAGATCCTTGAGGGTCTCCAAATTTAACAGCCAGGTACTCAAGAGGTGCGAGAGTCTCATAGGATAACCATTTGAGACATGCTTGTATAGTGCATACATTCAGAAACGAACACACACATTCATGCAAAATACACATCCATGCACACATGGATACATGAGCATACATATGCACAAATGCATGCACATGCCTACATATATGTATATATATATATCAATGGTAAGTAAATTATGTGACTGAGGTTACACAGAAAAATATGTTCTGTTTGAATTGTTATTACCATAGACTCACTTGATCAAATATAACTTACCCAGTATAATAAGATCAGCACTTTTCTCATCTGTCTTTGATGCTATGATAGGTCTGCAAAGAAAGCGTCCGGCGTCTGTCAGTTCAACGTTTTTAATAATCAAGTCACAGCTAGTTGCATCGTCGACGCCGTAGCGTCCTATATAAGCGGAAGATATTTTCTCATTATGGTTGAAAACAGTCATCCAGGTTGAGCCAGAAGTATATTTCAGCCATTCAACTCCACTACAGTTTCTAGATGGAGATAAACATTTAAAGGTTACGTTGGAACCAACAACGCTCGCTGTGTTCTGAGGTCCTTCCAACTGAATTTCTTGTGCACCTGTAAGGACATAGAAAAGATTCTCACTTATAATCATGATCATTTTAGTTTAATGTTGCTCAAAAAGTGAGACATACACACATAAAAAAAAACACAGACAGACAGGCTGCCGTGCGTGTAATTACATGACATTTACTGTCAGAAGGAAATTCCCCCAGCTCAAGATGAATTCTTTAACAAATTATAATAATTGAATGCATGAGTAATTTATATCCAGTGACCTGTAACAGTAAGCAGGATCGCAAACACGAAAAGCTCCATCCTCTGAGAATTAATATAACTTTGTGCATCAGGTCGGAAGTAAACGACTATCTGTTATTAGCAGAAAGTTATTTACGCTACTTGTTATATACTACATAATAATCTCTGTGCATTAGTCCTCATCCGATGGCCGTAAAGTCTGTCGCTCTCAAGTATCATGTGCTTTCTCTATAGCCTACATGTCCACATATTATTCAGTTACGATTCAGTTTCGATAATCTCGTGTTCTTTGGTAAATAACGTTGTTTTGTTCATTTCTGTAAAACATCCGCATATGGTACACTTTTATAACGATACTATGTCATAACAAAGATGATTAGCGTCGCCCTCCTCCTTTATCCAGGCTTGGGACTGGCACTGCCAGACTACGAGCAGTTTCAGTTTCCGCATATGGCAGACTGCAATGAATCAGTTTATATAATAGGTTTCTTTGAGTTCTTCTTAGCTTGTGGCTTTGCAGTGTAGCCCCTTTCAGTTAGGGCGACATTATGGTTTAAATGCAACACAGTCTATTATTCAACTCTGCTTACTTGTCTAGGAACAGAATAACTACTGCATGGGTAGCTAAAATGAAAGGATATATATTATTGCCTTCCTGTCATCTGACCATTGCCATTTTATTAAACTGCCCACAGTCAGAAGTCAAGCAATAGTTTTGTCTACGTTGCTGAGGTGAAATTTAAAGATAAGACTGAGGACTTCTTGTCGTTTGGTATTAAGTAGCCTATAGCTCCTCAGAGCATAACGGCGGAACAGCCACACATTAAAGAGACCAAGCAGCTTGGCAGACGGGAAATCTGCGATATGGAAGTGAAGACATACTGATTATCCAAATATTATAAATCTGTGATATTTCTCAGCGTCACACAAGAAAACTTCAGCCTATTTCCCAGCGGTATATGAAATCAATTTCTCAAGTGATAGGTATTTTTGGTCGGTTTCAGAGCCATGTCAGATTTCTAAGGAGTGAGGGGTCAAGCCGAGAAGAGATCATGATGACGGTAAGTAGGTAGAAATTGGACTACTTCAGGCTACGAGAGAGAGTTTCGTTATCTTTATTTTCGTTCATCTTATGAATGTATCTTGTAACAGGCCCGAAAGGATACGACTAACTTATGTTATTTACGCGCCAAGATACTTAACAATATCAACCAACACATTTCATCAGTTGGTTCTAATTATTGTCTTGTCTGTTTGGCTATCTATTTTTGTTTGTTTTTGTGCTCCCTCGATAACCCATAGATGCCAGGGACTTGGATTCAGTTGCAATGTTATCATATTCATAATTCAAAACGATGTTTCATTCGTTTCGGTGAAACATCCGCAAAACATCCGCATATAGCAGGATACATTTAATCCGGTTGTAGTTTCTATTGACTTATTTTTTAGCTTAGGGCTTTGCCGCCTATGAAATAGGACAATACCCTCATAAATGATTAAATATGCTAAAATGAAATCTAATAATTTAATTGTGCTTCCTTATCTAGGGTCAGAACTGTAACTGAAGTATGTGGTTGACCAAAATTACAGCATAGGCTACATTGTCTGACCAATGTTATATGATGAAAATGAACATTATTCTGAAGTCAAGCAATATTACAGTACGCTGTTGAGCTGACATTTTAAGAGAAGGTTAAGCATTTCTGTTCCTTTGGTATTAGGAAGCTCAGCGTATAAGGGTGGGATTACCACATTAAAAACCATCAGACTGCTTGGCAGAGTGAAGAGATCTGTAACCTGGAAGATAATACATAATGTATGTGAAAATCTTCAGTGGAGATTACTGCTGAGTGCTGATGGCAGTCCTGAGATTACATAGGTACAGAACCAGGATATCATGGCTTTAAATGTTTCATATTTTGGCCTTGAGAAAATTGTTGTAGGACAGAGGGCAAGGGAGGAATGTCGAGGTTGACAGGGAGAGAGGGAGAGAGACAGATGGACAGACACAGACACAGAGAGACAGACAGCGAGAGAGAGAGAGAGAGAGAGAGAGAGAGAGAGAGAGAGAGAGAGAGAGAGGGGCATAAGTCAGCAGTTTTTGCTTTATATGGAAGATATGTTGGTTGATGCTTCACTAATGTGGCGCAGTAATCGTAATCGTAAACCTCAAAATTCTGAAGCTCTATTCTAAAGCTAAGCGCTGTTGACCAGCTTATACGACGAGCGCTACGTCCCGTCAGAGGAATTGTCATGAGAATATTCGAGTCCTGTTGCCAGAGAAAAGAGGGGGAAGAATTTACCTTAGCTTATGATGACAGATGGAAACCAAAACGCTGAAAGAAGAGGGCATTTGAACCTGCTTGTTGAAGTTGCGGCTGTGTCAACTTGATTTTTCTTGAAATAAACGATTATGTGATGATGCCTACCAGGCAGAGAACCAAAAGAAGGCGGTAAATGAGAAATTTCAGGTAGGGGAGACTTGGCACACTTGATCCCTAGGCACCCTTGATCCCTCAGTCATTTTGCCTTAATTACTGATGTATTAAAGAAAAGCAGTGAACCATTCTATTATGTTTATTGGCTTGACCTTCTTTCTTGTCTTTTAGTCCCAGGTTAGAGTGAATAACAAAAATTATCATAAAAATTAAATTTTGAAGGTAAAAAGTAATTTTTTCAACGTCACGACGAACTCTGTAAACCAAGATTTTAAAGTAAGTACCAACTTTGTTTATTACATTTATGAAGTTAATTGATTTGTTTACTTGTTGCATCTGTTTTGAGACACTTAGTGCATGCATTAAAAATTATATTATTCAAAAAGTGGAAACTGAATGGTTTGGCACCCTTGATCCCAGCATGTATGGGCACCCTTGATCCTGGGTATGGGCACCCTTGATCCCAGGATCAAGGGTGCCTACATAAAATGTTGAATAGATACCACATATTAACAAGACGTTTGTTTTGAATTTTATTTAGCCTATGTATAATTGAGAATAATGTTTGTATTGATATATTTTATGTTTTCATACTTACCATACTTACTTTTCATACTTATTCTAAAAAAGAGAAAGACAAACAGGACCTAGGCCACCAAGAGATCAAATTTCTGAATCTGAAATGAAGGCAGTGGTGTTAACACAGTTGGTAAAGAAACTGGCATTAATCGGATGAAAGCTATGTAAGAAAAACAAAAGTCAACCCGGATGTTAAGCCAATTTTGTGGCAAATTAAATTTTTACCAGTGAAAAAGAAAAGTTTTGTGACAAAACAAATTTTTACCATTGAAGAAGAAAAATCTTTTTCAGAATATCTTCTTCGTGCTTCAAAGCTACATGTTGTGTCAACAACTATAGTATACGTACTTCCCGAATACCCTATTAGGCTGCTATTGGCCTACACTTTCTGACTGTAGGCAGTGTGATTTTCCTTACAGGTTTTATTTTAGTTATAGTTATAGTTATAGTTAATGATTTTTTATTTTAGTTATAATTATAGTTATAGTTAGTATTATTTTTTAGTTATAGTTATAGTTATAGTTAATGGATTTTTATTTTAGTTAATTTTAGTTACTACTTAGTTACAATAATTAAGTCTATAAGCAAAATTGTGCGTATTAATACGCTGTTTCACAATTTACTCAGAGCTATGAAAACCTTTGAAGCATGGATACATTCAGCTTCATCAATACACGAGTTTCCAAAGTAACTGACAAATTTCACAATAAAAATTTCGCATTTTTCGTTCTCATTTATGTCGTATCGTCCATATTGCACTTCCTATTTTTATTTTTTGTATTAACGAAAATAAAGATGAATTTTCGTTAGTGTTATTTTCGTTATAGTTATAGTTATAGTTAATGATATTTTTTAGTTATAGTTATAGTTATCGTTAACGAAATCATTTTATTTTCGTTAACGAACATTTTCGTTATCGTTATCGTTAACGAAAATCACACTGACTGTAGGCCTAATTAGATGAAAAAAATGCATTTATATAAATATTATATATATAGGCCCTATATAAGTTTAGGATGTCAAAATTGTGCGAATTGCATTGTTTTTATTATATCCAAAGTAATGTTTGCACTTTTTTCATTTCAAATAATCGTTTCCAACATTTCCTTCGTGTTGCAGACAAACAGATTAAGGGCGCCCATTGGGGATCAAGGGTGCACATGGGTGGGATCAAGGGTGCCAACGAGTTGGCACCCTTGATCCCTTATGGGTGCCTTGTGTTTTTTGCCTGTAGATTTTCGTAGTTCGTATTTGTGAAAACCATTTTATGCAACTTAGATAGAAAAAAGGAATTGTTATTAAATGGAGTCTAATAAAACTTGATAACGATTTTTTTTTTTTTTAAATTTGAATAATTCCAAAAAAAGGATCAAGGGTGCCAAGTCTCCCCTAACCAGTCTCTGCGTCGGAACTCGAGGTCCAGAAAGCACTAATTGAAGCTTAAGGAAGTAGTAATTCTCCTAATTCACTGTATGAAAAAACTTAATTAATTCTGAATCCTACTTTTTTTATTAAAGCGTTTTCCATTTTTTTTATTTCGGCCGCTCAGAGACATGCCAACTAGAATTGCATCATCGGCGGAGTACAGACACCATAAAGTTCAGTGCCCGTTAAAGACTTAAGGTGCATTTTATTTAGGTAGGCACTGTTCATATATCTCTGTTTAGTCTCTAAACCAAGGACAGTTGAACATTTTTTATGCATTAGTCCTCACCAGTTGACCCTAATTGTCTTTTTTGTGTGTCAGACTTCAGACTGGCAGTCTCCTGATTCATGTACTCGTTTTATTGCATACATTGTATACAGGTTAAGACTCAGTTCTGTATTTTTTGTGCGTTAAAAAATTCATTCGTCTAAACTAAACATCCCGCAGACGGCAGACTGCGCTGTATCCGGCTGCGGCGTTTAATGCTTAGATGATCGCCTGCCATTCGATCAGTGAGAACAACACAATTATAATATTATGCTTTGAATATGCAACAACGAGGTCACATAAATTAACGTTGCTTCATCATCTAGAGTGACAGAATAGTTCCTGTATGGGCAACTAAATCGAGAGTATGCATCGCCTGATGTATGTTATATTATTAAAAAAATTGATCACAGTCAGTAGACAAGCGATAATATCGCTTGTCTACTGACTGTTATCAATTTTTATATGATATCTCTACAATGTTGAGTTGATAGTTTTAGAGCGAGGCTGGAGATTCTGCTCGTCTTGTATACGGTAGTAAAATAGAGCATGATGGTGTGATAGTAGTACATCTAAATGAAACAGGCTGTTTCGCAGAGTTTATGGATCTGGTGCCTGATATGTTAATGTAGGCTACTGCAAATTTTCGAAATTGCTCAGCGCCACACAAAAGCCGCGTCAGGGAGGCCAGTTGTATACCGACGCTATGTGAAATCAAGTCCGCAAGAGACAGGTTGATAGGTCTACGTCGTTGACAGGTCAGAATCATAGGGAGTGAGGGGATCAAACTGAGGAGAAAGCATGGTAATACGGTGAAAATCTTTGGGGATTGTCGAAATGGGAGGGTACAGGACCAGAACCAGGACACTGTATACCTTGAAAAGTATTTGGACCTATAATTATGGACCCTACAAAGGTCCAACCTCGGAATATGGATCCCATGCGCGCCTCATGTGTGGGAATGCTAGTGTAGGGAAATCAGAAAACTAATTTTGCCCGTAATCACTGACAGAGTTCTCTTAACTCTTTTCATTTATTATTTTATTTGTCTGGTTTATGCTTCGACATGTAGCCTTCGACATGTAACTGGGTGCGGTGTGCCACCCAGATTTGTCTCTTTTTCAAATAAACGAATATATATATATAATAAAAATGGTCGCTGAAAACATTCTTGCAAAGCTTAGACTAATAAAGAATGTTAAATTCGTGAATAGCAGTATCTCATAGTTCATAAGTATTGTAGCAGAGACGAATGAAAAACGAGAGGGCAAGGAGCAGAGGTCAAAGACGCCTAGGAGTTTATACTTACTGAATACGATTTCCATCGATTGATGCATTGTGTATTATGATAAAATCTCTAGAACAGTTTCAGAATTAAACTAGTTACGCAATGGACTCTAAGCTAAGCGCGACTAGGAAATATTTTCAATTCATGAACAGATATATATCTTAATATAAGTCTAAGCTATGGCGCAAGTTAGAAGCTGTCAGTGGTTTCAAAGTCCGACTACAGTCGTTGCATATAGACATTGACCTGCGTTTTCATAGCTCCAAGTATTCAATCTTTCCTTGCACTACCTGAAATGAAACGACGACAAAGACATGAATACACTGTATTTTGAAGACATACATCCACTACCCTTTGAAACTAAATATTATTATATAATGAATTTATTTCCCATAACTTTATTAATTTTGAGATCAGTTTATCCAACCACGGGGCTATATCAGAATTCGTTTTCTTAATGAAGCGCCTAATAGCTCTATGTCATTCCATAGATCTGTAATAATAAATACCCTTTGACTTGCGTCCTAAATGGCAACAGTTGTATCCAGGACAGCCTCGAACGCAAAAGCAGTTGATAGGCAAAATGATGAGAAGTAAGCCAACTGCTTCGCATACTGCGACCGATATAATTAAGGTTGAAGGAAGTGGATTCACTGATGTGGCTATCAAATTCTCTCTATATTCTGGAACAGCATACAGCAGAAAGTCCATTAGACATGCAATCATTTTAAAATCCAAAACAAAACTATCCAATGGAAGTCCGATAATTATAATTATTATATTGGGCCCATTATGATAGTTAAGGTGATATAGTAGAAATGCACTGCTAACTATTCATGTATGAACGCATGCATATCTGCAATGTTTTTCTATGTATAGGCCTAATAAGATAACCATTCTCTAAAACTCAAAAGACTGAACACAACACATAGGTGAAAACAACTTAACTTTTCAACCAACAACCAATCCAGACCCACGTATTCTGAAACAACTTTATTAGTTGCACACAGAAAGAATGGAATAACAAAAAGTGAGTAGTGAAAACATGTCGTGTTCGCTACGATAATGGCGTTAAATAAAAGTCACTAGAAGAGGAACATTATCCATATGGTAGTCTTTGTGGCTGGAGTGATAGACTGTGGTTTCTGGATAATAAGTTTAATTAAATGGAAGCAAGCGGAATTAACACTCAATGCAAGATGCCTACCACTCTCTGTGTTGTTAACCAGGAACTCCTGTGAGGTTTCTTTGTAGCTGTTGCCCCTCACGACATTCATTGCAACACATCTGTACCGCTTGGAAGAAGCATTGGTCATAGTAATCTCACAGCCATTCTGATTAGGAATATCCATCCAAGTACCATCGTTTTCTCTTTCCTGCCATTTTAGGGTAGGTGTTGGATGTCCTTTGGCCATGCAAGTAATTCTGGATCCAGGAGGATAATTAGAAAACCATGGTGACAACTGAACATCCCTAACTGGATCTGAAACAGAATTGGACAAAGATCGTCATTATGGAGCAAATTTATATAGCGTCATTTTGAGCGAAACTCATTAGAAACCACGATGAACGACAATGGTCTTCAGGTGCTTGTGGAAAAGAGGCTGAGGAGTTCTTGTCGCAGGTCGTAAAGCAACCTATGCCAGATTGATGGTTCTAAAATAGCAACATTTCTATGCTGGACCCTGGCGTTACAAGTTGCCGTGGAACAACCAAGTTGCCTCGTGCAACAGGACGAAGACATCTGTGGCCAAAATGGAAGAGAATGACATATGAGCTTCAAGCCTCGTCAGAGCAGGCTATGATTCACGGGCCGGGTCAGGCCGAGTCTTGTGGCGTGACGGCACATTTCTGAACATATTATACGCTTTGAAAAGGTGTGGTGCGCCTGCAACTATATAAATATCAAGTATTGACAATTTTATCACGCATTTATTAACCGTTGGATGCATTAAACACGCCCACCAGCTCATTCTGGTCTGTATATGAACAGTGATACAAATTAAAATCCTGAACTTTTCAAATGTTTGTCAGCAGCATTGTACTAAGAATATCCTGAAAACAAACAGAAATAAATATCCTCACCAGATTTTGACATCATGGATGAAATACTCACGCAGGACTTTGATGGCAGATGTTTCACAAGTGGCATTTGGAATGTTTGTAGCCAAACCTGCAATCGGCTCTCCATTATCATCATCAGCTGGAAATGAAGTGATGCAGGTGAATGATGGAACTTCAGGCGCAGAAGCAGCAACGAAATAAGACCGACTTATGGCTGTTCTATTTTTCACAGCAGCCGGAGCATCATCCACCCCTTTCCAGGCCATCAATGTTCTGTCTGTTACAGTCGACGTCGCCTCACAGTTCAACTGCACTCCACCTCCAACGATCGTGTCATCCGGAGACGCATACATCGAGCATTCTACGGTCACACATTATATAAAGCAATAATTAAAATATATGAACGTTCTTATAAAAGGTTTGCAGTCACAAAACAAAATATATCAGAATAACCAGGTTTTACGAAAATTTTAATATAACAATTTTTTACCTGTTATACATGAAAGAAGAGGCCCAATAAGCGAGAAAAATGGGGACGTCGGACGTTTGAACCTGCTGAATGATCAGTTTTAGGTACTCTTATACTAGAAAGCCAGACACTTCGAACTGTGGTTTCGAAGAATAAAGCAGTACGTTCAAGTGACTCAACTGTTTAATTATTTTAACTTTATGTGATTAAATGGCAGCAAGGAAAATGAATACACAGAAAGTTTAGCACACCATCTTAAAAGTTAGTGAGAACTGTCAGCTCTACTTGCTGAAAAGCATGGTAAATTTGTTCAGCTATCGTTGCATACATGCATACATTCACCCAGATACATTCACATGCATTTACAAATGAATACATGAATTCATGCATGCATTCGTTCATACATGTAGGCCTATATATTATATATACATGTAGATACATACTTACATGCATAGGCCTACATTCACCCAGATACGACACACATACATGCAAAGCACGTGAAAACAAACACATTCATGCACATCCACAGATATACATGTACCTGCCCAATACATGAACATACATACACACAGATATATATCTACAGATACAATACATACATGCATGCATATAATATATTAGGGCTTGTACTAATTAAAAACATTAATCGATTAACCTTCAAATTTTAACATTGATTAATCGATTAAATTCGATTAATTTGGTATTTGTTGGGCCTATGTGAAAAGCGAAAAACTGTTCAAAACGTAGTGACTGAGTCCGTTACTACTTTCTTTCTATAAAAACTTTAATAAATCCACATGCTGAAGGTGATACGCCAGCGATTTGCTTGAACCACGTAAGCGAACTGTTCATTGCAATGAAGACAGTAAATTTTGTCGCCATCTTCGACTTTTCCATCATCATTCACCTTAAATGCAAACCGATTGCTTAATTCTCCACTCACACGTTTCACAGGATCGTTGCTTCCCATATTGTACACCGGAAATGGGACGCTCGACATAATAAATAAGCAATAAAATTAAAATTAAAATTTGCCGATATTTAGTCAGTTAAAATTTTTAACGATTAATCGATTAATTAATCGTTAAGATCAGCTTCCCTAAATTATATACATAGACATGGTAGTAAATTATGCGAGTGATGCTCCACAGAAAAACTGTTTCTGTTTGAGTTATTATTACGATGTACTAATAATGAAAAAAACTTACTCAGAATAGCAAGGTAGGCAGTTTTTTCAACTGTTTTTGATGAAATGGTAGCTCTGCAAAGAAAGCGTCCGGCGTCTGTCAGTTTAACGTTTTCAATAATTAAATCACACCCATATGATTTGTCGACTTGATATCGGTCTCTGTAAGTGCTCAGTATTATCCCATTATGGCTGAAAACAGTCACCGGATTTCCAGCAATATATTTCAGCCATTCAATTCCAATACAGTTATTAGATGGAGATAAACATTTCAAGGTAACAGTTGAGCCAACAGCGCTCGCTGTGTTCTGAGGTCCTTTCAAATGACTTTGTTGAGCACCTAAAAGTAGTAGGTAAAAACAATTCAGGGTTTGAGTGTTGCGAATCATGGCATAACGTGAAAGCATGACATGTTGATGTCGCTGCCATTTGGATCAAACACAGTTGATTTGCAGGATTTCAACTGGCCTTTGCTTTCGCTCAGTATGGGAGAAACTGACTGTTTGTTGATACACCACTATATTATGCTAGATTGGTTGGATAAGCATAGATTAGACCGGGTATGGTTACATGTAGATTACTGCAAGAGTTTCAGTGATAGCAGAGAACGGGGTTAGAAGTGACTATTTAACTATTTCTCGATTTAAAATTAACTAAAGTGCAATTTGTTTTGAAGTAAGGTTATTGTATGGCATTATACTGAATCTGGACATAATTATATGAAGCGCCTCTAATAGTAGTGACTATTCAAAGGCGCTACCAGCGCGAGCACTCCGAGAAAACAGAAAAGTTTTCAAGCAACGTCACCAGCCAAAATCTAAGACCCAGTTTGTGGGGGAAGATTATTCCACGAAGAAGGACCCGCAATAATTGCAAAGGCGCGGCGTTGGGCAATGACTGTCGGGTACGAAGAGTTCATATCTACATCTAGAGAGGAAAGACCTTCTTCTACATGTACTTCATACATTTCTATGTTCAAGATAATGGGGTATCTGTATGTTTGTATACCTGTCGTATGCAGCTAACTTTTGTTTAGCTTAGGCCTACTAAGTTAATAGAATTCAGCATTGAGGCTTAAAGTTAGCCTATTTTTAAAATGGCATAGTGTTTAATTTTTTGGAAACATTTCCGTACTGCACAAAAGACTTTGTATGCTACGCTGTGGTTTAATTTTTAAACATTTCGCACCATTTCTGCAAATCGAGGACCTGTTCATAGGCTACAAAAACAATATTTCAAGTTTTTCTTTATTTCCGTTGGTATTTTCATCTTTAGAAATAACAGAAACAGGAAGGTACCAATGGTGCCTGAAAAAATACGCTAACATGATCTATATATATTTATATATCATATATATATTTACTTCGGACATCATGAGAAGAGAGGGAATTTGCTTGGAGAAAGACATCATGCAGGGCACAATGCCGGGAAATCGGAAAAGAGGAAGACCAAGAACAAACTGGTTGGGCAACATAAAGGAATGGACTCGCCCGTGCTATTCTTACAAGACTGCACTGAAGACAGAGACGCTGGAGGAATATTGTTCATGATGCGGCCGACCCTCGAACGAGGATGGCTTAGAATATGTTTGCCCAGGCTCTATATATATTCGTTTACAGGTAGATTCAGCCACGTGAATTAGAATAGGGTCGAAAAAGAAGACAGAAATTCTTCAATCTCAAGACGAATTTTTGAATTAATAGTACTAGTTCAATGCATTTAGTAATTTATATCCACTGACCTGTGACAGTAAGTAGGACTGCAAATACGAAAAGTTCCATCTTCTAAGCATTCGTTCAAATTTGTACATCAGACCGGAAGGAAGTGACTAGTTGTAGCCAAGAGTTATTTACGTTCCTTGACATACAGTTGAATAATATCTGTGCAATAGTCGTCACCCGTTGGGTATTAATGTCTGGCGTTCTTCAGTGTCATGTGCTTACTATATAGCAAACATGTCTACATATTCAGATTAAATTTCGATGCTATCGTGTTCTTGGTACATAACGTTTTTTCATTCGTTTCAGTAGAACATCCACATATGGCAGGCTGCACAGAATAAGTTTCTAGTTCATTGAGTTCTTCTTAAGCCGTGGCTTTGCAGTGTACTGCATATGAGGGCGGGTGGCCAATCCTCGCCCTCACCGTCTGATCTTCTCACCGACAGTGTACGGTCAGCGTACTTGTTATAGCTGAGTTGGGTATGTGGTGCTGGTGGAACAGAAATCTCGAACCAAATTTTCTGGCCTAGCGGGGATTTGAACACCCGAACTCTCGATTGACAGTCCAGCACGCTAACCATTACGCTATCATACACCACCCGATGTGGAGTGGTAGGCCCCATAGTCAGACTGGGGTGAGGGAGAAGCTGCAAGGATACGAGTCGTTCTAGAGTCTTGGAACGAAAAGATATAGTGCTATTTGAAATTGGTCGATTTTTTAACAGAGGTCATGGTCAAGATTCTAGTTTCTTGAGCGCAGGAAAGACTAAGGCCCCATTTTTCCAGGCAGGGATGCAGCCCTAAGAAAACAAATGTGACCTTTAAAAAGGATACATAAAGAATAGAGGAGACATATCCTCTTAAATGTCAGTAATAATAATAAGAGATAGAGGGTCTAATTCACATGATCTTAACTTAACAGACGAAAAAACTGAGCGGAGATCCGAGTCAAAAGAAGGTCGGAAGCCGATTAAAACAGACATCTAGGAGCTCCTCTGAGCGGGTGTCTTGGATGGGTGCTTTACAAGTGCTGTGAATGAATGAATGAATGAATGAATTAACTGATACCTCCTTAGACATCTCTCAAGGATTGCGCCAGTGCAATTACGTCAAATGTAGTGTCGAAAAAAGACTGAAATACCATCAATTCCAGTCAAGTCTAGACAAAGCTTCTAATATTTGAAATGTATGAGGCGTATCCGTGATTCATAATTTGCAACTAAATGTGTCGGTCATTCTGTCTAATCGTAAAATACCCACTAAAGGACTATTTTAGAAAGTCACGGTTTGCATATTTAAATGAAGAAAATTTTGAATGATTTAAGGTTCTTTATAATTACATGTAGGCTTTTCGTTCTGAATCTTTGTAGTCCGTTGTATTGTATTGTATTGTATTGTATTGTATCTATCAATTTGTATAGCGCCTCTCACAGTGCATTCATCAGAGGCGCTCCCAGTGCGAAAGACCCAGAGAAAAGAAAGAAGTCTTGAGACAAAAGAGGCTATTGGCCCACCAATTAATGGAGTCAAAGGAGGAAGCCCACCATAAGGCAAAGGACTATTTTAGCATAAGTCTCGGTTTGTATATTTAAATGAAGACATTTTAAATGAATTATGGTTCTTTATTATTAGGCTTTTGTTCTGATTCGTTGTAGCCTATTCCGTTGTGTTGGCCCTATATTGACGAGAGCGTACCAAACACGACAGGGAAACCAAAGTGGTAAACCATTGCAAAACCTTATTGTTAATCAGTCGTCATTTAAAACTAATTTGTTGTCAAAAAGGTGACCCTGATAATAAGGGGGCTTTGGTCCCTTCTGAGACTGCCTTTTGTATCACTGAAACAAATGTGTACATTGCCTTTTGTAATGTTGGTTTTTAAAACAAAACAAAAATGAATGAAAATAAATGAATGAAGGAATGAATGAAGGAATGATGATGATGATAATGATGATGATGATGATGATGATGATGATGATGATGCTAACGATGATAACGATCTACTTGCCTGCAACAGTAAGAGGATGGCAATAACGAGAGTTCAATCCTATGAGAATTAGGCCAAGTTTAACTTCGTGTAACAGACCCGTAGCATCCGACTAACTTATATGCTAGCCAGCATTACATGTATTTACATGTGTTTTCTAAAAAGTTATATCTTATTAAAAAGCATGAGCTTGAAAAAGGTGTCCATTTACCCGCACTTTTAACCAGGTCTACTGAAACGGAAAACGATGCCAAGAACTCTGAATTACTTGCCAACATTTCGGGCGAGTTCAAACAGATTTTCAGCTTATCAAGAATCAAAATGAGACGATGGTGCTTGGAGATAAATTTTTGAAACTAAGCAGGCCGATGTTCCAGCAACATTGCAAATGAAACTTATTGACATTCAGAATGGCAGTCACAATAATACAGAGCATGACGTTTTAATATTTTACAGATAATATGTATCCCCATGGGTTTTCGAGTCTGTCCAATCCTACACTTAGGTATATTGCACTCTTTGGCAGCACAAATCGTTGCAAAATGTACTACTCCAGAATGGCAAACATTAAAAACTCAATAGCACTGCAACCAGATGGACTTCTAACTACATTTCTTAGAAATGTTACTTGCAACCAGATGGACATTTAACTGAACTTCTGAAAAGCACATTTTAAGCAGATAATAGTGTACTTATGTAAGCAAATGCACTATCAAGTATTCACTCATTCATTCCGAGCATTTACATAGCGCCCCTTCAAGGAACCTACTCAGAGGCGCTCCCAGCCACGGCTAAACAGAGAAGACTTGAGAAGGCGGCAGTAAGCAGGCAAATTGCTGCGAGGCATCAAGCGCAGCTCAAGTGGGAGCCCATTCCAGGTTGAGGGCCCAACAACCGAAAAGGCTCGGCGCTGCCTGAGACATAAACGGGCCCGGGGGACAAGGAGCTCTCCCTTGGCCGAGGAACGCAAAGCCCGACGGGGGGGCTAGGTCAGAGACAGGACGACAGAGGTCAGATAGGTATGATGGAGCACAGCCAGCAAGGCCCCGCCAAACTAAGGCTGCTATCCTGTAAGAGATGCGGTGCGAGGCAGGAAGCCAGTGCAGAACATCGCGCATGTAAGCAGAAACTGAAGCGTATTTTGGAATACGACCAATAAGTCGGGCAGCTGAGCGGAGGACCCGGTCAAGACGGCTTATTAGGCCAGAAGGGAGACCAGCGAGAATCGAACTACAGTTATCGACTCTGCTGGTAACAAAGGCATGAACAAGAACAACGGCAGCATCATGAGAGAGAGAGAGAGAGAGAGAGAGAGAGAGAGAGAGAGAGAGGCGGAGCACAACACGCTTATGCTTATGAGTAATTGCTGGCAGGCTGTGCTTCATCTTGTCTCGAAGAGCTTCGTGTCTCAGTCTCTTCCATACCTGGTCGCAATTGCTCTGCTGTGCCAGGCAACTTGATTGTTGCACCTGCCCGTACTTCCGTGGTCCAGTATAGAAGCTTTACAGCGGTCGGCCCATTTTCCTGAAGGAATATGGCTAATAACCTGAGATATGAACTCAACAGCCTATCTCTGACTCTTTTTCACAAGTAGACGTAGTTGAAGATCATTCTATTTGATCGCTGTTTCACGTTATTAGGTCCGGAGGCCTCTGATAATTTTCTCTCGAAGCGGCGCTATATACATTTGCATTAAAATTGCAATCTTTGTAACTCTTTTTCAGATTCGGTTAAAGATGTTCAGTTGTCACCATCAATTTATAATTATTCTCCTGGAACTGTCATTACCTGCGCAGCAAAGGGGCATCCATCGCCAACTTTCCAATGGCAGGAAATCGAAAACAATGGCGTTTGGATGGATATTCAGAATCAGAAGAGCAGTGAATTTATTGTGAATGACGTCTCTTCCAAGTGGTACAGATGTTTTGCAATGAATGTCGTGAGAGGCAAGAATTACAATGCAACTTCACATGAGTTTCTGGTTAACAATAGAGGAAGTGGTAAGCCTCTTGCATTGAGTTTTCATTCTGCTTCCGTCCGTTTCTTTTAACTAATTGTGCAGATTCCTAGTCTACCACTCCTGCCATCTGGATCAGTAAATCGTTATTCTTTTCTAGTTAACTGTTCTAATCTAAGATTGTTCTGCCCAGAAGTAGAAATTTTCTACTGATGGCCTGAACTGTTTTACCTCCAAGTGAATGTAATTCTTCTTCCTTTAAATTGTATACGCAGTCTATTCTGTATGGGTCCTACTCTCAAATGTGACGATTGGAAGTTTGAGCCTGCTGAGTGCACTTGGTGTAGCAACGACGGATAATTCTGTTATTTGTGCATTCTAGTGTTGTGCCTCAGATTCACATTTTATTACGTAGCACACATAGTAAATGAAATGAATAAAAATTAACAATCATCTTACTGATTCTAATATTTCCTATAGTGACATTATCATGATCAGTGGCTCCGATTTGTTTTTCTTGAAGTGGCACTATTTAAATTTTCGATTACAATTTTTAAAATTAAGCTCGAGGCATCAATCGATGCTGACGATTCGTTGGTTTAAGTGAAGTTAGTATCAAAACTCGTAATCCATTGGAGAAGCCAATAGATCGGAGAAACCGGAAACAAATGTTTTATGCAAGTAATTGAGTGCTTATAATTGTTGTTTGACCTGCAAAAATACCTTATATTAGCCTACCTTGCGTTCGTTTCCGCCTAACAAAGATTAGGCTGTAGCAGTTTCTGTAGTAGTTTCTGTAGTAGTTTCTGTAGTTTTGTAGTAGTTTCTATACTGTAGTTTCTGGGTTCGTTTGGTTGCATCTAGCTCGTAGCATCTACTAAAACAGATCTACAAAGACTGGTATGGATAGCGGAGATTTAGGCCTACTGAGTTAGTCCTTTTGAGAGTTATGTAAGAAATAGGTGCTATAGAAATCCTCACGAATATGCATACACACGCAGATACATACAAACTGCACATGCGCACTATAAACGTGCTTACATGTGCTTGCACGTACACATGACTGTTCATTGCCGGATATTGAAATGTGATACATGTATATGTTCAAGATACATTATGTCCTTTCCAGATTGAATTTACGTAGCCCTTGCCAAACAACGTAGGTAGGCTATAAAACATGAATATTTATAACAGTGCATACGCGTGCATGATTTATTATAATAAAGATGATTTATTCACGATTTCTTAAGACTTTCATGTACAACAAAGTGTGGCTAGCACACTTTGGTTGAATAAAGGATATACTTATTTACTTACATGTGTACATGTGTTGATAAATGCATATTTATCAGTATGCTTATTCTTACCTGCTCTATGGGTCTGTAAAGTAAATTCGTAAGACTTCCACAGTGTAGTTTTGTTTTGAATATGTATGCTTGTCTAATGAACTTTCTGCTGTATGCTGTGTCAGACTATATTTGTAGTGTTACAGATGCAACCACAGCAGTAACTCCACTTTATTTATCCTTGACAGTAGGCCTATCGATCTGGGTTGTCGTTGGTGTTGTCTTCCTTCTACTCATCATTGTGCTTGTCATCTGCTTCTGTGTTCGCTCCTGTCCTGGATACAAGTGTTGCCATTCAGAGAAGAAATCAAAGGGTAACATTTCATTGTTTGAGTTTATTCAGAATCGAACAGTAAAACGATCGAACAGTATGGATGATCAAGGTACATAGTAAGTTATACAATCTCAGATTTGTTCATCAATGATCCTGTTTAGTAAACGATTCAATGGGGAGAAGAAGCTGACTCAGCTTATCTAGTCGTCCCCATAATTATTATGTTAGCAATAGAATATTCCATCAACAAGATGTACTGTGATCGTATGTGACCAAACGTATGAGATAATGAAACGCAACTGTTCGAGTGTCCAACAATATTTAGTGAATGCAGTCAGTACAAATCAATCAAATAATTTTTATAAGCACTTTTAAATGCTATTAATGAATGTGACTCACGTATATCAGTATTGATCGAATTCCATAACTGTGGGCCTTTAACTCTAACAGAAAAATATCGGACATTTATTCTGCAGACCTCAGATCGATAGTTCTGCCTATATCTGGTGTTATGATCATGCATTACAGCGTTTACAAGAAAGTAGTTACTAAATAATAATTGTATTTTAATAGATCTGTGGAATGAAATCGAGTCATAACACTTTTAATTATAATTATTGTGAATTATGATTTAACTCTGTGGCTGGAGTTACTGACTCCAAAATTAATACAATTATAGAAAATAAACTCATTATTATAATGGATGATATGACTACAAAAGACAGTGTTGTGATGAGTTTCTGAGGAATTTATACGTGTATTGTTAATTTTAAAACGGCTTCATTTAGGAAATGACAAATATGTTGCTGTTGTAATATCGTCGATACTTCATTGGAGAATTTGTTTCAGTGAAGTGTTTGGGATTGTTGGTTCAATGTGATGGCTGCTTACTTTTCCTTATTCCATGTATACTGTCTGGCCTCCTATCAACCGAATCTCGTCTGTAAAACATCATTTCTGGACCACTCCTCTGACTTGACACGGTACCGGGTTATAAACTGGAGCGCTTGTTTTCAGAATACCGTATATTATGGGTTATTTACTGGCTCTGTCATTATTGCATTTCCAAATTCCGTAGTCACATGACAAACAGGAGTGTTTAATTATTATAGAACTCAAGTTGTATAAACAGTGGCTTAATGACAAAGACTGTTGGTTTCTGCATATTCTCTCACTTAAATGAAGCAGGAGCACGTTACTTTGTTTTACAATTCCCTGATAGCCATAACCTATCAGAAATCGTGATTGCTTTACTATTGAATTAATTAGACAGAGCCCTAAGCACCAGCACATCTTCCTACCTTCGATCACTACTAACTCCTTACATACCTCCTCGTTGCCTGCAGCAAGCGAACATCAAGTACACGGGTCTTTTGCCGAGCCCCGATGCAGAACACATGTGGTCTCGCGTGCATTACATGCCTCTGCTCCAAGGAATGGAATCGAATGTCATTCTCTCTTCGTAGCGCAAATTCACTTCTTCCTTCAAAAAGCGGCTCAAAACTCACTTGGATATCTAACTGTGCGGTATCTTCTCTTGGCGGCTAACTACCCGCGCCTCAGATTCACATTTACTTGTGACCTAGACCTGGTGACACTACAAATATAATAATAATAATATTATTATTATTATTAATAATAATAAAAATAATACTACTACTACTACTACTACTACTAATAATAATAATAATAATAATAATAATAATAATAATAATAATAATAATAATAACTACGGTTTAACCATAATAAATACCAGAAATCATTTAAAATTTTGCTTTGTCATGCTGAACATATGATACCTAAAATGAATGTGGATGATGGAGAATTACTTTTAGTGGAGCCATAAAATTATACCGTTTCCATCAGAATACTAATGGATTTTTGTCGTTTGTTTGTTTTCAGCTAAAACGTGGTAAGCCAATTTGTGTATCTACTTCCATCTTTGTGTTTGGAGCCATTCGAAAAGTAATTAATTGAATCAATTTAAGAATTTCTAAAGCCTGCATGCCAGGCTTTCGTAAAGAGGTCGTCTGTGTATTTGGGACAGTGATATTACAATTCCTGCTCTGTGACATTCTAATGGTAGCTCATGATTAAGCAGTATAACTCATGAGAAAGGCTGTTCAGAGCCCAGCTGAAAGAGATGTTCTAGGCTTCATAAAATTATTACAAAATCAACGCCTGAAATTGTTAAATGTTGGTTTCGAATTTGGAACCATAATAGCAGATGTCTTCCACTATGTTTCTAATGGTCTGGTAGTACATTTTCATTTCGATTGATGTGTTGAGGAATGTCATTGCATGGTCATAAGAATCAGATTATATTAGATTTTATTATAAGGGAGTTGTCATCTTCAGTCAAACAATCCTGCAGAATAAAGGTCAAAAATTGGAGTTCCGCTGTTTGTTCAGTTTATGCTGCTTTTACAGTTTATAACGTTTATGCAAGATGTAATATTATATATACAGGGTGGCGCAAAATAAACCGGACTATTATGGTATTGGTTTGGCATTTAATATAACATTGAATGAACTGTAAAATTTCACAATTTTCTGAATGCGTAAGAAATTTCAGTCAAAGTGATGTTCAATATGTCCTCCGTTTGCTGCGATAACCAATGATAATCGCTTGCCAAACTGTCCAATAGCCCGGTTGATAGTGTCCTCGCTGATTTCATCCCAGCATGCGGTCAGAACTTCTTTCAAATGTTCAATATCTCGAATTCTCTGCCTGTAGACAAGATGCTGAAGCATTCCCCAGATGGAATAGGCCTAGTCTACGGGATTCAAGTCCGGACTGTTCGGTTGCCAATTTTCTGGTTCAATAAAGTCTGGAACGTGAGCAGTGAGTCTTAACGCACGAATTAACGATTTATCATCAATGTCAACAGACGCTTCGCCATGACGGTACAAAGAATAGTTAACGCCATAGAATATTTGACGTCATTTTTATTTTATGTAGCGTTCTCATTTGTCTGTGTCATTTCTGTCTAATGATAGTTTTAAGGCGATAATTACTTTGATTAGTCAAGCGATGCAATTTCAAAAAACTAATAGTCCGGTTTATTTTGCGCCACCCTGTAGTTTACATAATTTATATGGTAATGTTTGTATTGTCTTTTAGTGTTAATTGTTAATTAAGTTTACTCTTAAAGGAGTTTATACTGTTTATGTGGCTTATACTGTGTATACGGTACCTTTTAAACGGTGAATGCACTTTGAATTCAGTTTATATACTGTTATACATGATGTAAATAGTACTGTCTATACAATATTGTTACAATTGACCTATCGTTAATGAGCTATTCGGGAGATGGAGCAATTGTTCGGGAAATAGCGAAGTCATCCGATGAGTGCCGAAGTGAGGCGAAGTAAGTGCCTTCTAGACTGATTCAGCCCATCACATTACTAAGAGAGTTCCCGAAATGGTGGGGGGCGTGATAGAAGAGTAGATTTGTTAGACGGAGAGAGTGAATAGGGAGTTTACTCCTATCGATGTCGATAGCGTCTTAGTAATGTTTATTGTTTTATTATCAAATATTGGTTTGGTTCTCTTAACAGAGGGTAGAAGTAAAGACAGTTTTGTGCAAATTCGGTTCTGCAGCTTAACAATTCGAAGTCATGTATGATACTTTTGTAAGACGATAGAAAATACAGACATTCTGTTAAAAGTTATTTTAATTGATAACCTTGGTAGGCTAAGGAACTATTGAAAGACTAAATATCCAAATTCTATAGTAGAACAATTTTTGTCACTAGTTCTGAACCTGAGACATAATGAATAAACTGTTTAACCGAGAACTTGTAACACAATTATAGTTATACGTTTTGAAGAATAAATAGTTGAGAAGTTACTTTACCTTATTTTACAGCAGGGGAGAGCAACCGCTGAGAGAGAATCCAGATATCTACGTCAACGTCAATCAGGTGCAACATTATTTTGCTAGCGGTATCTGCTAATAGCATGTCCTCACCAACACTCATGTACAACACCTACTAGTGGTATCTGCTAATAGCGTGTCCTTACCAACACATAATATGTGCAGCATTTACTTATGGTACCTGGTAATAGCATGTCTGTACTAGAGCCCTGCGCCGGCCGCGCCGCGCCGCCGCCGCCACATTTTTTGGACGCCGCCGCCGCCGATTTTTGTGGATCGGCGCGCCGACGCCGCCGCCGCCGATAATTCCTCGGCGCGCCGCCGATTCCACGGTGAAGTGTTTAATTGTTTTTTTGCATTTTTCATGTTTTGCATGACTACACGATAAATTGTTGCTTCAGTGGGTAATAGAAGTAGACACAGACAGACATACAGCCAGACAGAGACAGCCAGACAGAGACAGGCAGATATATAGAGACAGAGAGACACAGGCAAACAGCAGACAGATGATGGGATGGATAGACAGATGGCTGGTTTTGGTGGGATGGATGGATGGATGGATGAATGAATGGATTGAATGACTGATAGATAGATTGAATAGACGAATAGGAATGAGAGAAGATCGAAAAGGTCCTCTGTTTTACATGCATACTACATATATTAAGACAGAGGATATATATATATATATATATATATATATACGGTGATTGAATTGTCGGGGGGTTGGGAGTGTTCAACGCCCGAATTCATTTTCAACCCCTCCAGTTAATTCCATAAAATTATCTGTGGGGTTAAGTTAACCCCTCAGTGCAGCTTTCAGTGAATGGACGTACATGTAAAGAATACTTTATTATAATCTATAGAAAATCGGCAGTATTAAGTCATAGGCCTGGGGCGAACCGCCCTCGCAACCCTCCTGGTTGTACATGTATGCCGGCGCCCCTCACGACCAGACCCGCCCGTCATGGTGCTCTGCTATAACGGGCAATGGTCTAGGCATGGGCGAGGTTTAGTTCTTTTCTTAACCCAAATAATGTGCTTCCCCAAGTATTGCTGTTCTGTCTATCTTAATGTATGTAAGTAGGGAGGGGCCGGAGGGGGAAGACATACAGCATCGACATGCCACGGAAGATTGGCATGACCCTAAATTGACTCTCATTTTCCGAGTGAACAAAATGTCCTCTGTCTCAGGATTTTGCCTAAAAGTTCCAAAGTTCAAGAGTCATCCATTCACAAGACGCAAACACAGTGAATGAGTCATCCTTGATATGATACCCCATCTGATCATCTTGAAGGCTTAAGCATATCCACCGTCAAATTAGCACAGGCAGTTCATGCTCCAACAGTGTAATATAATTATATCAAATTTCTAGTGCATCTAAGCCCAAGTCATACAGCGTGTTGGATAGGCATGCATTTTATGAAATTGCAAATCGCTAAGTAGCCTACAAGTGGTTTTCGGTTTGGCGATCTGCATTTTAAACTGCTATGGATTAAACTGCTATGAAACAAAGACTATTTGGTATTTATAAAATCAGTTCACGTTCTTGAAATAAACAACATCAACTTTAATTGTGATAAATTGGATATAATTGTAAATAGTAGGCTATCGCGATGGATGAAGCTACTAAAAGCAAACTCGCGGAAAGCAGTTTTTGATATAAAAACAGATGGCACAGGATTCCTTAATCTATAAGTACAATATGCACTCGTCCTGTTAGGCTACGTTGACAAAAGTTTTAGCAAATTGAAAATAATTAAAATGAATTAGGCCTACTTGTGATACGCCGTGGAGGGGTTTATGGTAAATTGTAACACTTTGGCACGAAAAGTAGAAGATCAGCATGGACGCGGGATCAATTCCCGCTATCCGCCCCCTAAGGTCGACTCGGCTTTTCATTCGCCATACGGCGCTCATAAAATGAGAAGTAGGACGTGATGGGCGCCGTTCATGGCTGCCAAACAGTTAAATTCGATTTATTTCATAACTTGTGATAATCCGTTCACACTATGAATTGTAATCATACTGCGGTGTGTCAGTGTGAAAAAATAAACGAAGATTATTAAATTTATAATTGTGTCTTGTAGTCAGCAATTCGTTTACTAAAGGCTTATGGCGCTCTTGGAAATTGAACGTAGGCCCTGTTTTCTAGCTTTTATATTAATTTAATAAATGTCTGGTTTGCTAGTATTGTATGTAGTCAAACTCAAACACGACTCAAACTAGATCCTAAAGAGTGATCCTAAAGAGATCCTACAAGTGACAGCTGATTTCTATCAGCACTGAAATAATAAAGCAATTTGTTCAGATGGCAGCTTAAAATGCTAGAATTACAGTGTGTAAATTCTAACTATTTCAAAAAGTTCGGACGCCCATTCTACCCCTCATAAACTTTTGGATCCGTCACTGGCGCCGACCACGCCGCGCCGCGCCGCCGCCGCCGCCGATTTTTGTTGGTCGGCGGCGCGCCGCCGCCGCCGACCAAAAATGACCGGCGCGCCGCCGCCGACGCTATGAAGTCGGCGCAGAGCTCTAGTCTGTACCAACAGGCAAGTACGACACTCGCCAATGGTATCAGATAATAGCATATCCTTACTAACACGTTTGTGCAACATAATATAATATGTTAATAGTAAATCCTTACTAACACTAGGTACATCGCTTTCAAGCAGTATTTGCTAATATCAAATTCATGCCAACACGAAAGTAGCACGAAATTGGTATCTGATGTAAAATACTGGCGTTCCAATTTATTCTTGACTGTTTTACCCCTTTTACATTCTTAGTCTGCCTTCGGTGTACATCAGAGGAAATTATGCAGATTTAAAGTTTTTAACCCTACGTATAGTGTACAAATCAAGGCAGATGTAAAAACTATTCTGTTCTATTATTATAGGTTGGAGAACAGGAGTCGGCCTACGCAAGTTTGGGAGCACAGAGAGACGCGAACGAATATATGTCGCTCGAACTACGACAGAATGCAAGGCCCTAGAAAAAGTCCAGACCCTAGTCCACGTTGTAACACTTCATAACGTATTTGGAGCGCATAAGAAAATATTAATAGGAAGGCAGCAAAGGCTTCTCACTGCCATACAAGGGTTATCTTTGCCCCAAATTTGTGTGTAACTTGTTGAGTTGTTGTGTAACAATGCTAAGGATTAAGATTGACCTAAATCTAGACCTGCATAATGTTCACCTATTGATAAAACAATGATTTCGACATTGAAATAGGTGCATGCAAAAATCCCAGAGTGGTAGAATAGTGTATTTTGTAAACGCATTCTTTACATTCAAGGATTTGCTTAAACAAAAATGTGCAGTAAATTTTGAGTAAAATCTCTAATAACCAAGGACAAATAATGGACTTTCTTATATGAACTAGCCTAGATATCGTTCAACGTGTCGGCTGCACGTTAAGTATGGACACGATTAAATACAACTGACCAAATGCCAAACAAGCTGTTCATCATAGCTGAATACTAACTTTGTTTAAATACTATTACCATGTAATAAACTCCGTTATGACTATCTGTTTGGATACACTGCATTTATTGTGTATGACTTGCAGATGACTTTGTAATTTACTTTAGTAGTGATGAGTGTGCAGGTGTTAAGTCAATGGTTTGAAGTCACATTGCAGATACAGTCGCATCTGATCTCCAACAGTTTGCTTACCCTCTCTCCTCTTTCTCGCCCATCAAACTCAGCAACCCACCCATTCCCACTTGCCTTCTCTCGTGCAGCATTTCACTCAAGACTAAAAGCTACGGAACCATTATTCTGCTCCTGCCACATTAATCTTATGACCACCATCACCAACGATTTTCACCGTAGCACTATCACCGTGTTGATCTTGGGTAGATAAGGTCATTATAGAATCCATAAGTAACCGGAACTGAAGGCGCCTACATAGATACGAATCTGAATGAGGGGACCATGTATTGACAATAGTTAGGTGAAGAATTATTACAGTGTAACTGTAGTCCACCTGCCGTAGGCCTACTTCTAAACAGTGCGGTCTTCCAAGACAAGCCGCTTCGACAGTATCAGTTCTCTCGAACAAAACATGATTCCCGGATAATAATAGATGAACTAGTCCACAGGTTAGTACAATAAGGTAACGTTTGACTGAGGTCACGCCTTTTGAAGGTTTCTCTTGATGTCAATCTTGGGATTCAAGGTTGGACGAGCCTATCAAGAAGCGACTACACCATGAACCTACAAATGACTGAAGATAAATGAGGCATTAAAGAAGCAGTCGGTGAGTAGTTAACTAGTAAGTGGTTCAGTCAGTACCTCCAGGCTCCAGCAGTGGGCATTCAGTATTAGACTTTCACGTCTAGTGTTCTTCAGAGTTTAGACCTTATTCTTTAGAAGTCTATAAGTTTTGTTGTTGTTGGAATCGCCGTAACTACATCGTCCACGCATCTTAGTTCGAGCATTTTTACGAATTCTGTAGCATATAATAATTATGTACCTTCAAGAGAAATTCATAAGATGAACGAAGATAAAGAAGCTAGTAGTCTGAAGTGGTCCAATAAGTAACTATACCTGCCGTCATGGGTATGCAGAGCATACCATTATGATAGAGCCACGATGTCTTCTCGGCTTGACCCATCACTTGCTAAGACTCTGAACTGGCACTGAAACCAACCAAAATACCTGTAACTAACTTGATTTCACACAGCGTCGGGAAATAGGCTGACGTAGGTTTTGAGTGACTCTGAGAGAAATATCGCAGATTCACATCTACATTAACAGCATGCCTTCACTTCCCCTGCGTGCCGACCACCCAGGTCTCTTGAAATGTGTGACAGTTCCACCATTGTGCTTTGGGGGGGGGGGCAATTCGTAATACCTAAAGGAATGAAGTCCTCCGCTTTGTCTTCGAAACGTCACCTCATCAACGTAGACAAAATATTGCTTGACTTCTGTGGGGCCCTTCCATAAATGGGATTCGTATGACGACTGGAGGGCATAGACGTAGGCCATAGGAGGCAGAGGGTCAAATGACCCTCCACCATCACATTTAGGGTGTTCGTGTTTTTCGAGCAAGTAGTCTGAGACCCCTGGTAAAATTCTGAACAAACTCTTAAAAGTTCAACACTCAGTGGCATGCTGCGCGATCTCCAAGCTCCAACTTTCTCCAATAAAATCTTGTCCGTGCACCACCACTGAAATTTCTCCTGCGCCTATCCTGGAAGGCGATATATGCTGTCATTTTAGTTACCCATACGAAGCTACTCTGTTCCTATACGGGTAAGCAGAGTTGAAACATTGGACTTCATCGTATTTAAGCCATAAAGTTGCCCTAGCTAAAAGGACATAGACTGCTGGGTCACGAGCTAAGGAAAACTGACTGAAAACTATAAACTGATTCAGTGCAGTCTGCCGTATGCGGATGTTTTGCTGAAACGAATGAGAAAACTTTTTGTACCAAGAACACGATAGCTTAGAAATAGCATGTAAATATGTGGACAAGTAAGCTATAATAGAGTAAGCACGTGACACCGAGGAGCGCCATCTACGTCCCACGGTGAGGGGATTATGGCCTAATGCATTGAGATTGTTAAACAGCGTAGCAAGCAGCGTAAATAACTTTTGGCTAACAAAAAAATAGTCGTCTGTCTATCTGACCTTATACACAAAGTTGTATCAATTCTCAGAGGATGGAACCTTTCGTATTTGCAATCCTACTTACTGCTATAGGTCAGTGGATATAAATAAAAAACTCCTCTTGAGCTGGTGAGATTTCTGTCTTGTTTTCGAAACAAAAGAGAAATTATGACCAAATGTCATATCATTGCATGTACGAAAGTGTTTCTTTCTGTATTTCTTTTTGTACGTTTGAATGTTTTACTTGTTGAATAAACAATAAGCTGAAAATTGACTAAATAAGGCATAAGATATAATTTTATTTAATATTTCCTTGTAGGTGCACAAGGAAGTCAATTGGAAGGACCCGAAAACACATTGAGCGTTGTTGGCTCAACTGCTACCCTGAGATGTTTATCTCCATCTAATAACTGTACAGGAGTTGAATGGTTGAGTTACAGTGCAGGGAGCACGATGGCTGTTTTCAACCATCGTGGGATAATACAAACCCCTTATAAAGATCGATTCAGCGTCGACAATTTAACATCCGGTTGTCATTTGATTATTGAAAACGTTCAACTGACAGACGCCGGACGATTTATTTGCAGAGCTATCATTTCAGCAAAGACAGTTGAAAAATCTGCTTTTCTTATTATACTGAGTAAGTTACATGTCATTTTAAATGATTCTATGGTAATAATAATTCAAAAACAGAACCTAATTTCTTTAGGGCCTCAGTAACATAATTTACTTTCCATGTATAATTGTATAGGCCTATGTATTATGTATATAATATATAAAGCTTACATACCCATGTATTATTTAGGCTCTTTCAAGTTACTGTATGTATATTCTTGTATATTATATATATATATATATATCTAATAATATATATATTATTTATATAGGTGCGTGCGTGTGCGTGTGCATGTGCATGTGCATGTGCATGTGTGCGCGTGTGTCCGTGTATGGGACTATGGGTGTGTGCATGAATAAGTGTGGGTGTATCCAGGGTCCGATTTGTCAAAAAAGAAGCAGGGGGGTCGAGAACTTTGGCGGATCCAGAGGATTGCTTGTGTGGGCCAAGGTTTTTTTAGAAGGGTAAAAAATGGTAATTAACTTTAAATTATAGTTATATTATTATATTATTATTATTATTTGAAATAATGCCATATGCGCACTTTGCGCAGTAGTTATATATATATAGTGTAGTAGACCACTAGTATATATACAATCCTATATAAAACTGTTTGAAAGTGGTGTTCATTTTTGATGGTGGGTCGCAAGTAATTTTTTTATTATTTTCAATCTGCTCAAAGTTCTTTCTGCAGTACAATTACCAGATGGCCCGAACGGGGCGCCGTACTGCAGTGGCCGAAGTAACTGGAAGAGTGAGATAGGCCTACATTTTATAAAGTACCATTAGATTAATTATTGCAGTGATTCCCAACCTTTTTTGTGAGCGTTGCGCCCTTAGCCTACTAACGGCCGGCAGATCAGCGGCACCTTTGAGCTTAATATCAACTATATTTCTTCAAATTAGGTCCTAGTTCTTTATTTTACTCATAGGCCCTACTTTTCTTTAAGAAACCGCTTGGGTTGCGATTATTTCTACACAACTTTCAGTGAAAAAAATAATTATAGGCGTATGTTAGTAGTGATAAATTTTAAAACTTTTTCACATAAAAAGCTGCACAAAAGTTAATGTTCTACCTTTCTGACATCCAACCTTAGGTAGGTTCACGGCGCCCTTTGGTGCCGCGACTCTCAGGTTGGGAAAAGCACCGGATTGGAGAGTAATTAGGACCTGTCCGAGACAGTTAATTCCAATGCAAGTGATTTGATTAGTGGCGTGGTTAGGTATTTTGACGTCCGGGACGAATAACGGCAAGCGCCCCCAATAGAAATTTCGAATTTTAGCGAAACACATGCAGTTAGTCAAACGCTATATCAAGTCCTTAAGTCCAAATTGGGCATTGCTCCTAAATATCTTAGGGATCACACTCGCTCCCCTCTCCAGTTTCTCATCGACCTCTCCGCTCCTTTTTGTTCCACGAGTTAGGACCACTTTGGCCCAAACTAGATCTTTTGCCACTAATGGGCCATTCTATGGAATGCCCTTCTCTCCTCTCTGCGTGTTATTCTTTCTGGGTCTCTTCCTACAGCCTTCTCCATCCTCAAAACCTGCTTCTTCTCTAGGGGTTCTCGCACTGGGAGCGTTACTGAATGGCCACTGCTGTAAGGGGCGCTATGTAAATTAATAAATACAATACAGTACAATCTTGAACGTTATTCGATGATATGAAAATGTGGCTCTTACCAGACACAAAACTTTTCTATCTTTGATATATCTGCAAAGTCTTCAGCAAAATTAATTGATGCGCTCGCTACTTCACTCTGGCTGATAAGCTGCTGTGGCATGATTGGATTCAATGTCTTGTTAATCTGAAATTGCTGAGTAATAGAACTTGCTGCAGCTGCTACTCGTTTTTCTTACAATTTCTTAAACCGAGCTCCGTTCAGTTGATGTCGTTAAAATTTTCGATAAAGGCAAGCGTACAGACTGGTATCCCACGACTTATGACTCAGCGCCTGTCCTGGCCCACGGAATACTAAATATTTCGGTATCCCCGCCTGGCAAAGGGAAAGGGGAAAGGTCAGCAGGGCGACTATCTAGTGCCATGGGAGGCCTTAAGCGTGGACCCAGGCTCCTATACCCGGAGTCCACGCCTGAAGCATACTGGCTGGAAACCTGATCCAGGGAACTCTGGATATTATTAACTTTAGCCTACTCAAGACAACGGTGACCATTATACCATTATATATATATATATATAAATGGTATATATATGTATCGGTGCATGGGCTTTCAGAGAGACTAGGAAAGAGGGAGGGAGAAGCTGGGCCAGGCCTACTGGTCATAATGGAGTCGTTTGGTGTAGGACTGTGGGTAACAAATTTGAGGGGTCAAGCCGACCCCCTCGGGGGTCGGCCAAAGACAAGAAGCAAGGGGTTCAAAGGAAGAAGCAAGGGGTCCAACCCCCGACCCCCCCGGCAAATCGGACCCTGGGTGTATCTATTTTTTATGTATGTTACGGTGATAAATGGAGTTCCTCCACCTATGTTCCTACATAGTGTCTGTCACAATAGCAAACAGACACATGCAATGCGCTATATTTAGTGTTCTTCTACACACATCAGTGGCGTATCGAAGGGGGGGCAGAGTGGTACACAGTACTATAACAAGAACGATAAAAATTCAGCAAGAAAATTAAAAAGAGGTGCAGTCATCAACTCTTGCCCCCGGGCGCTGAAACCTGTCGTTACGCCACTGACAAACATACATACATACGTACGTACGTACATACGTACGCACATACATACCTACTTACATACATACATACAATACACGCACGTACAGGATGTAAGGCTCTTCAGGTAGTAATCTTCACAGCATACGGCTTCCAATTTACTACAAAGTAATGCCTACTAATAATGCATAAGATTGATAAATAATAAGACTTTGAAATTGAGGTCATGGTAGTGCAATGGCTAGACTTATCGGATGGTAACCTCCTTAGAGATAGTACTGTTGCTGTGCAGGGACCTTGAACGACTTCATTTCCCACAATTTTGCAAACACACCTCAGATTCACTGATCCTGCGCACGCAAAACGTGAAATTTAATATTAAGAATACAAGAAAGTTTGCCTTTTATTTGTATATCACTTTTCGAAATTATGCTTATCACTGAGAAGATCCTCTAGTAAATTGAGAACCTAGAATTGTTGTTTATTGATATATGAAATTGCTGTATGTTCCCTGGCTTCTAAACATTAATTCACCAGGCTGACAATTTCTACTTTCTTCATTAGATAATAAGTTAAAATTTCTGTGTAGGCTATTCATCTTGGGAGACCATTCTCCATACTGCCGTTATGATATCTGTAAAGATATTTCATTAGCTAAAGTTCTAGGTTATTGCAAGACCAGCTTTACTCTTCGATACGCAGTTGCAAGTATGAGAGTGCTGAAACTGATTATTCATTCAATTATTTGTGAATTTAAAATTTTCTTATGTTGAACTACGCTATTTTGTAATACATGTATTGGGTTTCATGACTGTAAAAATTGGATAAAAGTTCTTGTATTTTAATTTTTGGTAGTGAATCAATCCAAATGTATGACAAATGCGTCTGAGGATATCACCGCGGAGGGAGACGGAGTGCACTTGACATGTGAGGTCAGACACAATAAAACACATAGAGTATCGATGGTCTGGAATGGAGTGAAAAATGGAAAAACTATAAGTCAGTCCGATTCCTTTGTTGTTTCTGCACCTGAGGTTCCGTCTTTCACCTGCATCACTTCATTTTCAGTTGAAACTAAATTTCAGGGCAAAGAGATTACCGGTCTGGCTACAAACTCTCCAGCTACCACGTGTGTAACACCTGCCTTTAAAGTCCTGTGTAAGTATTCATTCATGATGTTAAAATCCAGAGAGAACATCTGCTTCTCTTTTTTCTCAGCCGATGTTCAATAGAATGCTGTAGATGAACAGGTGAATAGGCCCTAGTTCGTTAAATTTTATTTTCATTTTTGTCGACAAATATTTCAGAATGCTTTGATGAGTGTGTTTGATGTTTTGATATATACCCGGTATTAGTCTTCTCTCAAATGGCATAATCTAGACTCATTTTGTGCAATGAGGTAAAGGAGGTAGATAAAGTTAGAGTTTCTATTCCAGATGTAGCCCATATTTCTTCTTTACCAATGGAGTTATATAATTATTTGCATTTGATAAACATGTATATTCGTTTTATCGAGGAAACAATCGGACAAAAAAGCAAAAATGCTAACACGAAAGATTTAAATTTTACAAAAAAGAACAGAAACTTTATTAGCAAAGCCTAAAACCGTGCAAATATAGCTGACGAAAACATAAGATAAAGAAATCAACTTTCTATGAACACTCGACGTATCACTTTGCCCTTCATATGTTCCTACATGGAGACTCGACTCTTCAACCCCCTTAGGATACGCGTTAAGTTTGAGATCAAGATGCTTATGCGCAATTGCTGGCAGGCTGTGCATCATGATTTCTTTTGAGCCTCAGAGTCTTCCACAGCAGGTGACAGATTTCTCTGCTCTGCAATCCCTTCTACTTGATCATAATTCCATGGTTTATCGCAGCAGTTTTGCAGTGGTCTGCCCATCCTCCTGAAATAATTTGATTAATCCTGCGACATGAACTCCACAGCCCATCTCTCCTTTTTTCCACAAGTGCTTGAATGCCATGCAATTTGTTTGGTGTTTCACAGTATTTGTTCCAAAGGCCTTTAACCTTTATTTTACCAACGTTCCATTTTTGGAACATAATTTGTAATGTTTAAAAACATAATTTTGCCTTGGTAAATTTATTATATTTGCATATCAAATGAAAGATCTAAGAATGGAGAATGTAAAACAGTGGTAATTTTCTGATTGACTTTATTTATTTTTGTGCTGCAGATGCGTAATTTTGACGGATTTTGTGATTTTTGAAAAAAATCTTTTAGGAAGTTGAAATAAATATTTGTGTCATAATTTTATAGGTGAGACACGTTGTATTTTGTTGATTGTTATCTAAAGTCAGTGATAAAAATCAAAATTACCGAAAAAAGAAGCAAAACTCTAAAAGAAAAAACCCAGTTTTGAAGCATGTTCCATTTTGGAACGTTGGTGCACTCTCATTAGTATAATTCCAATATGAGGTGATTGTGTTCCTTGTTCATAATTTGCCAGTATATATACTGTTGGATTGTTGCATGTATCATTAATTTGTTTTTAATATTATGTTTCATTTAATTTATTTTTAACCAGGGGCGTAGCCAGGAAAAAATTTCGAGGGGGTAAGTTTTCTGGGGTTTCCATTGGAAATGGTCGAAAAAGTTCAGTTTTTTGTATTTCGCATATAATTGCATAGAAAAAATATCGGCAATTTATTTAGGGTGACCCCACCCCATAAAACCCCTTATATATGCCTATGTTTTAACACTGATTTTGTAATGATTACTACATATTTTAAATTGGAGTTTTTAGAAAATAACGCAATAACTGCAACACAGTTGAGTACCTGATGCAGTCTAATAGCAACTGCAATGTCTAAATCCATGAAAGGAGGATGTATACTGCCAAGGGGCATGCAGATGACAAGAGATCTCTCTAGAATGACAGAGTGTGCACTATATGATCAGTAACACAAATCTTTGCAATTTGGAATTGTTCATATCAAACTTAGCATTTATGAGTCGGTGGGTGCCTAACTATGGACATCATGGGTTAGAGATGTTTATAAGAGGAAAGCCAGTCAGATTTAGTTATAAGATCTGGATGTCTTATTCATGAATAGGATGTTCATCCATTTCAAGCAACAGTTTATTGTAGGCGACACGCATAAACCATTTTTGGTGAGCGCGTTGTCATGAATTTTGCCTAACTCATCAAAGGAAACCATATCACATGCTATACTTTGCCAATCTCTTTACTAGTTAGTCTTCTGTCTGAGCTGAGGTGTGGAGCAGCAGCCATTCAGAGGTGCTGTTGCAGTTCGACCATCACGTGATGGTCAAACTAGAACAGCACCTCTGAATGACAAGAAAGTGTGTGCAAAACAAGAAAGAGGTACATTTGAATACACATATCATGCTAAAATTGTTCTTGTTAGGTGGTCAAATAACAACGTAGTAACATGTTCCAGTATAATGAATTCTGTAAATCCTGTGAAAAAGTGCTCAGGCACATCAAAGTTTGTCATGACACATTGCGATGAGATACATTACTTACATTAGTCAGGATCGTTTTTTTCATTTTTTGAAGAAAAACACTACCAAAAAATGCGTCTGATGCCTCAAGATACTTCGAGTGAACTGTTTTGAAAGTTTTCATACCTTAAAATAAACTGGTTTTCAATAAATTGTGCACAAGCCAATATTGTATCGTTGATTCATGTTAAACTGCCATTATAAAAAAATGCTAGTGGGAATGACCCAACGTTCCATTTTTGGAACATCCCATAAATGACCTTAAAAGTGAAATATCACTAAAAACTTATCATTTCTGTCTTAATACCATCAAAATACAACACATATCTAAGAGTCATCTCAAAATTTTACCTAAAAGGCATAGTGGGAAAATAAAGGTTAATGAGTTTCTCTTGAAGTGGCGCTATATAAATTTGCATTGCTATTAAAGTCTTGGTCTTAAACTGTGTTTCAGATTCGGTTAGAAATGTTACTGTGTCGCCATCACGTTTTTATTACACTCATGGCACCAACATTACCTGCGCGGCAAAGGGACATCCATCACCAACTTTCAATTGGCAGGAAATGGAAAACGGTAGTACTTGGATGGATATTCAGAATCAGACTGGCAGTGAATTCACTGTAGGTGATTTCTCTTCAAATCGGTACAGATGTGTTGCGATGAATGTTGTGAGGGGCGAGAGCTACAATGCAACTTCACATGAGTTCCGGGTTAAAAACACAGATGGTGGTAAGCCTCTTATGTTAAGTTTTCATTCTGCTTTCTTCCGTTTCTTTTAACTAATTGCGCAGATACCGCAGTCTACCACTCCAGCCACATCGTGTAGTATATGGGTAATATTTTTTATTCTATTGACTTCTATAGCGGCAGCGCCATTATCGTTGTGCACACGATCTTTCTTCACCGTTCAATTTCTGTTATGTCATGGTTTGTGTAACTAATAAATTAGTCTGGGTTGGATAGTTGGTGACAAGTTGAGCAGTTTCCATCTCTGTGTTCAAGACCTGACTTCCAGTACATCATGCGAGTCTTACCAATTTAAAGTTACGCGTCTTGACAGCCTATTAAGAAGCCTTTGTCTGATTGTGTGATAGCTGAAACTATAGATGTGTTGTTTGTGTTTTATTCCTCAGATTCAGACTTTTTGATTTGTCACTTGTCATTAGGTGCATATGTAAATACATAAATTTCATCTTCGCATTTAATTCATGTATACCTTAGGAAAAATCCGAGGCATTGTTGTTGCAAGTGTTGCATACCCTAGAACAAAGAATCTTAACATGCAACAATATACTGATCTACACACAGTGTTTTTTCTGACGGAGCGCTCCGGAGTGGCGTTTCGGGACCTTTCTCAGCTATTAGAAATAATTTAGTTAATTAAAATTTTTAATAAAATTGTTCATTTACTTTAATTTAATTTCCGTGCTTTCAGTGTCTACTGATATAAATTATATATATATATATAATATATATAAGCACAAAATGTGTCTCTATGGGCCACCATCAGTCGATTCATCGTACCTCAGAATTTGTTCTGTTCCTGAAACTTTTTCCAGAAAAAGCTCTGTCTATAGGCCTACATGTGCATATGCATACATAACCTACCTACATTCCAAACATATGCCTACATCCGTTTATACGTGCATAGTTGCCAGTGTATCTCTACCATAATGTCACCTTATCTATGAGCTCAAAATATAAAATTATCGGACTTCCATTGGATAGGTTTTTTGGACTTTAAAATGACTGCATGTCTAATGGACTTTCTGTGTCAGATTATACAGATAGTTTTACAGCCACAACAGTGTCTCCGCTTCCTTTAAACTCGACTCAGCTTCATTCTACCGTAATGCTATATATAGGGGTCGCAGCTGGCGCAGCAGTTGGCTTCCTTCTTCTCATCATCTGTTTTTGCGATCGAGTCTGTCCTGGATACAAGTGTTGCCATTCAGGAAACAAGTCAAAGGGTAATTTTTCATTGTATTATTACAGATCTGTGGAGTGAAATCGAGTGAAAGCACGCTTCATTATGACAAAATCCCGCAGCGCTTCTGAGTAGTTAACTTGAAGGGGCACTAAAGTAGATGGATGGATGCATGCATGCATGGATGGATGGATGGATGGATGGATGGATGGATGGATGGATGGATGGATGGATGGATGGATGGATGGATGGATGGATGGATGGATGGATGGATGGATGGATGGATGGATGGATGGATGGATGGATGGATGGGTGGATGGATGGATGAGGTGGGTCGGTGGGTGGGTGGGTTGGTACAAGACGGACAAATGGATGGATGGATCGGTAGATGGATGGATGGATGGATGGATGGATGGATGGATGGATGGATAGATGGATGGATGGATGATGGATGGATGGATGGATAGATAGATGAATGGATAGATGAAATGGATGAATGGATGGATAGATGATAGATGGATGGATGAATAGATAGATGGATGAATGGATGGATGGATGGATAGATGGATAGATAGATAGATGAGATAGATAGATAGATAGATAGATAGATGGATAGATAGATAGATGATAGATAGATAGATAGATAGATAGATAGATAGATGAATGATGATGGATAGATAGATATGCCATACATGCATACATACATGCATGCATGGATGTATGGATAGATGCATGGATGGATGCATGGATGGATGCATAGATGGATACATAGATAGATAGATGGATGGATAGATGGATAGATAGATACATGCATGCATGGATGCATAGATGGATGCATGGATGGATGGATGGGTAGAGATATCGATCCTGAAATATAATATAATTATAGACAATAAACTTATTAGGCCTATGATACAATCTAGTTTTACAGGGCAGTGGATGGCGCGACTCCAAAAGACAGTGGTATGATGAGTTTCTGGTTTATTTATAGATTTATTCTTAAATTTTAAGACGGTTTGACATAGAAGCTAATGATATTATGTTTTGCTATTATAACATCTTAATTAATCAATTGAGAGTGTGCTACTGGGAAATCTTTTGTGTTGGTCAGCAAATGAGACAGTTGCTTCATAGTTCATACGTCATTTATTTTACTCGTCTTCTTTCCAGTCTGACCTCGTGTCAGCCGAATCGTGTTTGTTAAACACGATCTCTGGACAGCCCCTTTAACTTGTCGCAGCACCAGCATATAAGCGGGAGTCCTTGTTTTCATAGAATCATTAAATGTCGATTCACGCAGATTGCTAACTGGCTAAATCATCAAAACCATTCCCAAAATCTGTAGTCACATGACAGACAGAAGTCATTGCTGTTTTATACAAGTTAGGCTGTAAAAGCAGTGACTTTTGACTAAAACTGTTGGTTTCTGCAAAGCATGTGGTCTTGGCTGAGTTCAGCGGATATACAAAAGAAGAGTGTTACTTTGATTTACAATGTCCAGCTAATCTTAACCTATTTTGAAATCGTTATAGCTTTGCTACCTAAATAAATTTAAATGTTTGTTTTGTCATACTAAACCATTTTAATACCTGCAGTAAGTGACGAAGAAATACTAGAAGTGCATCTATAATACTGTTACTAACGAATTTTGTCGTATGCTTGTTTTTTCAGATAAAATAAGGTTAGCCAATTCATGTCTTTACTTGCTCTAAACTTCCATATTTCTTTTTATAACCAAAACTTACTGCAATTTTAATTGATTTAAGGTCATCTTCGTGTTGGGCAAAGTGAAATTGCAATTTCTATTCTACCACTTGCTACTGGTAGCTCATAATCGTGCAGTATAGCGTATTAACAAGGCTGTTGAGTTCAGACAGCAGATGAAATAGATGCGTTCAGTTTCATCCATGGCAAAATCAAAGCCTGAAATTGTTAAATTTCAGTTTTGGATTTGGAAACATGATAGCAGATATCTTCCGTTATGTTTCTGATTGTTTTTTAGTACATTTTCACTCCAAGGGGCCATCGTTGTATAATGCAATTATAGTTCATACTCTTTGCAGACTTAATAGTTGAGCAGTTACTTTACTTTATTTTCCCACAGAGCAGAGCAACCTCTGACAGAGAATCCACTTACATGTATTAACAGCGCTGTCAATCAACGAAAAGCTGCTCATCCTAAAGCAAATCCATATCAACATGTAAGTAAAACGCAAATGGCATCTGCTAGTAACAAAATTCCAACACTTACAAATAGGTCGTGTAGCTTCTAATAGTAAATCCTTACCACGTGTGTACGTACAACACTTGCAAGTAGTTTCCGATTAATCAAGTCCTTACCATATCTGCAACACTTCCAAATAGTATCATCTAGCTGCAGACTTTGCTGTGGTCAAAACATTTGTAAGCAGAGGTGGCTAGCAAAGATTACTGTGTCTTTTTACCAGACAACAACCGAGGCCCTTTAAAGCAAGCAGCTGTGATTGGCCACACTGGAACCACTCTTGTAGAAACTTAATATAGCGTCTTTTTAAGTACATCGTTAAGCGCTGCGATTTCCAGCCGAAGTGGTCTTACCATAGGTAAATGTTCAATTGGCAGGCAAGGCTGGGATGGTGAGCCTAGACGCACACACACACAGACACACACACACACACACACATACACACACACACTCTCTCTCTCTCTCAGACACACACACAGAGTGCGAGAGCGAGAGAGAGAAAGACAGACAGAGACAGACAGAGACAGAGAGACAGACACAGAGAGAGAATAGATATGCTTGTTGTATTTTGGTGTTCCAGTTCATTCATAGAATAGATATGCGTCTTTAAAGGGTGTTTCAGTGCCTTTCTAGAACAACTACATGTATATCCCGGTTAAATACATTATGATCGTACTTGCTTTGCCGCACTTAAGTTGGCCAATACTGTCTGTTAAGCCTATTTTGCATGTCTCAGTTCCTGTTTTGAATTTGCGTTCTTACACGATCTATTTGGCCAATGGGCGGAGATTGTCGTAGAACAGGAAGTATTCTGTGTTATTTAGTATCAGTACAAATGTGCACGTAACAGACTTCTCTGTACTAAATGGGAAAGATGCAATACTTTTTACACAGATTTTGAGAGAGACAATGAGTAAGCAGCTTATTGAGTTTCTTTATTATTGTAACATATGAAGTCCTAAGGAATAAACATTGGAATCTGGTCTCAGTCAAAACTTGTATTTGTTTCTTATGTACAACATTTGTAATGCTATCCCGCATAATACTGCAGCCAGATATAAGAATCAGAAAACTGTAACTAGCCTACCCAACAGGAGTAATGATGATGATGATGATGATGCTGATGATGATGATGATGATGATGATGCTGATGATGATGATGATGATGATGATGATGATGATGATGATGATGATGATGATGATGATGATGATGATGATGATGATGATGATGATGATGATGATGGTGATGGTGATGGTGATGGTGATGGTGATGGTGATGGTGATGGTGATGGTGATGGCGATGGCGATGGCGATGGTGATGGTGGTGGTGGTGGTGGTGATGATGATGATGATGATGATGATGATGATGATGATGATGATGATGATGGATGATGATGATGGTTATGGTGATGGTGATGATGATGATGATGATGATGATGATGATGGTGATGATGGTGATAATGATGATGGTGGTGATGATGATGATGATGATGATGATGATGATGATGATGATGATGATGATGATGATGATGATGATGATGATGATGATGATGATGATGATAATGATGATGGTGATAATGATGATGGTGATGATGATGATGATGATGATGATGATGATGATGATGATGATGATGATGATGATGATGATGATGATGATGATGATGATGATGATGATGATGATGATGATGATGGTTATGGTGATGGTGATGATAATGATGATGATGATGATGATGATGATGATGATGATGATGATGATGATGATGATGATGATGATGATGATGGTGGTGATGATGATGATGGTGATGATGATGATGATGATGATGATGATGATGATGATGATGATGATGATGATGATGATGATGATGATAATAATAATAATAATAATAATAATAATAATAACAATGATAATGATAATAATGTTAAGATAATAAAACTGTATCTAGCCTATCCAACAGGAATAATAAAGCTAAAAAGGTAGCACAGAAAGTTAGAGCCACAGAAAGACTTTGTCCTGCGAGAGTTTCAAAACACAAAAGATCCGACGGCCCCAGCAATACAAAAGTCCCCTATGGATCAAATTCAGAGGAAGGACCCTTATGGGACGAAAACAGGAAGCGTTCTGTCTCAGTAAAAGTTAGCGTCACGGGAGGTCTTTATCCTGCCGAATTTACCGCAGGCTTGTCTCTCTTCGAGACCACTTGCGCAACAACTTGTACATAAATAATGTACTGTACATGCATACATGCACAAATTATTATTATTCTTACTGACAAATTGTCTTAAAATACAGTTTGATTAGATATGTACAGTTGGATTACATTAGATGCAGGTTGGTTAGATTTTGTACATTTTGATTAGATTTGGTACAGCTGGATTAGATTAGATAAAGTGGGATTAGACTGCAGCTAATTGTGATGTTTGTGCATGTCTGTTTACCAGGAGGAAGTAACTTACGCTGAACTTGCGATGGAAGTCGGTCCACGTAAAGTCGTTCCGAAGTACAATCCTGAACCACAAGAGACTTTATATGCAGCTGTTGGCGCAGCTTGAATATTATTTCAGCAGCATAATAACAATGAACACTTGTTGGTGCTCGTGTCTTAACCAGGACCTAACCACTGTTGAATTCTGTTGGATCTTGAAGTTTATTACTCCTAGTAGTCAATATGCTGCGTTCTGTTACTGTCATGTTGCGCATTTTTTTAATGTGTATATGCATCCATCCACTCTAAAGCCAAGACTACCAATCCTACATCATCGTCCGACTTCCGCCAACTCTCTGTACTGCCAGTACTCTCTTGGTTAGTGGAGAGTATAGTTCATGACCCATATGTCTTCCGACCACTGCTGCTATAATATCTATCATGCATCGCGCTTCTGATCGACTTAAAAGTAAAGAGCATGGTGTAATCATATCGATGTACTCCAGTGCCTTCGATTCCATCAAACACTTTGCAATGACCAATTAACTTGCAGCTTTCGACATCCCTGATTATATCTATAATTGGCTTGTCAACTACCTACTCGGCAGGAAACACTCAACTCACTCCAATGAAGTTATATCTGCAACCATAGCCATCACCGCCGGCGGCATTCAGAGATCAGTCTTAGACCCAGCTGATAGTGTGAACATCTTACCTCCACGCTGTTCATCCCCAGAACCGTCTTTGTAAATATGCGGACTCTTCCTATATCTTCATCGTCTCTAATCACTTATCAACTGCGACAGATGAACTCCAACACATCACTAACTGGTCTAAAGATAAAAACTTACGGATCAACTCTGCTAAAACGCGTGAAATAGCTATTGTCTGACGCAATAAGTGTTCCTGTCGACTGGATTCACAGTAACTCATTTTTTAGCACAATACGTGTTAAAAATAAATCATTCGTAACAAATCATTCATCTATTCCAGTGGTTCTTAACCTTTTCAAGGGAGCCGAACCCCAAGAGAAATCCATGACCACTCACCGAACCCCTCAAGTTTGAACAATAATTTTTTAACTACTAACAGTTAACTAACCGTAGCAACACTACCAATTGCATCTTAATGCGTCCTTTGTTGTTGCCATTTGGAAACAATGTGAGAAATGCGTGGCCCTGTTTTGTAAAGACTCACTCTCATGTCATTTTCGCAATCAAGCCTGCTCCTTTTCTTGGATTTAATCTCCACCAATTTTGAGAATCCTTGGTCACAGAGATATGATGTGATAAACGGTGTGAGGATTTCAAGGGCAGCTTTAGCAATGCAAGGATATCCTTCCATCTGGCGGCACCAAAATCTTGAGAGTGTTGTTGTACCAAAGAGCAATTGTTGAATGTGGCTCTGCTGCAGTTCGAGAAGATCGTCCAGGTATGGATCATTCACATTTGCATGTAGCAATATCGAAGCTGAAAGGCTGCCGTATCCATGCTGGATATTGCTGGATGTCTTTGTCAGGGAACTAACCGTCAAATGACTTCCCCAGCTCCTCCAGGTTAATTATCTGGAGGTGCAGTAAGACATAACTAAGGTTAACAAGATGAACCGCTTTAAATTTCATAAGGTAGGGCCTGGTAGGCAATCTATTTCAAACAAAATTTATTAAATAAAAGTCTAAAAATAAAAATAAAATAGCAAATGATTTTTCACTCACACTCACTGACCCTGAATATGTATATATTTCAGAGGACCTCTGCCGAACCCCTGGCATTGGCTCACCGAACCCCAGGGGTTCGGTCGAACACTGGTTAAGAAACACTGATCTATTCTGTATGTCCTGCCAAGCTTACAATCAAGTAGTCGATATTTATGCCACAAACGAAAGATCTCCGCATGTCTGCTCATAATCGTCATCATCATCATTATCATCATCGTCCTCTCTCGACTCTCTCTCTCTCTCTCTCTCTCTCTCTCTCTCTCTCTCTCTCTCTCTCTCTCTCTCTCTCTCTCTCTCTCTCTCTCTCTCACCTGTCAATCTCAGCTTCTTTCGCCCGCTTGCCCTCTATCCGAAAGCATTTCACCCAGGACCAAAACCAAACTTTTCGAGCCATGCCATCCTCGCTGTGCTTCAGTCACTAATTAACTCCACCTAAGATTTCCATTTGCATTACTTGTTAACTTCCAAGTTACATGTCGCATCACTCTGCCAAACATTCAGGTTTTTAATGGGCTGCCCCACCCTTATGCGCTGAGCTTCCAAATTCCATTTGCTTTAGTTACAATTCCGGTCTTAGACGAGGAAGCAGAATTCAGTTGCTAGACCATGATAACTCATTTATATATATATGTGCGTGCGTGTGTGTGTGTGTGTGTGTGTGTGTGTGTGTGTGTGTGTGTGTGTGTGTGTGTGTGTGTGTGTGTGTGTGTGTGTGTGTGTGTGTGTGTGTGTGTGTGTGTGTGTGTGTGTGTGTGTGTGTGTGTGTGTGTGTGTGTGTGTGTGTGTGTGTGTGTGTGTGTGTGTGTGTGTGTGTGTGTGTGTGTGTGTGTGTGTGTGTGTGTGTGTGTGTGTTTGTATGTATGTATGTATGTATGGCAGACTAAAAAGGCCAGCCGATAAATATAACTCAGCAACAACGAATACCGGATCGGTGCAGTTTGCCATATATGCGGATGTTTGCTGAAATAATTGAAAAATCGTTAGACCTAGGCCTATATGAGACAATTATATAATGGCGGAGAAACTGTATCTGAATCTGTGCTCATCTGTAGACTAAAGAATGATAACAGGAAACTGAAGACCGTCAAACAGACTAGGCAATTTGAGCCAACTTGATGTTTTTAAGTAGCAAGGCGTGTTAATAACTTTTGACAAATATAAGTTAGCCGTATGCCACTGGCCTAATACACGAAGTTATATTAATTCACTAAGGATGGAACTTCTCGTTATCACCATCCTCCTTACTCTTACAGGCAAGTACATCATCATTATTCATTCATTAATTCATTCATTCATTTTACTGTTAAACACCAAGATTACACATTGTAGAATAAAATATGTTTCAGGATACAGAGGGCATACTCAGAAGGGTCCGAAGTCCTCATTATTAGGGTCAACTATTTGACACAAATTAGTTTGAAGTGAGAGTGATTTGCATCATAGTCTTGCAATGGTTTAACACAAAAGAATAAAAAAGAATAAAAACTAGAAAGCTTAAACAAAAAAAAAATATTACTCCTCAATTTAAATATGCGCGCACATACTTTTTACATTGTCCTATAGTGTGCATTTTACGAATAGCAGAGGAAAGGTATTTTAGACAGAGGCCCGACACATTTTATACAAAATAGGCTTGGATAACACGAATAAACCTCAACCATTTAAATATTAGAAGCTGTATATAAACTCATCTTGAATTGATAATACTTCTGCCTTTTTTATTGACACTATAATTCACGTGGTTGCTCTCTAATGAACTATCCATCATTCATTCAGAGCACTTATATAGCGCCTCTCCAAAATACACACTCAGTGGCGCTTTATCTCCAACTCCGGCGATAAACAAATTGATCTTCCTGGTTTACAAGACTAACTTAGTTCAAATGAATACACTGACCGTACACTGTCGATGAGAACTCGGAAGAAAAGATGGCGAGGGAGAGAACTGTCCGTCTGCACTTGTATAGTAAGGCTAAGCAAATTAAGTCTCTAGCAATTTGTACTCATGGGCCATGGCTGCCTGACAGACTAGATTAAGGAGCAGCTCTTCTTGAAGACTTCTTCTTCAAATCTGATTCTACCAAATATAGGTTGTTTCCAGTCAAAATGGCATTAACTTGCATCCTGTTTCTTGGTCGACCTGCTGGCTGGTCATCCTGTTATTCTATTATTTTGTTGTTCATCCAGTTTGTTGGTCATCTTGTTTGTTGGTCATCTTGTTTGTTGGTCAACCTATTTTGGGTCATCCAATTTGTTGGTCATCCTCTTTGCTTATCATCCTGTTTGTTGGCTGTGACTGGATCCCTTGATCCCACAGCCAATGTACTACATGAATTCTGTTGGTATCGAAGTTTGTGCTTAATCCTAGTTCTTTTAACATTGTGATGAACATCCTTTTCCACACTTCATTTATCAAGCCTGAACCAAAGCACCATCCATTATATCCACCTGCCAGTCGACCTACTTAGCGTTTAGGTCAGGATTTGGAACCAAACCTGAATATTTAATCAAATCTAGTCTAATGACTTCTCTAACGCCATTATCATAATGCAGAGAGCATCTATTGATGGTTGCTACAAGTGAAATCAAAGTCGAAGTCATCCATTTGAGAAGCTAGTTCGAAGCACAGTGCCTATGTACAAGCTGATTCACATGATTTAATTTTTGAGACCCTGACCCTGAAAATGTCTGTAAGTTACAATTACATTTTAACCCATGTTCCTCATACAATCATGCTACCATACAGTTGCTGCTGGTTCTGCTTCGGTCGATATATTAGGGTCTGTGCCCTATGTGGTAACCAGTGCTTTCCTATTCTGTCCCTTTTTGTAAAACGGTCTTAACTGAAATATTATCTGTCTTAGTCTTCCTGCTTCCCAGTTTATTCAAAACTTTCTATGCAGAGTGTCTGCCACAAAAGCACAGATAATCCACATACTGGATGCATGTATGTATGTATGTACATGTCTGTCTGTCTGTCTGTCTGTCTGTCTGTCTGTCTGTCTGTCTGTCTGTCACTATAGTAAACAGGTAATATATTTACTGAGCGCTTGTCTGTGCGTCTCTCTGTTTTTTTTTTCTATGTTTGTGTGTGTGTCTCTTGTTGGGTAAAATTAAGCTAAAATGGTCACTATTATAAATATATAAGACAGATTTTTTAAATATTTCCTTGTAGGTGCAGAAGAAATTCTATTGAAAGGACCTGAAAACACAATGAGTGTTGTTGGCTCAAACGTCACCATGAAATGTTTATCGCAATCTAGAAACTGTAGTGGAACTGAATGGTTGGAATACAGTGCAGGGAACCCGATGACTATTTTCAACCATCAAGGAATAATATCCAGCGCTTATAGAGAACGATATAGCGTAGACAATAAATCTGGCTGTGCATTGATTATTGAAAACGTTCAACTGACAGACGCCGGACGTTTTATCTGTAGAGCTGTCGTGTCATCAAACACAGTAGAAAAAACTGCTGAGCTTATTATACTGAGTAAGTTATAAGTCTTATGTATGTACGTATGCATGTACCTGTTTGCAAATACAATGTACGCACGTATTTGCATATATATATATATACAATAATTATATACAAAGAAGAGCCATGCGAGTAATTGCTGGCACGCGGCACTCTATGCCTACCGATGCCATATTTAAATTGCACCGTGTCCTTAGTATTGAACAGATTAGAATTTTTCAAACTAGCGAATTTATGTTTAAATATTTTCATAATCAATTACCAAGGGTTTTCAATAACTATTTCACTACAACGTCTATCCTAAACCCCTACCCTGTACGTTCTGCTGCAAATGTCAGAGTAGCTTTTGCTAGGACTAATTCTCGGATGTTTTCAATAAAATGCGTTGGTCCCCGCACATGGAATGACATACCTCTCACCATACGTAATTTAACTAATATCTCTCTGTTCAAAATTAGACTACGGTCTCATCTCTTCACCTAGTGCTCATTAAATTCATCAGTCTTAGTTAACTAGTTAAGAATTACTATGTTATATCTCATACTTGTGTTTCAATTGTTCTGCCATAAAATTTGTCTTTGTTACAGGTGGCCCATTAGCGGGATCTAGGTCCTTTAGGGTCGTATTCCTTTTGATTCCCATGTTGCTTGTCTGTTTTTTTCTACTTGCTTTTCGTTGTTTTCTACTTGGGTTCAATAAAATTTATGGTTATGGTTATGGTTATGGTTACAATGAATTAGCTTCACACCAGGACTTCGCACTGCGTAGTTAAGCTTACAAATTATAGTTATATAACAATTATAGCAATGACTCGCTAATGTTTAACATAAAATAGATTCTCCAAAATAAAACAATATGTAACCTACAATTACTGTAGCCTACATCTTGTCGGCGAAAGTAAGCCACCAATCAATGACACAACAGTAGCTTCGCAAAACCTCATGCAAAGCGACAAACAACAGCCTTTCGTATACAAGCATTATTTTATCTTGGTCAATGTAGTCAATGAAACAGACAGCTAACAACATAGTACTAAAAGTAACCTCTTAACTACACACCAGGAGACTTAGTTTTCCTAACCAAACACACAAAAGATCTCGTCGGATCAAAATTCTAGTGCCAAGCTCCCTGATCAATGTATACACTTATACACGCTTATATGGAGTGGTCATAACCACCACACCTTTTCAGAAACTGTTCAATCAGAGCCTAAACTCCAACCTCTTAACAGTCCTCTTAACCTCTGACTAACTGTACAGTCCAGCAGGTTAACCACCACATTATCGAGCTATTAATTTACTGGATTAAACAGCTGATTTCTAAACAGCTAAGTCTTTGCAAGGACTGATTTTTCTCTTCCAAACCAAGAAGTTGGAAGTATCTGGCTTTCCCATATCAGAGTACCTAAACTGGTAATTTAGTCTATTACAAGTACAAAATTATGAAGTTAAAAATTTCCTAAAAGCTGGCTTATTTATATTGGGAATCATGGTTGAAACAGTTTTACAAGAACGTTCTGATATTTAAATTATATCTTAATATAATGTAATTGTAGAGGATCTACCCAAATGTCAAACAAATGCGTCTGAGGATGACACTGTGGAAGGAGATGGAGTGCAGTTGACATGTGAAGTGACATATAATGGAAGAAACAGAGCATCGATGGTCTGGAAAGGAGTGCAGAATGCTCTGGCTGCTGTTGAATATGGAAAAACCATAACTCGGTCTTACTCTGCTGTTGCTTCTGCACCTGAGGTTCCATCATTCACTTGTGCAACATCGTTTGCAATTGAAACTGAATATAATGGATGGCGGGTGACAGGTGTGGCTACAAACAACCTTTCAAATGCCACTTGTGCAACATGTGCCATCAGAGTCCTGTGTAAGTATTTATGTCATTATGATAAAATCCAGTGAGGTTGTGCATTTATTTGTTTTCAACAGATGATTTAGTAGGCTACATTGATGCTAATAAACATCTGATTGTTTTAGAACATTTATTGCATCGTGTTAGCAATGGATCAGAAGGAGCTGGAGTTTTTATATAAATTTTTGTTTTAGTTAACCCGCTGTAGCTTGCAGAAGGTCTTTTCTCGTATGATAACAGAGTAAATTCCCTCTGTGCAATGTGGAAAAGGAGCTATATAAAATCTAAAGCTTATGTTAGATACCGCTGATATTTCTTGTTTAGCAATGGAGTTATATATTTGCATGTGATAAACAGCTGACAGCGGTGAGCTGAAAGTTTACTAGCAATACTTAATACTGTGCAGATATAGTTGACAAAAACATTAAAAAAGTAACCAACATTCTATGAACACATCAAGCATCTCTTTGCCCTCCTTGTGGTCCAACAAAAAACTCGTCTCTCGAACCCATATTAGAGTAGGCATTGAGTTTAAGATCTTAATGCTTATGCGTAATTGCTGGCAGGCTGTGCTTCATCTTGTCTCAAAGAGCTTCATGTTTTAGTCTCTTTCATACCTTGTCATAGATTGGTCTGTTCGCAAGGCTATTGATCTTTGCACTGGCATGTACTTCCGTGGTCCAGTATAAAAGTTTTATAGTGGTCAGCCCATCCTACTAAAATAATATGGTTAACCTGCGACAAGAATTCCGCAGCCTATCTGTGACTCTTTTCCACAAGTGTTTTGGTGGTGCTATAGGCCTATAAAGTTGCATTAAAATTGGAATTTTGATTGTAGCCAAACCTGCCATCCGCACTCTGTTTCAGATTCGGTTAGGAATGTCACTTTGTCGCCATCATTTTCTAATTATCCTCCTGGAACTGTCATTACCTGCACTGCAAAGGGGCATCCATCCCCAATTTTCAAATGGCAGGAAATGGAAGACAGTGGCGTTTGGATGGATATTCAGAATCAGAAGAGCAGTAAATTTCGTACGACTATTTCTTCTTCTAAGCGGTACAGATGTTTTGCAACGAATATCGTGAGGGACAAGAGCCATAATGCATCTTCACAAGAGTTCCTGGTTAACAACGCAGGAAGTGGTAAGCGTCTTGCATTTAGTTTTCATGCTGCTTCCTTACGTTTCTTGTAAGTATTGGTGCAGGTACCCAAGTCCCCAGTCTACCACTCAACCACTACAGCCACAAGGACTAGCATGTGGATAATTATTCCTATTCTAACGACTTCTATAATTATATAAGTCTATACAGCGCTATTAGCGTACTGAGCACGATATGTCTTCATCACTCACTTTACTTTTTGTTTGCAAATGATAAGGCAGTGCCTGTAGATCTGGTTGGATGTTGGCTGACACATTGAGTAGTTTTCATCACCGGTCACTACTCATCTCAAGTTCTCCAACCCAGCAATATCCAACACTGCGCCGCGTCTCTGGAACGATCTACCTCCTGAATTCCGCACTTTTCGGTTCCTCCACCATCATCGCCAATCATCCACCATCATCTGCCTCAGGCTCCTCTATCCATCACCCCCAAGGCTTTCCACTCGAAACTAAAGTCTCTGCTTTTTAAGAACTCTTATCCTGACTCATCTGATCCAGTACCTTCCAATCCTCGACCTAAAGACACCCGCCTTAACATCTGCTGTGCCCTCTCTGATCCCCTGGAAACCGGACTCGGACCTCCTCGGACTACTCTTTTTGGACAACCCCTCTGATTAGACGCAGCGCTCGTGAATAAGCTGGTGCCCAGCAGGGCTTTCGAGTGGCGCTTTAGAAGTTTGAGATTACGATTACGATTACGATACGATTACGATCTATGTTAGTGTCTGACACCCATCTAGTGCATCATGTACGGCCTGCAAATATCAAGTTGTACAGTTTACAACCATAGAGATGTATAATATATAAATATATCACTAGAGCCCGCATCCGCCATCTTTTTTGAAGCCGTGACCCCGAGCCCGCTAACGAATATAACCATAACGGCCTTGACCCGGAGCCGTCTCAAAATGGCGACCCGATCGAAAGTTAAATTGTGTAGTGTGTGGATGGGGCAACTTATTAAAGTCCGAAAACGAGGCCGCTG